>CM067167.1:192876668-192914364 GCA_034093135.1 Erigeron breviscapus | reverse complement strand
GCCTTTATTTATAAACTTGTATTTATTTTAAGCATATATATATATACTTATTGTTATTTAAACACTTTTATGTACATATTAATGTATGACTATACTTTGAGATAGAAATCTTTATTCTCATGTCATATTTACTTAAATTGGTTTGGTGATTGACTTGTTGAACATTTATAAGAATTTTGATTGATATCTCAACTTGTGAGGCTCACTTTATCATTTATTACTTGATTAATCATCAATAAAATTTTTGTTCAATGGCATTTTATAAATTAAATTTAGAACTGAACAATAGCTTTAGATTGCTAATTTAGGGGCATTATCTACTAGCTTCAAGTATAACTATGGCTTGCGGGATCATAGACAACATAACTAGCACATGTATATTATTAAAAAGTAGGGTTGTTACATCCTTACCCCCTTAGAAGAATTCCGTCTCGGAATTTGGATTTGCTTAGGGAGTAAGTGCGGGTATTTCTCGCGTATAAAGTCCTCTCGCTCCCATGTAAACTCGGGTCCGCATTTCGTATCCCATTTAACTTTAACGATAGGGATCTTGCTTCTCTAAAGGCGTTTCTCATCGCGATCGAGAACTTCTATTGGCTCCTCACGAAATTGGAGCTTATCTTCCACACGTAGTTCTTCAAGTGGAACCACTTTCGAATCATCCGCCACACATTTCTTCAAGTTCGACACATGGAATGTGTCATGAACATCTCCCAATTTTTGGGGTAATTTCAACTTATAGGCTACGGGGCCTATTCTAGCAACAATTTCAAATGGCCCAATGTATCGGGGGCTCAACTTTCCTCTTTTGCCGAATCTTACGGTTCCCTTCCATGGCGACACCTTTAATAGTACCTTGTCGCCAACCTCAAATTCTAGGGGCTTCCTTCTTTGGTCCGCATAACTCTTTTGCCGATCTCTTGCGGCCTTAAGCTTTTCTTTAATGATCGCCACCTTGTCCGTTGTCTCTTGGACAAAATCAACGGTAGTTAGGCTTCTTTCACCCGCCTCTACCCAACACATGGGTGATCTACATTTACGCCCGTATAGAGCTTCAAACGGCGCACATTGTATGCTAGAGTGATAACTATTGTTGTAAGTAAATTTCGCGTATGGCAAGTGTTCATCCCAACTTCCACTAAATTCTAATGCGCAAGCTCTTAGCATATCCTCCAACGTTTGTATTGTACGCTCACTTTGCCCATCCGTTTGTGGGTGGTAAGCCGTGCTTAATGCTAACGTAGTGCCCATTGCTTCTTGCACAAGACCCCAGAAACGTGAGGTAAACCTACCATCCCTATCGGATATTATGGACAGAGGTACACCATGTAATATCACAATCTTTTCAACGTACAGACGAGCTAAACGCTCAGTGTTCCAATCTTCTTTGATGGGGATGAAATGGGCTGATTTCGTAAGACGATCAACAATCACCCATATAGCATCATGACCTTTCTTTGTCCGAGGCAATTTCGTCACTAGGTCCATTGCTATTTGCTCCCACTTCCACTCGGGAATTTCCGGCTGCTTTAAAAGTCCAGCTGGCTTTTGGTGCTCAGCTTTGACCATCGCACACGTCATGCATCGGCTCACATATAGGGCTACATCACCTTTCATGCCAGACCACCAAAAGTCCCTTTTTAGACCTTGGTACATCTTATCTGCTCCCGGATGAATCGAGTATTTTGAATTGTGAGCTTCATTCATTAATACCTCTCTCAGCCCATTGATCTTTGGGACCCAAGCTCTTCCTTTGAAATACAAGATGCCTTCATCATCCCTATCGAACCTTGTTTCTACCCCACTCAAGGCCTCTTCTTCAATGTTCTTCCCTTCAAAAGCCTTTGCTTGATCTTCTAAGAATTTGTCCCTTAGAGACATTTTCACTCGTAAGTGATTAATTCTTGTCCTCGGCACCCTAGTGCTCACCTTCCTACTAAGGGCGTCAGCAACCACATTTGCCTTTCCGGGGTGGTACTTAATTTCGCACTCGTAATCGTTAAGCAGCTCCATCCACCTCCTTTGCCTCATGTTCAACATCTTCTGATCGAAGATGTGTTGCAAGCTCTTGTGATCGGTAAATATGGTGCACTTGGTGCCATAAAGATAATGTCGCCATATCTTCAAGGCAAACACTACGGCTCCTAGCTCCAAATCGTGTGTCAAATAATTCTTCTCATGTGGCTTCAATTGCCTAGATGCGTATGCAATAACCTTGTCTCTTTGCATTAGTACACACCCTAGCCCTTTATTCGACGCATCACAATACACTACAAATCCTTCCATTCCATCCGGCAATGCTAGTACTGGTGCTTCACACAACATGTTCTTAAGCGTTTGAAACGCTTGCTCTTGTTCTTCATCCCATTCGAACTCTCTTGACTTTTGGGTCAATTGGGTTAAAGGTACCGCAATCTTAGAGAATCCTTGAATGAACCTCCTATAATAACCTGCCAAACCTAGGAAGCTACGCACTTCCGTTGGTGTCTTGGGTGTCTCCCATTTCTTGATTGCTTCTATCTTAGACGGGTCTACATGGATTCCTTCTTCGTTCACAACGTGCCCCAGAAATTGGACTTGACGGAGCCAAAATTCACACTTAGAAAACTTAGCATATAGCTTCTCGTCCCTAAGTAGCTGCAAGATTATCCTCAGGTGGTTCTCGTGCTCCTCCTTACTTCTAGAGTATATCAAAATGTCATCGATGAACACTATGACGAATTTGTCCAAGTATGGCCTACAAATCCTATTCATTAGGTCCATGAAAACGGCTAGTGCATTTGTGAGACCAAATGGCATCACTAGAAACTCATAATGCACATAGCGAGTTCTAAAGGCCGTTTTAGGTACATCTTATTCTCGTACCCTCAACCGATGATAGCCGGACCTAAGGTCAATTTTCGAGAAATGCGACGCTCCTTGCAGTTGATCGAACAAATCGTCTATTCGCGGCAGCGGATACCTATTCTTGATCGTCAATTTATTCAACTCTCTATAGTCGATGCACATTCTCAAAGATCCATCCTTTTTCTTGACAAACAGAATTGGCGCACCCCATGGCGAAGAACTAGGTTGGATTAAACCTTTATCAAGCAATTCTTGCAATTGCTCTGAGAGTTCTCGCATTTCGGAGGGCGCTAGCCTATACGGTGCTTTAGCTACGGGGACTGCCCCGGGAACTAAATCGATACTAAACTGTACTTGTCTCGCTGGGGGAAGTCCAGGTAGTTCGTCCGGAAATACATCTAGAAAATCTCTAACCACTGTTACCTTGAGAGGATCCTTATCTTTCACTCGCTTATCCACTACTTGTGCCAAGTACGTGTGGTATTCCTTGCGTAAATACTTCCTCACTTTCATAGACGACACTATCTTGGGTTGGACTCCAGCTTTATGACCTTGCACTATCAACACTTCTCCATTTTCCAAGGGAATCCGTATGATCTTCTCATGACAAATGATTTCGGCACGCATTTTTGACAACCAATCCATCCCTATGATTATATCAAAACTTCCTATTTCTATGGGAATCAAGTCAATACTATAGCTCTTATCATCTAAAGTCAGCTGGCAATCAGGGATAATTTCCTTAGTTTCATACTCGTTTCCATTGGCATATTCAACATTATAAGTTTCATCAAGTTCACTAGGTTTCTTATCAATCAATTCTTTAAATTCAAAGGAAATAAAACTTCTTTCAGCTCCAGAATCAAATAACATAGAGGCATAAACATTATTTAGTGGGAACGTACCTACGATGACATTAGGGTCATCACGTGCCTCATTCGCTCCCATGGCATACACCCTTCCTCGGGCTTGACCTCCTTGATTCCCACGATTCCCTTGATTAACGTTGTTGCCTTGATTTCCCACATTAGCTTGATTCCCAACATTTCCTTGGTTAACTTGATTTCCATTGTTTCCTAGGTTTGCTTTGTTCCCGCGATTTCCAACATTCCTAAAGTTGCCACGGTTACCATTTCCATTTCCACGGTTGCCTTGTGCTCTTCTCAACCTAGGACAAGCATTTCTCCAATGATCCGTACTTCCACATTCGTGACATCCCCCTCGTGGTCCTTCATTCCTTGGCCCGCTCCGGCAGTGAGTAGCAAGGTGACCCATGCGGTTGCAAGTTGTGCAACGCTTGCATTCACCCAAGTTGCTATAACCACATCGGTTGCACCTTGGGAGCGCGCCGCGATACGTGTTGGGATTAGCATCGACAACACCGTAGTTCCTCACAATCTTTTGCCTCTTATCCGGCCCATTCCCCTTGCGATCGCCAAAACGATTTCCTCCACCTTGTCTCAAACTTGATTCACCTCTCGTGTACTTCCCACGCCTAACCAAGTCATCTACTAGCCTGGTTGCCAAGCTTATAGCCTGCTCAAGAGTGGTAGGGCTCGCAGCAGTGACCATCAACCTAACTTTAGGTGCCAACCCATAGATAAACCTCTCAACCTTCTTAGCCACAGGGGTTACCATCTCCGGCACCAACACGCTCATCTCGTGGAAGCGGATCACATATGCCTCCAATTCCAGTCCTCTCATGGCATGGTTCCAGAATTCCATCTCCAGTTTTTGTACCTCTTCCCGTGGACAATACTCACACTTCAACTCTTCCTTAAACTGCTCCAAAGTCAAAGCATTGACTGCTGCAGGACCTCTAGTAGTCGCTTGGAGATTCCACCAAGTAAGAGCTCTTCCTTGAAGCTTACTAGCGGCAAACTTGACACGGTCAGCTGGTGCGCAATCAATGATGTTCAAGTTGGCTTCCATGCTTTGGAACCAAGTAAGCAACCCAACAGGACCTTCCGTCCCATGAAACTCCTTGGGGTTGCAAGATGTGAAAGCCTTGTAAGCATTCCTGTCAATAGCATTTCCTCCTCCATCTTGTCTCCTAGCCGTGTTAAGTGTAGCGGTCACATTCCCGCAATTTGGGTGGCAATGTTTGGCATGACGGCATTGATTTGTTGGGAGATAAGCTCAGCTAACTCGGTCCTTCGCTGGGCCTCTTCCTCTTGGCGCCGGGCCTCATCACTTGTTTCTCCGCCGGTCCTTCGTGGTGCCATGTCTCTACAAAGGATAATATAGTTTAGTCATTCGTGTATTGAATCATATGACATAAACTCGACTCACGACTTTTTGATCTCACACGAGTATATCTAAAGTTACTTAGTGCATGGGGGTCTCGTTTGCACACATATGTATATGTGTATCCCGATTCATATTCCTTTTTCTTAATCATGACCCACTTGTCATTATGAGCAAATAAATAGCTAGGTAAATTCCAAAATTAATCAACCATGATTTCTAGGTTAGCTAAGAGAATTACAGAATCTGTGTACGATCTTGGAGCACGTAGAAGTGGCTTAATATGGACGATCTGGGAAAAACTCATAAAATATAAAACGTATCCCTATGAGTTAAGTTTCACCTCCAACTGAAATCAGGTCAAAAGACGAAATAGAACTCCAGATATGGCCGTTCTACCAAAAGTGGTCAGAACTGATTTCCTGCTGTAACTATAACCTTTATAATAGGGATAACTATAACACAAGAAGGATAACACATCATGTAACCATAGAGAGGCATTAAGCATACATATATATCATTCAAGATAAGTTTACAAAATTGCTACATGCCAAATACGATGTGATCATCGTCACATATAAGCTAGAAGTTCAAGAAATTGAAACAAAGTACAAACGTTCATACATCGAATAAGTTCATAAATAAAGAAGTCTTTAGGTTCACTTCCTAAGCACGAGAGCTACCACGAGAGTGCAAACAGCCGTAAGCACACATCCCATCATAAATATCACCTCATTAATCCGACGGACTTCCGATATCGCCATCCTCGCATAATCCCCCGTTCGATCCATGATTCCCAAGGCTCTTTCCATCATCACCTCTTGAGTCCTTACCCTTAGTCTAGCATCCCTTAATCTGTTTGCTATTCCCCACACCCTCTCCCTTTCTTCACGAGTCATACCAATGGGAGGTGGAGGGGGTACCCCATAAACTGGGCGATGTGGTTCTTCTCCTTGACGCCTATGTCCGAGATGGTACCAGGGATGATCACGAGGAAGGCGCGGCTGAAAGTATGGGTCTTGGGCCGGAAATCGCCCATCACTTAGGTTCATGGGAGCATCTTGCCTTGGCGGATCGGGTGCTCTAGGGGCTGGTGGTGATGGTGGTGGCGAGGGTGAGCGGCGTCCGGGTTGGCTAGAGGCAACACTTCTAGCATCATCGCTTTCCGATGGGTCTTCCGTTGGCTCGGTCTCTTCTTCTTCTTCTTCTTGGAGTGGTTGGGGAGGTTGCTCTTGCTCTAGGCGTCTCCTTTCTTCCTCTTCCATGTGGTCCACGAATCCATACAAATTCCTTGGTCTAGGGGCTGATCCGGAAGTTCCACTTGCTTACGTCATGATGTTCCTACACAAGTTTCACAAGGCGTGAGATGACGACTTGACTCGACGCTTAGACGACCATGGACAACTGACTTGACCATTGACGACCCACGTGGCAACTTACGGACAGCAAGACGACTTGACGGACCATGAGACGACCTTAACCATTCGACAAGCAACCAACCAACTCGACCAACGACTCACAAGCTTAACAACAAACAACGACATGACCATCCACAACCGACGACCAACTCGACTCGCACGACCAACATATTCATTTATAATTAAAGTAATGACTAGGATTCAACTTGTGCATAGCTCTCATGTATTATATCTAAATGGCCAAAGTAATACTAGCCAAGTGGGGGTATTAACTAAGGGTTCTAATAGGTAATGCAAACATTGGATTTGGTTATGTATCTTTTGCACCAAGAATCGTTTTTAAAACTTATTTTCAAAAGACTCATTTTGAATATTCCTTAGACAACCATTTCGATCATTCCATATTAAATTTTTAAATAGGCATAGTTGATCAGGCTATGCATAAGTAAAACAAGAATACTTTATGATCGACTCAATTGTTTAAGAAATATTCGACTCGTTTTGAAAATACGTAGGTTATAGCAAAATTCTCTATAACCTTGGCTCTGATACCATTTTTCTGTAACACCCCGACTAGGGCGAAAACACGAGATGCCACAAAACGACATGGTACAAAAAGATTAAGTAGAAAACATCAACATAAAGTTTCAAATGACATTCAAATCCCAAAAGATTACAAATTCAAGTTGACGTTTAACAAACATTACATAACCAAATCCATAACCAAAAGACCAAATGTTTGCATTACATAAGTCCAAGCACATTACAAATAAGCTTCCAAAGAGGCGGTCAAGCTTAGAACCTATTGCTCTATACCTGAAAAGCATGAAGAAAAAGTGTCAACTACGAGAGTTGAGTGAGTTCATAGGTTTATGCTAACAACACATATATATTTAATCCAATTCAAGAAGTAATATGTCATAAAATTTCCAAGGATTTCATCATACTATCCATACCCAAACCGTATGTTCAATCAATAATAGCCAACCATAAATGATATCAATAACACTTGGCCAAAGGCATAAATTGATGAGTTTGTGCTTGAGCCACTACTAAAACCGGTTATGTCCAAGATAATAAGGGACACATGCCGTCAATCATGTGCAATAATAATAAAGGGATCGTGCCATGGAGACGACCAATAATGTAAAGGGCGCGTGGTATGACCACTGATATAGTAGCTAGAGCACCGCGTGGTCGGACTGGGAATGAAGGTCGCCACAAAGGCAACCAAACATCCCACCGTTACTCGTTGGGTGAGCGGACAAGTCCTAGTTGCGCAACTCTCAAACTACATGCCTCTCGAAGAGTTATTAGTAGTGTACCGAGGTGAAACAGTTTGACAGTACTCAAGCTCATCATATAATATATCACAAGTTGAACATACAATATAATTCCCATATCATAATCATCGTTCATTCAATGTAGCATTTTCATAAAAGAAGGTCAATTTAATTAATCATGCTTTTCACCCCGTAAGTAAAACACATAAAAGAGTTTGAAAGGGGGACTATGACTCACTTGACTCGAGAGTGTTAGGGGCTGATCAAAAGCTAGATCTTCGTCTAGTCGTGTTGCTCCCCAAGCAAGCCTAAACCATGGTATTTATATATACACAACGTAAGTGTGTGTAGCATGAACTAGTGTGCTAGATCATGAGATGTATACTAGTAGACTTGCCCATCTTTTGTTGTTATTTAATTGTAGAATTCAAGTGCATTATGATACTCTCATTATTTGGTTTAAAAGAGATTTGGTGGTGAAGATCATTTCTTATTATACATTTTTGTACGTTTATTGGAATTTCGGTAGTTTGGCTTTGATTTATGTGATCTCCATTGTATACTTTGCTTAGTGATAATATTTGACATTAGTGGTCTTATAATATTAATATTTATGTATATTTTCTGATTTGTATATTATTTATTTAATTTAATAATATTTAATTACTTATTTATTCACTTTATTGATTTATTTACTAAATAATTCCTTAAAAATACTTTTAAGTGTCATAATTGTCTTTATAAATTATGAATAATTTTATTTGAGTTATATTCTGATATATATGCTTCTTAATTTACAATTTCATGTTTTATACTTTTATTTGTGTATTTTCCATTAATTTAATAATAATATTTAATTAGTTATTTTTACTTAATTATTTATCTTTAAATTATGTAACACATGTCTCTTGCCTCTTAACTATTTTTCTCCAGTAGGTTTTAGTTATTTTTATCCATGGGTTGTCCCTTCGTTATTTCATTAATTTTTCCAGAATATTCATGATTTACATAATTTATTTATTGATTTATTTGCCTTTTAATTACCATTTAAATTCAATAATTCATGGAAATTCTTAGAAATTACCACTAAACATTTTAGCCAAAAATCCCAGGCCTTTTAGGAAACTTTTATCAATAAAAATTCATATCAATTCAACCTCTCTTGTGTCTTGCTTATTTTGAGGACTTTAAGCTTAAAAATCGTTTACCGAAATAGTGATTTTAACCTCATTTCTTAAGCAATTAAAGTGCTTCAAAAGGGGTTTTCATTCTTGTTTCATTATTTCCAGAAATTTCATCATATTTTGGTGTCCAAAGTCCTGATAGTGGTGGTGGTGTGATATGTGCAATTTAGTGCTTTCGGTTAGTGATTATTTGACCCGAAAAGGTGATTTTTGAGCTTATTGTTGTCATGAACCAAAAGACTTGAGTTTTATACTTTTGTAACAACTTATTTCCAGTAGGTTTAATATATTTTTCTTGTCTTTTAATTGGTGCAAGTATGTGCTCAAAATAGCTTTTTGCATGTTTTCGGTTTGTGATTTCAAGCTTATTTTTACTAGTTTTGGTCCAAGCTTTGTCTCTTTGTTATTTCATTAATTTTTCCAGAATATTAACATCATTATTAACATATTTTTCACTTATAACAAGTCCATATCCATCTCATAATCCAACAAAAAGATCCAACTTTCTTAAATCTAGCATACATGCATTCAAATCAACACTTTTTAATACCAACTTTTATAGATCTAACATTCAACAACATAAAAACATCTTTTTAATGAAAAATCTCAGAATATATTCTTCAAAAATATACAAAAACATATAGATCTATCAAAAGGAAAATCACTTTAAAAGCTACTAATCTATAATAACACTTTTGGGTCTTAAACTTGTTGAATCCTTGGATTTTTCTTCTTAGTTTCGACATGCATGAGCATGGAAAGAAAGATCCTATCAACTTTGCCCTTATCAAGTGTATATTACAAAGAAAACAAGAAGAAAGTATGAGTTTTTGATAAAACCTTTGAATATAAACAAGAACAAGATTAGATCTAACAAAAAGGATGAAGATTATACCCTCTTGAACTTGGTTTTTGATGGTGAAAATGGGCAGAATTTTCGTGACTCTTGAAGCCTCCAACAACCCTTAATCTAACCCAAAAACAATCCTTAAACCCTTGCTTAATATAACCCTTTAGTAATCTAACTTAATCCCTTATTATTAATACTAGTTTAGATGAATTTTTCTTGTCTTCCTTCTTTGTTATTTTGGCCGTATGGGGGAGAAGAGAAAGAGGGAGAAGGAAGAGTTTTGAGAGAGAATAAAGAGAGTGTGTGAAGTGTGTGAAGGGTTGGGAGTTTCAAGAGTGAATGTGGAGTGTAGGTTTTGAAATGGGTGAGTGTGTGTGTGTTGGGTTTGGGGGGGGGGCAAATGAAGGGGTGAGAGAGGGGTGTGGGGGGGGGGGGGCCGGCCTCATGGGGAGGTAATGAAGAGTTTTTGTCCTTTTTTTTATATAAATTTGTGTATATAATGTGTATGTATGTGTTAGATGTAAGTATATATATTTTGTAAGGATAATGGTATTTGTTTGTAGTGTAACTTAATTTTTATTCTAGTATGTGATATATATATATATGTCGTGTATATATGTATGTATGTATATATTTTTGTGTTTTTAATTTGTTACATAAGCCTTTATTTATAAACTTGTATTTATTTTAAGCATATATATATATATATACTTATTGTTATTTAAACACTTTTATGTACATATTAATGTATGACTATACTTTGAGATAGAAATCTTTATTCTCATGTCATATTTACTTAAATTGGTTTGGTGATTGATTTGTTGAACATTTATAAGAATTTTGATTGATATCTCAACTTGTGAGGCTCACTTTATCATTTATTACTTGATTAATCATCAATAAAAATTTTGTTCAATGGCATTTTATAAATTAAATTTAGAACTGAACAATAGCTTTAGATTGCTAATTTAGGGGCATTATCTACTAGCTTCAAGTATAACTATGGCTTGCGGGATCATAGACAACATAACTAGCACATGTATATTATTAAAAAGTAGGGTTGTTACAATTATAGTGAGATTTTATGTAGTTAATGTTTTTTATATAAAAAGTAGATAATCAAACCATTTTTATGCATGATTTGTAGTTATTTTCAATTATTTTTGTTTTTTCATATGATAAGAAGTTGTATCCTTGGTTGTTGTTGTTTAAAGAATTTTGCCCACAAAGTGTTTGATGAAATGTCTAAACCAAAGTGTATGTACTAAATCAAATTGATTATAGGCTTCCATACATAATAAACTTATTCAAAATCAAAATTGAATTTAAGAATACACTGTGAAAAATTTATTCAAAATCAAAATGATTTTAAGAATACACTGTGAAAAATTTATTCAAAATCAAATTGATTTTAAGAATACACTGTGAAAAATTTATTCAAAATCAAAATTGATTTTAAGAATACACTGTGAAAAATTTATTCAAAATCAAATTTGATTTTGTGCACATATTGAGACAAAACAAATGAGTTCCATACAAAGAAAACCATTTAAAATCAAAAATGATTTTAAGAATAGAGTGTGAAAAAGCTATACAAAATCATATATGATTTTATATACATTGAAAAAGCTATACAAAATCAAATTTGATTTTATGCATACATTTAGAAAAACAAATGGAGTCCATATCAAAAAACCTATACAAAATCAAATTTGATTTTATGCATACATTTAGAAAACCAAATGGAGTCCATATCAAAAAACCTATACACAATCAAATTTGATTGTATACATACAGTTGAAAAATTTATTCAAAATCATTTTTGATTTTACTCATAAAGTATGAAAACCTATTCAAAATCAAATGATTTTAGTATACATGTGAAAATTTACAAATAAACTTATTCAAAATCAAAATTGAATTTAAGCATACAGTGTGAAAAACTTATAGAAAATCATATATGATTTTACGCATACATTGTCAAGAAAATGTACAAAATCATTTATGATTTTGTGTAGCACATTAAGTCAAACCAAATGGCTTCCATAAAAAGAAATTTATTCAAAATCATATTGATTTTAAAATACACTGTGAAAAATTTATTCAAAATCATTTTTGATTTTACTCATAAAGTATGAAAACCTATTCAAAATCAACTATTCAAAATCCAAAATGATTTTACGCATACATTGGGGAAAAGCTATACAAAATCATATATGATTGTGTATAGCACATTGAGACAAAACAAAATGAGTTACATACCAAGAAACCCATTTAAAATCAAAAATGATTTTAAGCATACATTGTGAAATACCCATACGAAATCATATTTGATTTTACCCATATTTGATACGTACTGTGTCAAAAAGCTATACAAAATCAAATTTGATTTTATGCATACATTTAGAAAACCAAATGGAGTCCATATCAAAAAACCTATACACAATCAAATTTGACAATAGGGTTAGCCTAACGCTTCAAACCCTAAACTAAAGCGCGGGCCGCAGGCCCCCGTAATCACACTTCCCCCTCGGATTAGCTTTTAGCCCCCAAGGGTTTAGATTTTAGGGTTTTAGAATGCAACTTTTCTAAAATGTATGCATAAAATCAAAAATGATTTTGCATTGATTTTTAACATTATACATGTGAAATCAATTTTGATTAGCAATTAAGCTTTAGTTTAGGGTTTGAAGGCCCCCGTGATAAAGCTTTAGTTTAGGGTTTGAAGTTGTAGGGTTAGCCGTTAGGCTAACCCTACGACTTCAAACCCTAAACTAAAGCGCGGGCCGCAGGCCCCCGTAATCACACTTCCCCCTCGGATTAGCTTTTAGCCCCCAAGGGTTTAGATTTTAGGGTTTTAGAATGCAACTTTTCTAAAATGTATGCATAAAATCAAAAATGATTTTGCATTGATTTTTAACATTATACATGTGAAATCAATTTTGATTAGCAATTAAGCTTTAGTTTAGGGTTTGAAGTCGTAGGGTTAGCCCTACGACTTCAAACCCTAAACTAAAGCGCGGGCCGCAGGCCCCCGTAATCACACTTCCCCCTCGGATTAGCTTTTAGCCCCCAAGGGTTTAGATTTTAGGGTTTTAGAATGCAACTTTTCTAAAATGTATGCATAAAATCAAAAATGATTTTGCATTGATTTTTAACATTATACATGTGAAATCAATTTTGATTAGCAATTAAGCTTTAGTTTAGGGTTTGAAGGCCCCCGTGATAAAGCTTTAGTTTAGGGTTTGAAGTTGTAGGGTTAGCCGTGAAATACCCATACTTTTATGTTCATAATCATATTTGATTATGTATAGAGATTATAGAGATTTCTGTTTTTGTAACTGTATGTGTAAAATCATATTTGATTTTGTATATAGATTCTATAGATTTGTGTTTTGTAACTTTGTTTTGTACAATCAAATTTGATTTTGTATTGAGGTTTTAGTTACCTGTGTTCTTATGCCTAGAATCATATTTGATTTTACTCATACAATGTGAAAATCCTATACAAAATCATATATGATTTTACGCATACATTGTGAAGAAAATGTACAAAATCATTTATGATTTTACGCATACATTGTGAAAAACATATACAAAATCAACTATTCAAAATCAAAAATGATTTTACGCATACATTGGGGAAAACCTGTACAAAATCATATATGATTTTTTATAGCACATTGAGACAAAACCAAATGAGTTCCACACAAAGAAAACCATTTAAAATCAAAATTGATTTTAAGAATAGAGTGTGAAAAAGCTATACAAAATCATATATGATTTTATTCATACATCTAAAAAGATAAAGTGAGTTCGATATCATTAAACCCATTCAAAATCATATATGATTTTGTATAGGCTTCCATACAAATAAACTTATTCAAAATCAAAATTGATTTTAAGAATACACTGTGAAAAATTTATTCAAAATCATATATGATTTTACGTATAAAATTGAGACAAGGCAAATGAGTTCTATACAAATAAACCTATTTAAAATCAATTTTGATTTTACGCATACAGTGTGAAATACTTATAGAAAATCATATATGATTTTACGCATACATTATCAAGAAAATGTACAAAATCATTTATGATTTTGTGTAGCACATTGAGTCAAACCAAATGGCTTCCATAAAAAGAAATTTATTCAAAATCATTTTTGATTTTACTCATAAAGTATGAAAACCTATTCAAAATCAACTATTCAAAATCAAAAATGATTTTACGCATACATTGGGGAAAACCTGTACAAAATCATATATGATTTTTTATAGCACATTGAGACAAAACAAAATGAGTTACATACCAAGAAACCCATTTAAAATCAAAAATGATTTTAAGCATACATTGTGAAATACCCATACGAAATCATATTTGATTTTACCCATATTTGATACGTACTGTGTCAAAAAGCTATACAAAATCAAATTTGATTTTATGCATATATTTAGAAAACCAAATGGAGTCCATATCAAAAAACCTATACACAATCAAATTTGATTGTATACATACAGCTTCAAAAAACTATACAAAATCAAATTTGATTTTATTCATACATTTACACAAGCAAATGGGGTTTATATCAACAAACCTATACACAATCAAATTTGATTCAGAATCATAAAGGTATTATCAAACTTTGGTTTAGACATTTCATCAAACACCTTATATGCAATACTCAATCAGATGTGATTTGATACTAAATCATATATAAGAAACTTTGGTTTAGACATTTCATCAAACACCTTGTAGGCAATATTATACCAAACAACAAAGTCAATTAAATAACTAATAAAATTTAACAAATTCAAATGTTGGAAAGATCTAATCACATGTTATCTAATTACATTTGAATATTTCGAATTTACATAACAAAAAGTCATCTTCAAGATCAATTGATGATGAATGATGGAGATGATGACGACAGAGGCAACGATGGCTGTACCATATCGATTGAAACGCGATGGTGACCTGAGCACGGTGGTGGTAGTGGTGGTGGTGGTGGTGGTGGTGGTGGTTATGGTGCTGCTAGTGGGGAGAGAGAGTGAGTGGTGTGTGGTGGTGGTGGTGGTGGTGGTGGTGGTGGTGGTGGTGGTGGTGGTGGTGGTGGTGGTGGTGGTGGTGGTGGTGGTGGTGGTGGTGGTGGTGGTGGTGGTGGTGGTGGTGGTGGTGGTGGTGGTGGTGGTGGTGGTGGTGGTGGTGGTGGTGGTGGTGGTGGTGGTGGTGGTGGTGGTGGTGGTGGTGGTGGTGGTGGTGGTGGTGGTGGTGGTGGTGGTGGTGGTGGTGGTGGTGGTGGTGGTGGTGGTGGTGGTGGTGGTGGTGGTGGTGGTGGTGGTGGTGGTGGTGGTGGTGGTGGTGGTGGTGGTGGTGGTGGTGGTGGTGGTGGTGGTGGTGGTGGTGGTGGTGGTGGTGGTGGTGGTGGTGGTGGTGGTGGTGGTGGTGGTGGTGGTGGTGGTGGTGGTGGTGGTGGTGGTGGTGGTGGTGGTGGTGGTGGTGGTGGTGGTGGTGGTGGTGGTGGTGGTGGTGGTGGTGGTGGTGGTGGTGGTGGTGGTGGTGGTGGTGGTGGTGGTGGTGGTGGTGGTGGTGGTGGTGGTGGTGGTGGTGGTGGTGGTGGTGGTGGTGGTGGTGGTGGTGGTGGTGGTGGTGGTGGTGGTGGTGGTGGTGGTGGTGGTGGTGGTGGTGGTGGTGGTGGTGGTGGTGGTGGTGGTGGTGGTGGTGGTGGTGGTGGTGGTGGTGGTGGTGGTGGTGGTGGTGGTGGTGGTGGTGGTGGTGGTGGTGGTGGTGGTGGTGGTGGTGGTGGTGGTGGTGGTGGTGGTGGTGGTGGTGGTGGTGGTGGTGGTGGTGGTGGTGGTGGTGGTGGTGGTGGTGGTGGTGGTGGTGGTGGTGGTGGTGGTGGTGGTGGTGGTGGTGGTGGTGGTGGTGGTGGTGGTGGTGGTGGTGGTGGTGGTGGTGGTGGTGGTGGTGGTGGTGGTGGTGGTGGTGGTGGTGGTGGTGGTGGTGGTGGTGGTGGTGGTGGTGGTGGTGGTGGTGGTGGTGGTGGTGGTGGTGGTGGTGGTGGTGGTGGTGGTGGTGGTGGTGGTGGTGGTGGTGGTGGTGGTGGTGGTGGTGGTGGTGGTGGTGGTGGTGGTGGTGGTGGTGGTGGTGGTGGTGGTGGTGGTGGTGGTGGTGGTGGTGGTGGTGGTGGTGGTGGTGGTGGTGGTGGTGGTGGTGGTGGTGGTGGTGGTGGTGGTGGTGGTGGTGGTGGTGGTGGTGGTGGTGGTGGTGGTGGTGGTGGTGGTGGTGGTGGTGGTGGTGGTGGTGGTGGTGGTGGTGGTGGTGGTGGTGGTGGTGGTGGTGGTGGTGGTGGTGGTGGTGGTGGTGGTGGTGGTGGTGGTGGTGGTGGATTTGCGGTCAACGCATAATGGAAAGGGGACTGCTCCCAAAAATTGTTGATTCTTCCCATTAAGGTTTCGGACTTCACATTCAACTGAGCCAAAAAGTTGCTCATTGTTATAACACGATTTCTATCACTGAATTCAATTCATCAATGGCGGTTTGGATAGTGTGTGTTCTTAGTGTTTGTGTGTGTTTTGAGAGAGAATCGTATGTAAAAATGTGTGTGTGTTACTGGTATTAAAGTTATGGAAAAGTTATACAAAGGTTATGTGTAAGTTATGATCTCTAAGGTATGAGAGGGCTATTTATAGTCTAATTATACAATTATGCTAATTGTCACAATTAGCCCCTCAACCTTAGTAATCATTTAT
Source organism: Erigeron breviscapus (assembly GCA_034093135.1). NCBI lineage: Eukaryota > Viridiplantae > Streptophyta > Magnoliopsida > Asterales > Asteraceae > Erigeron > Erigeron breviscapus. The sequence goes on along the minus strand of CM067167.1, from coordinate 192,897,783 downwards.
CTATGAATTAACAACAAGAAATTCCTCTAATCTAGATTACAATTTATCACTATTTTTGGATTTCTAACATTCTCCCCCTTAGTGATACATTGTAATGAAGTACGTGTTATATTGTCTTGTAGGAATGAATTTGATGAGCCCGGTGGTGAAGACAATTGGTGTGTTGAAACAAGTCTTCAAAGCTTTCTCTTTTGTCTTTGGAGAACTTGATTCAGTCTTGGTTTTGGTCTTGGACTTCTTGAAGTTAAATCATGTGAGGATTCTCAATGTTCTTTTAGAACAGAGAATGATGAATGCGTATGAGTCTTGAATAAAGAGAATAATGAAGTCGAACAAATGTGTGTGACTTGAATCTTCGAGAATTGTTGAATCATGAATCAGAGTTGTCTTTTGAAATGCGGAAGGTATGAATCTTGGTTTCGAATGTTTCAATCTTCGATTCTTGAGTGAAATTCAACTTTTCGATTCTTCAGTTTTAATTCTTGAATGAATTTCATCTTCTTGGAATGAAGTATCATGAATATGAACTCTCCCCCTTTATGTATGCATTGGAGTTTCTTGAACAAAATGTTGTTGTATGACTTGAAGATCTTGAATGAAGTGTGTTTGATGAAGACTCTGTTAAAGCTTTTACTTCTTTGACTTGAATCTTCTAACCAATCTCTGATCCTTTTTGAAGCTTTGATCTTTGTCATATCAATTCGAACACTTTGGAGAGTAAGCAATTGAATGAAGTTTGAATGAAATTCTTATGAAGTAATTATGCTCCCCCTCAATCCATGAGTATAAATATTTTTGGAGCATCTTTGGACTTTTGAAGCATCTTGAGTGAAAATCTTTTCATCTTTGGTTTCATTCTTATCTTTGACGTCAATTCAGATTCCCCTTTTTTAAAATCAAAATCTCAATCAACTAAAGTCTAGTGAAAATCTGAAACTATTGTCACATCATGAATAATTTTCTCCCCCTATACACAAACTTTGATAAGCCTAGAACTTTGATAAGCCTAAAAACCGATTGAAAACAACCAACTACAAACTATTCTCCTTGTTTCCTTATCAATCAGTAAATCAATCATAATATTTTCTCCCCCTCATAATGACAAAATTGGGAACCAATGTCATTATGTACAAATTTGATTGATTAAAAGTCAAAAAGAAAAACATAATCTTATGAAGAAATGTCAACCATCAAAACAACAACCCAAACCATTAGTCCTACCCAATAGATCCTAGGAGTGACTAAAACGTAAGATTGAAGTTGTTGGGACAAACGTTATATTATGGTGTTGGTGTTTTCTGTGTTTGTGTGAAGAGAAATGATACCGGATAAGAATGATCCGTTAGCATGTTCAAAAATCGAAAGGATTAATGAAATGACCGATTGAGATGTATAACATTTGTCGGATTTCCTATGTATCATCGAGATATGCACTAAACAATTCTCTAACATAGTTCGATCTGCGGCTTTGCAACCACGAGATTGCTTCAAAGAATATAAATCATGGTTAACACTACCGAAGCATTTGATAACCACAATTTTATCCTTAAAGACTTTTTAGGGAAAACCGAGGTCACTTAGACTTCTTGTTAACTCAATAATCACATAAATGTAATTATGAGACCTACGTTCAACGTTGGAAAAGATGTTAGCATTGGTAGGATTTCCATTCGATCATCGTGGAATATCAATTAAGATATCACTACGAATGTTCCGGCTTTATCACAAAGATAAGCAATATGATCACAAAGATATGACTCGAATGTGTTCAAAAAAAATGAATGATGATCAAATTAATGACCAAACCAGATAGCTCTAGACACATCGTGAGCGAAATGAAGTCGGGGACTGGAGCAGAATGTCGCCCTTTTTCAATATCAACATCTTCCAAATGAAGAGTCAATAGAAATGTGAAAATCTCCGTGAGAAATGAAACAAGTATTTGTTAAGAAACACTTGAGTGGTTAGGAAAAGATGTGCATTGCTTCACTGGGTCCATGAAGACTTCTTCAATATCGATATTTCAACAAATGAAATCCGATAGGAACGTGTTTACCCGGCTTTTTGAGAATTTTGGGGAGGGCTTTTGTTTCTTTTAGCCCTTTCTCACATCATATCACCTTACCCTCTCACTTTTCAACTTTACTCCCTCCATCCTATTTGCACGAAAACAACATCACTCAAAATACCCTCACTATCTAATGAAAGAAGTGAATACTCCGGGGTTAGAATTCATCGGCGATGATGAAATTCATGGAGTAAATTTTGAGAAATACTTATCACTCATGTGCAAACTAATCACCGAACTCCATTTGATTAAAAATCATTGGAAAAACATCAAATGTGTGGAAAAAATTTGGCACACATTTGAAGTTTTGAAAGTGTTTGAAATCACAAACTCCTCCTTAATCTATGCAAGAATAGATCAAAAAGTTTTCCATAGAAAGGTGGAGCAAAAATTGGTTTTGTGAGATCAAAAGTAGTAAAATCTTTGTTGTGATATTTTTGGAGCATCTTTGGACTTTTGAAGCATCTTGAGTGAAAATCTTTTCATCTTTGGTTTCATTCTTATCTTTGACGTCAATTCAGATTCCCCTTTTTTAAAATCAAAATCTCAATCAACTAAAGTCTAGTGAAAATCTGAAACTATTGTCACATCATGAATAATTTTCTCCCCCTCATAATGACAAAATTGGGAACCAATGTCATTATGTACAAATTTGATTGATTAAAAGTCAAAAAGAAAAACATAATCTTATGAAGAAATGTCAACCATCAAAACAACAACCCAAACCATTAGTCCTACCCAATAGATCCTAGGAGTGACTAAAACGTAAGATTGAAGTTGTTGGGACAAACGTTATATTATGGTGTTGGTGTTTTCTGTGTTTGTGTGAAGAGAAATGATACCGGATAAGAATGATCCGTTAGCATGTTCAAAAATCGAAAGGATTAATGAAATGACCGATTGAGATGTATAACATTTGTCGGATTTCCTATGTATCATCGAGATATGCACTAAACAATTCTCTAACATAGTTCGATCTGCGGCTTTGCAACCACGAGATTGCTTCAAAGAATATAAATCATGGTTAACACTACCGAAGCATTTGATAACCACAATTTTATCCTTAAAGACTTTTTAGGGAAAACCGAGGTCACTTAGACTTCTTGTTAACTCAATAATCACATAAATGTAATTATGAGACCTACGTTCAACGTTGGAAAAGATGTTAGCATTGGTAGGATTTCCATTCGATCATCGTGGAATATCAATTAAGATATCACTACGAATGTTCCGGCTTTATCACAAAGATAAGCAATATGATCACAAAGATATGACTCGAATGTGTTCAAAAAAAATGAATGATGATCAAATTAATGACCAAACCAGATAGCTCTAGACACATCGTGAGCGAAATGAAGTCGGGGACTGGAGCAGAATGTCGCCCTTTTTCAATATCAACATCTTCCAAATGAAGAGTCAATAGAAATGTGAAAATCTCCGTGAGAAATGAAACAAGTATTTGTTAAGAAACACTTGAGTGGTTAGGAAAAGATGTGCATTGCTTCACTGGGTCCATGAAGACTTCTTCAATATCGATATTTCAACAAATGAAATCCGATAGGAACGTGTTTACCCGGCTTTTTGAGAATTTTGGGGAGGGCTTTTGTTTCTTTTAGCCCTTTCTCACATCATATCACCTTACCCTCTCACTTTTCAACTTTACTCCCTCCATCCTATTTGCACGAAAACAACATCACTCAAAATACCCTCACTATCTAATGAAAGAAGTGAATACTCCGGGGTTAGAATTCATCGGCGATGATGAAATTCATGGAGTAAATTTTGAGAAATACTTATCACTCATGTGCAAACTAATCACCGAACTCCATTTGATTAAAAATCATTGGAAAAACATCAAATGTGTGAAAAAAAATTTGGCACACATTTGAAGTTTTGAAAGTGTTTGAAATCACAAACTCCTCCTTAATCTATGCAAGAATAGATCAAAAAGTTTTCCATAGAAAGGTGGAGCAAAAATTGGTTTTGTGAGATCAAAAGTAGTAAAATCTTTGTTGTGATATTTTTGGAAAAATCTTTGAGAGTCTAAAGTGAACAAGATTTTGATTTGAAAAAATTTGATTGCTATTACACATACATACTCATATAAGACCACTTGGAAGTACACAAAGGCGTTCGATTCCATGTTATCTTATATCAATTTATATGTATAATAACAAAAGCTTAGAATGTAAAAACACTCTACCAATAAATATATCATTTAAGAACGGGTTGTATACATAGTATATGCAAGCCACTGAAAATAAAAATCTTTTTGTTTATTTTGAAAATTTGTAATTTTGTATTTGATTTTCTGGAATGTGTCAAGAATTCCTTCAAATGGAAAAAGAGTTTAAGGTTTAAGATTTAACATACCAAGCATGGAGATGAGAAAGTTAAACCTCTTTTCATCCAATGGTTTTGTGAACAAATCTGCAAGTTGAAAGTCAGTACCCACAAAATAGAGCTCGATGTCACCTTTCTCAATATGATCTTTGAGAAAATGATATCTAACATCAATATGCTTTGATCGAGAGTGGTTTACTGAGTTGACTGCAATGGCAATGGCACTCTGAGAATCACAATAGATAGGGATATGATCATATTTCAGACCATAATCAGTTAGTTGTGTCTTCATCCATAAAACTTGAGCACAACAACTAGCCGCTGCTACATATTCAGCTTCAGCCGTTGATAGTGATACACAATTCTGTTTCTTGGATGACCAACTCACAATTTTATCACCTAAAAATTGTAGAGTACCGGAAGTGCTCTTGCGATCAAGTTTACAACCAGCATGATCTGCATCTGAGTATGCAGTTAGATTGAATCCAGTATCCCTTGGATACCAGAGACCTAAATCGGGTGTACCCTTCAGATAACGAAAGATTCGTTTCACAGCTTGATAATGTAAATTAGTTGGAGCAGCTTGATATCTAGCACACATACATGTTGCAAACATTATATCTGGGCGAGATGCTGTTAGGTACAACAACGAACCAATCATACTTCGATATCTCTTTTGGTCAAATGGTTTCCCATTTGTATCAGCATTTATGTTTGTTCGAGCAGCCATTGGGGTAGAAATTGAAGAACAGGAAGTCATATCAAACTTTTTCAACATGTCATATATGTATTTACCTTGTGATATAAAAATACCAGTTGGTAATTGTTTGATTTGAAGACCCAAAAAGTAATTCATTTCCCCAATCATGCTCATTTCAAAATGATTAACCATAAGAGATGAAAAGTTTCGGCAAAATGTTTGACTGGTCGACCCAAATATAATGTCATCAACATATATTTGAACAAGTAGAACATGCTTACCTTGTTTGCGAATGAACAAGGTAGGGTCAATTGTGCCTTTGGTAAAGCCACCTCTTAGTAAGAAAGTAGTTAAAGAATCATACCATGCTCGGGGTGCTTGCTTAAGACCGTAGAGAGCCTTGTCTAACCTGTAGACATGGTTTGGCCTTTGAGGATCAACAAAACCTTCTGGTTGATCAACGTAAACTTCTTCTTTGAGATCACCATTCAAGAAAGCAGTCTTCACATCCATTTGAAACACAGTAAAGTTTCTGAATGTGTCAAGAATTCCTTCAAATGGAAAAAGAGTTTAAGGTTTAAGATTTAACATACCAAGCATGGAGATGAGAAAGTTAAACCTCTTTTCATCCAATGGTTTTGTGAACAAATCTGCAAGTTGAAAGTCAGTACCCACAAAATAGAGCTCGATGTCACCTTTCTCAATATGATCTTTGAGAAAATGATATCTAACATCAATATGCTTTGATCGAGAGTGGTTTACTGAGTTGACTGCAATGGCAATGGCACTCTGAGAATCACAATAGATAGGGATATGATCATATTTCAGACCATAATCAGTTAGTTGTGTCTTCATCCATAAAACTTGAGCACAACAACTAGCCGCTGCTACATATTCAGCTTCAGCCGTTGATAGTGATACACAATTCTGTTTCTTGGATGACCAACTCACAATTTTATCACCTAAAAATTGTAGAGTACCGGAAGTGCTCTTGCGATCAAGTTTACAACCAGCATGATCTGCATCTGAGTATGCAGTTAGATTGAATCCAGTATCCCTTGGATACCAGAGACCTAAATCGGGTGTACCCTTCAGATAACGAAAGATTCGTTTCACAGCTTGATAATGTAAATTAGTTGGAGCAGCTTGATATCTAGCACACATACATGTTGCAAACATTATATCTGGGCGAGATGCTGTTAGGTACAACAACGAACCAATCATACTTCGATATCTCTTTTGGTCAAATGGTTTCCCATTTGTATCAGCATTTATGTTTGTTCGAGCAGCCATTGGGGTAGAAATTGAAGAACAGGAAGTCATATCAAACTTTTTCAACATGTCATATATGTATTTACCTTGTGATATAAAAATACCAGTTGGTAATTGTTTGATTTGAAGACCCAAAAAGTAATTCATTTCCCCAATCATGCTCATTTCAAAATGATTAACCATAAGAGATGAAAAGTTTCGGCAAAATGTTTGACTGGTCGACCCAAATATAATGTCATCAACATATATTTGAACAAGTAGAACATGCTTACCTTGTTTGCGAATGAACAAGGTAGGGTCAATTGTGCCTTTGGTAAAGCCACCTCTTAGTAAGAAAGTAGTTAAAGAATCATACCATGCTCGGGGTGCTTGCTTAAGACCGTAGAGAGCCTTGTCTAACCTGTAGACATGGTTTGGCCTTTGAGGATCAACAAAACCTTCTGGTTGATCAACGTAAACTTCTTCTTTGAGATCACCATTCAAGAAAGCAGTCTTCACATCCATTTGAAACACAGTAAAGTTTCTGAATGCGGCATAAGCTAAGAATATCCGAATGGCCTCCATTCTTGCTACTGGAGCAAAAGTTTCGTCGAAGTCAACACCAGGTTGTTGGCAATAACCCTTTGCAACAAGTCGAGCTTTATTCCTTACTACCACTCCATTCTCATCCTTTTTGTTTTTGAATATCCACTTTGTTCCTATTGGATCATCTTTTCTAGGATTTGGAACTAATCTCCATACCTTCAGTCTTTCAAATTGCGCGAGTTCATCTTGCATTGCCTTAACCCACTCTGGATCACGAAGAGCTTCAGATACGGTTTTGGGTTCGATGTTGCTAAGAGAAAGTGCAACAAGACACTCATTTACTGAAGTACGAGTAGTTACTCCTGCTTGTGGATCTCCAATTATTTGATCAGTAGGATGGTATTTTTGCATACGTGTCCACTTGTGAGCATGAGGAAGAGGATCTTGTTGTTGAAGATCAGGAAGTCATATCAAACTTTTTCAACATGTCATATATGTATTTACCTTGTGATATAAAAATACCAGTTGGTAATTGTTTGATTTGAAGACCCAAAAAGTAATTCATTTCCCCAATCATGCTCATTTCAAAATGATTAACCATAAGAGATGAAAAGTTTCGGCAAAATGTTTGACTGGTCGACCCAAATATAATGTCATCAACATATATTTGAACAAGTAGAACATGCTTACCTTGTTTGCGAATGAACAAGGTAGGGTCAATTGTGCCTTTGGTAAAGCCACCTCTTAGTAAGAAAGTAGTTAAAGAATCATACCATGCTCGGGGTGCTTGCTTAAGACCGTAGAGAGCCTTGTCTAACCTGTAGACATGGTTTGGCCTTTGAGGATCAACAAAACCTTCTGGTTGATCAACGTAAACTTCTTCTTTGAGATCAACAAAACCTTCTGGTTGATCAACGTAAACTTCTTCTTTGAGATCACCATTCAAGAAAGCAGTCTTCACATCCATTTGAAACACAGTAAAGTTTCTGAATGCGGCATAAGCTAAGAATATCCGAATGGCCTCCATTCTTGCTACTGGAGCAAAAGTTTCGTCGAAGTCAACACCAGGTTGTTGGCAATAACCCTTTGCAACAAGTCGAGCTTTATTCCTTACTACCACTCCATTCTCATCCTTTTTGTTTTTGAATATCCACTTTGTTCCTATTGGATCATCTTTTCTAGGATTTGGAACTAATCTCCATACCTTCAGTCTTTCAAATTGCGCGAGTTCATCTTGCATTGCCTTAACCCACTCTGGATCACGAAGAGCTTCAGATACGGTTTTGGGTTCGATGTTGCTAAGAGAAAGTGCAACAAGACACTCATTTACTGAAGTACGAGTAGTTACTCCTGCTTGTGGATCTCCAATTATTTGATCAGTAGGATGGTATTTTTGCATACGTGTCCACTTGTGAGCATGAGGAAGAGGATCTTGTTGTTGAAGATCAACATCACCATCATTAAAGCTTGAGTTTTGTTGAGAGATGGAATCATAACTTGGTATAACTCTTTCCTCATAAGCTGGATGATCAAAGTCAAGTGGTACATACACATTTGGAGTGTTCAATGGATTTGTTGTCTGAGTTAATCGAGAAGGTTGTTCTTGAACATTCACTTGAGAAAATGGTGGACAAGAATCTTTTGTAGAGATTCCTTGCTCTGAAGAACTTGATGATGATTCATGAATGCTGTCAGGAACTGGATCGTTGTTATGAAGAGGTTCATTGTTTTGAATTGGTTCAACGATGACATGAGGTTCTTGATCATGAATCGGTTTTGAATTATAGAATTCTTCAAAAAGAATATCTAATTCATCACTTGTTGGAGTTGGAAACTTCTTGAATTTTGAAGCTAAGGTAGAATTCCTTGTAGAAGTACTTGAAGCACTTGGATCATTACTTGTTGGTAGCAAACTTTCTTGCTCAAAAATCATGCCTGACATCTCATCAAACCAAACATTCATTGTTTCTTGAATTGTGTTTGTTCGACGATTATAGATTCGGTAGGCAATTGATGTTTTGGAATAACCAACAAAATATCCTTCATCACCTTTCTTCTCGAACTTTCCAAGATTCTCCCGATCATTCAAAGTGTAACAAACACACCCAAATATGTGAAAGTAGTTGATATTGGGTTTGCGTTTGTTAACAACCTCATAAGGAGTTTTTTCGAAACGCTGATTGATAATGGACCGATTCTGAGTGTGACAAGCAGTGTCAACAGCTTCAGCCCACATATTGGATGGTAATTTGGAATAAGCAAGCATTGTCCTTGCTGCTTCTACCAGCGATCGATTTCTCCTTTCAACAACACCGTTTTGTTGTGGGGTGCGAACTGCTGAGAATTGATGAGTTATACCTTTGGATTTGCAGAATTCATCAAAAACAGCATTCTTGAACTCAGTTCCGTTATCCGAACGGATGTAACGAACTGGAAGTTGAAGATTTACTTGAGTATTAGTGATGAAATCTATCAATATCTGAGTTGTTTCATCTTTGGATGCAAGAAACTTGACCCAAGTATATCTTGAATAATCATCAACAATAACCAAGATGTATTTCTTCCCATTTCGGCTTTGTACTTTCATCGGCCCACAAAGATCCATGTGAAGCAAATGAAGAGGTGCTACAGAATTTGGAGATTTCTTCGGTTTATGAGAAGTTCTCTTAATCTTCCCAACAGCACAAGAAGGACAAACATGCTCACTTTCATACTTATAGTCAGGTAAGCCTTCAACAAGATGCTTGTTGACCAAAGTATTGATGGTTTGAAAATTCAGATGAGAAAGCCTTCTATGCCATAACCAAGAATTCTTTGAAGTAGCCTTTGAAATGAGACAAATATTGTCGGTTGGTTGGTTATTATCGAGATTAACGGTAAAAAGATTATCATCACGATCACCACAAAGAATATCAACTCCATCTAGAGTTTGGACTTTGCAAAGAGATTTTCGAAACAGAACTTGAAGATTGTTATCACAGAATTGTCCAACACTGAACAAGTTGTGACTTAATCCTTCAACATAGTGAACTTTCTTGATGATTATTCCATTTCGTTCAATGTCTCCATAACCTAAGATAGGAGCGAAATTGTTGTTTCCAAAGCGAACTGTTCCCATGAATCTTTCAACAAAATTCTTGAGCAAAGATTTATTTCCTGTCATGTGCTTCGAACACCCGGAATCGAGTATCCAAACACAGATGGTTATTTCCTGCAATCAAGGAAATTTAACCGTTTTTAGGTACCCACTTGAAGACGGGTCCTTTATGGTTAGTTAAAACAGGCAGGGTATATAACTTAGGAATCGCATTCAAACATGTTTTTGAATCAACATAAGCATTGACAAGCACATTATCAACAAACACATTTGAATAAAAAGTACGAACATTCACATGAGAATTAAAAGTAACATGTCTACGAGCATCAACATCAGTCACACAAGTACGGGAATTAAGATTGTTTACAAGCTCACAAGGCCTTGCCTTGGCATTTTCAACATTATTTAACAAAGAAAAATTGTTTTTACTAACATGAACACCCTTCCTCCTATTAACATGCTTTCTCCTCTTTGTTTTCTTCTTTTTCTCAACATCCTTTTGATTACTAGTGATCTTAGGTACTAATGTCTTAGCAACCCATTTAGCACCACTAGTTATACTCTTTCCACCTGTTGAATTGAAATTAAGAAAATTAGAACTAGGAGTTTTAAACACTTTCATCTTTTTGGAATCTTTTGGAGGTGAGGAAACTTCTTGCTTCTTTGGTTTATCATGAGAAAACCATCCATATCTATCCCTATATCTAGTTGTACCATTTGATGCATCCTTAGTTAGCGAAACTGTGCTAGACTTAGACACCTTAGGTATAGAACTAGATTGAGAGCTAGATTGAGAAGCATTAGGATAGTCTTTCGGAAGTATCACTTTGGTGTACTTTGTCCTGTGTGGAGTCTCAGCTTGTTCCTTTTTGACATGTTTCACAGGGGTAGCAACAAAGGTTTCTACCTTAATGGTCTTTGGTTCAGTCTTGACGAGTTTGGTCTTAACTCGTTTCTTTGAGTAATATGAAGTTGGAGCTTTGGACAATGGTTTTTGAGATTCCACTTTTGTTTTCACTTTGATTTTGGTAGATTCAATCTTTTTCTCAGTTTCTGAATCAAAAACATATTCTCCCTCCATGAATTTATCAAAATCATCTTTCGTGAAATCTTTTGAAAAAGAAAATTTCAATGGAGATTGATTAATTTCAGATTTAGTTGAAAATTTTGAAAAATCAGGAATCTTGGTGTCCAACTTCACATCATGGTTAGTCTCGGAAATTAGGTCAACTTGAACTGACACATCTTTGGTTTCACAAAAAAATTGAGTAGAAGTATCAACACCTATACTAGCACTAGGCTTAGGGTGAACAACTAACTCATCAACATTGTTGCATGTGAAAAACCTATAGAAGTACCATATCAAAACTAAACTATGTGCAAGTTCTTCATTAGAAAAATCAGATTGCACATAATCCTCAGCTATAAATGTAGCAGTATTTTGACAAGTACATCCAAGAGAATCAGTCAAGGTCTGAGTAGAGGTATTGGTAGATGAATCACAAGTAGTTTGTGTAGAATTGTCTACTAAAGCACTTTGGTCAGTTTGAGTAGAAGCAATCTCACAAACTTTCTTAGTATCAACAACAATACATTTATCCTCTGAATTCGGACTTTGAGACTTGAGATGATCAATAACTTTTTGTTGAGATTCTACCTTTTGTTGTAAACCTTCTATTTGTTTTTCCAAAAATGTGGTTGGAAAATACATTTTAGTTGGTTTAGGTGGAGTACAGACAGATTCTTGGTTTTGAAAATTTGATTCAATTTCTTCCAATTTGAAAATTGAAGATTCTTTTGTTTTGTATGAATCATTTATTGCATCATAATTAACCAAAAATTCTTGTTTTGGTATTCTCTCAACTTCATCAGTCTCAAATTCGTCATCCAATGGACGAATAAATTGTTGTATCATACCAAGTCGTAGGAATTTTTCATCATACAAGGGTTCAATTTCCTCTTTGGCTTTTTGCAATGGTGTGATATTCTCAAATCCCAACCCGAGAAGAAGTTCTGTTTTGTCAATTTTTGACTTGTTGAAATAGGCAGTGAAATTCAAGAGAGGATTTTGTTCAACTTTATATAACTTTTCTTGATAGAAAAGTATATTCTTTTTAAATTCCTCAACTTGTTTTTCAAGATTCTCAATCTCAATGCCTTTTAGAAAACAATTATGATTTAAATCAGAAATCTTCCTTTCGAATTCAACATTGTTTGGTTTAGCTTCTTGGAGCTTTTTATTAAGAATATCAACATCCATTTGTCTTGCATTTGCCCGAAGCCATTCATTGGTCTTTTGAATTTCAAGATCTTGATTGGCCTTTTCAAGATCATGAATGGTCTTTTCAAGATTTTGACATTTTTGTAATAACTTAGAATCAGGAGAGACATTCAACTCACATTCTTTGACCAACATCTCATCTTTGTATGCTTGAAAATCTTGTTTAATAGCATCATGTTCAAAAAGTAATTTGGAATGTTCTTCCAGAAGTTTTGAAAATTCACTTTTAGAAAATGAAATACTATTTTTCAACTTTTTGTTTTTGTTGGCTAAAGAGTTGATATGAGTTATCAAATTTGATAGGGCTAATCTACATGACTCTTTGTCCTTAATCAAAGAAAAAGTAGAGTCGAGATTTACCTCATCATCTGGGTATTCATCATCAGTGCTTTCTTCTTCAAAGACTTTGTTCTTGGCCAACCTTGCCATATAGCAAACATTAGCAGAGAGATCTTGATCTTCATCATCTGTGAGTAACAGCCATTTGTCATCTTCAGCTAGCAATGCATGTCCTGCTTCGACTTGTTTGGCTAACAGCATCTTCTGCTTGTAATACTCATAGTTCCGCTTTCGAGGTTGTTTGCAATCAACAGCAAAATGTCCAGGAATACCACAATTGTAGCACTTTTTGTCTGATGCCTTACCCTTCTCAACAACTTGTTTCTCATAAATTTCCTTCTTTTCACCATACCTTGATCCATTAGCTTCACCTTGCTCATTACTCCTTGGATGATAGTGTTCCTTCTTGGGAAATGCACTTGTAGAAGAAGTGCGGAGATTGTTGTTTGTTGGCCTCGCTTTGTAAAATTTCCTCTTGAAATGCTTTGTTACCGCGGCAAGAGCTTGATATAGTTCATCTGAAACACCATCTCTTGTAGCCATCAGATCATCTCCCTCCTCATCAGACGAAGAAACAACTACCATTTGCCTCTTAAGAGCTTCAGAAATCTTCTTCTCAACTATCAATGCCAAAGGATCAGAAGATACAACTTCTGGCATTTTGTTTGATGAAGCTTTGTTTAGGACTTGGTTTTCATTGAGTTTGAAAGATTCATAAAGAGTATGAATGGTGAACTTGGTCAGATTTTGATGTTGCTTGATCTGTGTTCCAAAATCTTCCCATTCTGGACCAAGAGCTTTGATGAATTTGATGTTTAGCTCAATCTCTGTTTTCTTGACATTGTTCTTCCTCAGCTCATTTATGACATTGCAGAATCTGTAGTAGACAGCTTCAAGAGATTCATTAGGCAATTTCGCGAAGTTGTCAAACTCAGTCAAAATATTGGTCAATCTTATCGTCGAAGTCACGTCAGCTCCTTCCATCTGTCTAGCCACCTCATCCCATATCTCCTTGGCCGTATCATAAGAATCAACAGAGCCATAGATTTCATCCGGTAGAGCTTTGTATAAGCATGACCTAGCTCTGTTATCTGCAGCTGTTCGATCTTTTTGTTCAGCATTCAAAAGATCAGGAGTTAGAATTATTGCATCAGTAGTGGGATGGCGATGAACGGCAAGTCCATTAAGGATGGAATCTTTCATCATATGACCATTTGTTTGACTTTCCACATAGTCCATAAATCTTTTCTTCCATAGTCCATAGGAACCACGGTAGAGAACTGGAGGTCTTGTATCTGAACCCAATGCCAATGCTTCACGAGAAGCCATTTGAGATTGATTTGATTTGAAAGATTGGATTGAATTAAGAACAGAAAATGAAACGATCTTGAGAATAACAGTTTGAAATGAAACGGTCTTGAAATGAAAGGTCTTGAAATGAAACGGATCTTGAAATGAAACGGTCTTGAAATGAAACGGTCTTGAAATGAAACGGTCTTGAAAGAAAGAAAATGAAACGATCTTGAGAAGATCGTCCTGGGTGAGATCGTCTTGTGTAAGATCGTCTTGAGCAAGATCGTCCTAGGTGAGATCGTCCTAGGTGAGATCGTTCTAGGATTTTGATGAAATTTGGTTAAGTCTTGAAATTGAAACGATCTTGAAATGAAACGGTCTTGAAATGAAATGACTTTGAACTAAATGATTTTGGATAAAACGATCTTGAATTGAAATGAATTTGGATTGAAATGATTCAAGGAACTGGGACGATCTTGGTTGAAGATCGTCTTAAGTTCAGAGGAAATGGGACGATCTTGGTGAAGATCGTCTTAGGTTTCGAGGAAATGAAACGATCTTGGTGAAGATCGTCTTGTTTTCTTTCTCAAAACTTATAAGTATTTGAGTTGACCAAACCAATCCTTTCGGATTAATTAGCCAGAAACAAACACTACACAACACACTCTTGTCTAGAACGATCTTGTGAGGATCGTCCAACAAGCCACATAGCACAAGAATGAAAAACGAGCTTTCAAAGACTAAGACGATCTTGGGAAGATCGTCCTAGTGAAGATCGTTTTGGTGTCATCTTCTTCATCTCATCAGTTTTCCAGAAAAAACTCCATTAACAACTTCAGAAAGCTTCAATAACTTTTGAATTACTGGGAGTTAAATCATGAAATCACTTGCAAACTGATTGTATTCACGTCCGCAACAGATTTATGAACAAAATTCAACACAAAACACAACAGATTCAAATCCCTCAAATTCGCGCCTAAAAACACAAAATTCAATCTCGAGAATTAGATTGAATTGAAACTTGAAACTTGACAGGATTATGTTTTCAACAACCACGAATCTATTGGTGAACAAATAACTGTGATTTTATGTGATTTGAAGTGTGAATTTTGATGAACCAGTAGGTGAAAAATACGAACAAAAATTGTAAATAAATTTGATTTTGATGAATTTGTGATTGAATTCAGTTATGGATCGTCATCAGATTGATGTTTTTCTCTGATACCACTTGTTATAACACGATTTCTATCACTGAATTCAATTCATCAATGGCGGTTTGGATAGTGTGTGTTCTTAGTGTTTGTGTGTGTTTTGAGAGAGAATCGTATGTAAAAATGTGTGTGTGTTACTGGTATTAAAAGTTATGGAAAAGTTATACAAAGGTTATGTGTAAGTTATGATCTCTAAGGTATGAGAGGGCTATTTATAGTCTAATTATACAATTATGCTAATTGTCACAATTAGCCCCTCAACCTTAGTAATCATTTATCTATGAATTAACAACAAGAAATTCCTCTAATCTAGATTACAATTTATCACTATTTTTGGATTTCTAACAAAATACTAGCTAAATTAACTAAACCCTAATTTTGACCTAAAAACCTAATTTGACCTAATTTGACTTTTAACCTAAATGACTTAAACCTAATTACTGAAAGTAACTATTCCGTGCCGAAACACAAAATAGGGTTGAATTACACTATTAAACTAAGAATGCGTCGCGTACCCGGCAACAGCGCCAAAAAGACTTGATGTGGTTTTATTTTTATGCTTTTAAATTTATAAGTTGTACAAGTAATTATCTGAAAACACACACACTTACGAGCAGAGAACCCGATCAGTGTAGTATAGTCTAAGTGATAAGTTACAGGATCGTTCGTATGGACGCTTGCACTACCTAATCTAATAATATGTGTGATTCTAGCGGTTGTGGGGTTGTCACGGTTTCCTATTAAACTAATTAAAATACTGAAAAGTAAATAGAAGCCGCAACCGCTTATTCAGCGAGAGGCTTAGTCTGAAAATAGTTTGAAAAAGCAAATAACAGTAATTAAATTAAAATACTTGTTTGGCATCTCCGATCTCATGGTATGACCAAATACTATTCTACCTACTTGCTAGACTGTTGGAAACTTAATCACGGCTCAGATTCTCGTTAGATTCACTTTGCCTAATTACTAGTGCTGTCGCTAGACTCACACTACCCTATAAACAAATTCTCGTTAGATTCATTATTTAAGCATTAATGACCTAAAGTTTGTGTTACTAGTTCATCTTTTAGTTACCCGGATCTTAAGCCATGACCAGATAGTAATTATCTCCGGTGACCACAGTGCTCATTTCCAAGTCAAAGGATCGCGTCTGACATTGTTAATCATCATGTTTTATTCATCCTAATTACTACGGTTCTGGATCCCTCGGTTACAAGTGAATCACTTTTTACAACTAGTTATAGACCGACTAGTGTTTTCCATCATAGCATATTAGTCCTAGTGTATGATCATAGACAACCATCAGAATTAAACCAATATATTCAGATATAGAACCGATAATAATATGAAGAACTAGTAAAACATGGATCTACGATAAACAGTAAAACACACTCCAACAGATTCTAACAAATAAAGTAAAACGATAAACGTCTACATGATCACATTGATCCAAACAAGTATTCAGCCTACTAGCCTGACATTATTAAATGAATAACAAAGTCTGAAAAGATGAAAGACATTGTTTACCGACTGAAAGTAAAATAGAAAAGTAGATCTAGACCGAGGATGAAGATCGGAAGGTGTTAGAAGCTCCAAAACCTTCTGGAAATCTGCAACTACGACCCAGGGTTGAATGTAGGCGGCTAGGGCTGCTGAATCGGCTCTCTCCTTGGGTTTTGAGGGTTAGTTCGACTTAAATAGTGAAATAAGTCGTTTGCTGATCTGGGCCGCCCAGCGGCGCTGGCTGGGCTTGCCAGCGGCGCTGGGACTGGGCCAGCGGCGCTGGGCTGATGGGAGCGGCGCTTGATGTTGGCCAGCGGCGCTGGCATGGCTGCCAGCGGCGCTGGTAGCTCCTGCTGCAGTTCGTTCCTTCCCCCCCCCCCCCCCCCCCCCCCCCCCCCCCCCCCCCCCCCCCCCCCCCCCCCCCCCCCCCCCCCCCCCCCCCCCCCCCCCCCCCCCCCCCCCCCCCCCCCCCCCCCCCCCCCCCCCCCCCCCCCCCCCCCCCCCCCCCCCCCCCCCCCCCCCCCCCCCCCCCCCCCCCCCCCCCCCCCCCCCCCCCCCCCCCCCCCCCCCCCCCCCCCCCCCCCCCCCCCCCCCCCCCCCCCCCCCCCCCCCCCCCCCCCCCCCCCCCCCCCCCCCCCCCCCCCCCCCCCCCCCCCCCCCCCCCCCCCCCCCCCCCCCCCCCCCCCCCCCCCCCCCCCCCCCCCCCCCCCCCCCCCCCCCCCCCCCCCCCCCCCCCCCCCCCCCCCCCCCCCCCCCCCCCCCCCCCCCCCCCCCCCCCCCCCCCCCCCCCCCCCCCCCCCCCCCCCCCCCCCCCCCCCCCCCCCCCCCCCCCCCCCCCCCCCCCCCCCCCCCCCCCCCCCCCCCCCCCCCCCCCCCCCCCCCCCCCCCCCCCCCCCCCCCCCCCCCCCCCCCCCCCCCCCCCCCCCCCCCCCCCCCCCCCCCCCCCCCCCCCCCCCCCCCCCCCCCCCCCCCCCCCCCCCCCCCCCCCCCCCCCCCCCCCCCCCCCCCCCCCCCCCCCCCCCCCCCCCCCCCCCCCCCCCCCCCCCCCCCCCCCCCCCCCCCCCCCCCCCCCCCCCCCCCCCCCCCCCCCCCCCCCCCCCCCCCCCCCCCCCCCCCCCCCCCCCCCCCCCCCCCCCCCCCCCCCCCCCCCCCCCCCCCCCCCCCCCCCCCCCCCCCCCCCCCCCCCCCCCCCCCCCCCCCCCCCCCCCCCCCCCCCCCCCCCCCCCCCCCCCCCCCCCCCCCCCCCCCCCCCCCCCCCCCCCCCCCCCCCCCCCCCCCCCCCCCCCCCCCCCCCCCCCCCCCCCCCCCCCCCCCCCCCCCCCCCCCCCCCCCCCCCCCCCCCCCCCCCCCCCCCCCCCCCCCCCCCCCCCCCCCCCCCCCCCCCCCCCCCCCCCCCCCCCCCCCCCCCCCCCCCCCCCCCCCCCCCCCCCCCCCCCCCCCCCCCCCCCCCCCCCCCCCCCCCCCCCCCCCCCCCCCCCCCCCCCCCCCCCCCCCCCCCCCCCCCCCCCCCCCCCCCCCCCCCCCCCCCCCCCCCCCCCCCCCCCCCCCCCCCCCCCCCCCCCCCCCCCCCCCCCCCCCCCCCCCCCCCCCCCCCCCCCCCCCCCCCCCCCCCCCCCCCCCCCCCCCCCCCCCCCCCCCCCCCCCCCCCCCCCCCCCCCCCCCCCCCCCCCCCCCCCCCCCCCCCCCCCCCCCCCCCCCCCCCCCCCCCCCCCCCCCCCCCCCCCCCCCCCCCCCCCCCCCCCCCCCCCCCCCCCCCCCCCCCCCCCCCCCCCCCCCCCCCCCCCCCCCCCCCCCCCCCCCCCCCCCCCCCCCCCCCCCCCCCCCCCCCCCCCCCCCCCCCCCCCCCCCCCCCCCCCCCCCCCCCCCCCCCCCCCCCCCCCCCCCCCCCCCCCCCCCCCCCCCCCCCCCCCCCCCCCCCCCCCCCCCCCCCCCCCCCCCCCCCCCCCCCCCCCCCCCCCCCCCCCCCCCCCCCCCCCCCCCCCCCCCCCCCCCCCCCCCCCCCCCCCCCCCCCCCCCCCCCCCCCCCCCCCCCCCCCCCCCCCCCCCCCCCCCCCCCCCCCCCCCCCCCCCCCCCCCCCCCCCCCCCCCCCCCCCCCCCCCCCCCCCCCCCCCCCCCCCCCCCCCCCCCCCCCCCCCCCCCCCCCCCAAGCTGTAACTTTTAAACGAAGTTGTTAGCTAGAATTTTTATTTTATAGAGGTGCTTGGATGGTAGCTTAGCTACAACTTCAAGAGGTATTTGTGCTGTCTTTATAAATTAAAAGTTCCATCCAAACTAAAAGTTTATGAAATGTTACTTCAGTAACGTTTCATTTTTGAGTTTTTTTCTTTTAAATAAAAGCTAAAGATAATTGTATCTAAACAAAGATTTTATTACAATGAGATTTTTTTGTTCAAAATAAAAGCTAAAACTCCCCAAAAACTCTTGAAAAGCTTGCCAAACATAGTCTTAAGGGTATGTTTGGGAGCAAGCTTCTAGCTTCTAAGAGCTTTTAGGAGCTTTGAGCTTTTAGGAGCTTTAAGCTTTTAACTTTTAAGAAAAAGCTCCTATTACATAAAAAGTTTTGTTTGGATAGGAGAGCTTTAAGCTTTTTGGTTGGAGCTAAAAGCTTGTAAATGTAACGCTACATCAACAAGCGTTTTAGATGGGCTGTAAGCTTTTAGCATCTAAAATTACTTTAATATCCCGAGTTTCTTTAACATCAAAATCCTAATAATTTTGCAGTAAGTTGTATTTCTTTTCATAAAGAAGACGACCACCCGGTAAATGGAGTTTCTTTCAAATCACCATTTCTCTAATTAATGACATATCATAATTTATATAAATATATATATATATACATATAAGAAAAGAAAAAGATATACGGTATGTCGGTCAGTCGGTATGACCAAACAAAAATGGTTGAAAAAGTAATTCATGGCCTTGGGCTGGCTAGAAATTGTAGTGCATGGTAGTGATGCATTTGTTGGTGTATTGTAGTGTTAACCAGCTTGCATTTTTCTTTTCATAGTTGTTGATGATGATGAGATAAACCATGTTTTACTTGTTGTTTGTTTAATGTGAGTGTGCATTTTGTAAACCATTTATAATCACAAGAGATGTGCCTTTGTACACATAAAAAGAGTTTCTTATATTATGTTTTAGACTACTTATGAATTACTGTATTCAAGTATTAATTATAGTGATAATGCTTTTTTTTATGTCCATATCATTTAATACTTTTTATCAAAAGCTACAACTACTTTGCCAAACACTTAAATATGTTTAAAAAGTTTCAGTTATCAGCTTGCAACTACAGCTACAAGCTACCAGCTAACAGCCACCAGCTACCAGCTAATTTTGTTAAACACACCCTAAGTATAAGGTAGAGATTCAATTCTCGATAAAATAAAAGTTCTAGCTAATAGTTTTGTTTAAAAGATAAAGCTTACAGCTACAACTTTCAACTCCAACTAATTTTGTCAAACATGGGATTCTTTTGGAATTGAGCTACAAGATGAGCTTGAACTATCTAGCACTAGGCGTATGAAGTCTTGGGTTACCTAGAGTATCGGGTTTTATTACTTGTAAAAAAAAAATTTCTACCAAAAAGTATAGATACGAGGGGAAAATCCTTTCAACATAACTTTCTAGTATTTCTAACAAAGTCTATAATGACCCCTAAAATACTTCATTAAGTTTTATTAAAATTTGAAATTATAAAACCAACAAGTTGACTATTACAGATATTAACGGGAGTTTTTAATCACCCCTAAAAATACTTCAACAAGTATTTCGAACAAAAATTGAGATCCTTTAAAGTTCAAACGAACTTTATAGGTAAAGTTAGAGGATTTTGACTATTGGATTAAAATCAATGGTCAAGATTAAAAAATCAACTTTAAATTTTAACTTTTGATTTTAATCTAAAGGTTAAAATTTCCTTAGAGGATCCCTATATTTCTAACAAAGTCGATCTATACGAGAAGAATGTTTTTGTTTTTATATATTGAGTTAATTGCAATTTTGGTCCCTGTGGTTTGTATGTTTTGGCAGGTTCAGGACCTTTTCAGGTTTCATTGCATTTTTGGTCCCTATTTCGAAAACCTTTTGCAAATTTGGTACAAATTAACGGTGGTTGTTAAATGAAGCCGTTAAGTGCTGTTAAAATTAAAAATGGTGTTTAATTGTAAATTTTTTAAAGTGTAAGGGGTATTTGGGTTAATAGTGTTGCTCAAAAAGTTTGTCGTGTTGTCACTAAGATATACACGTGATTGTTTTGTAAAAGTTTATAAAAATTTACGAGCTCTATAAATGAAAGTTTTGTAATTTAGCTCGCTAAATGTAAGAAACAATGGCGCCCGGAATGTTCAACAGTTCGTCGGAAAATTCAAAACGCGCCGGGAAAACGAAATTCACGATTTCTCCCTTCTTTCTTCGAGTAAAAACTCGAAACTGATACCTATCAATTCAGAATTCCACCGCGCACAAACCCTGATCAAGATG
>CM067167.1:192818869-192875668 GCA_034093135.1 Erigeron breviscapus | reverse complement strand
TCCTGGTTGTGCATGAGTTTGTGTGGTTGACTTTGAATGGTTGTGAAGTATGGAGTGAGGGAGGAAGGGAAGGGGGAGGTTGGGTGGGGGGTGGGGTATTCTAGGTTCTGGTGGTGGCATTTCTGTTTCTGGAGGAGGTGGTGGCATTTCTGGTGAACTTTCAACTTGTACATTTTCTTCACCCAAAAAGTCCATATTTACATCAAAATTCTGACCTCCAGACATAGGAGAGTCAGCCTCATCCCAAAACGATGCACCAGCAATATCAACTTGTTCACCAACCTCAACATTGAGATCAATCTGGGCTTCTTGTTCGCCAGATGCTTGTTCTTCAGTCTGAACAACTTGCTCACCAGCTTGAGCCACATCTTGTACAACAGCCTGGACTTCAGTGTCCACTCTCTGTTCAGATTTTACAGTAGAATCAATATTCTCCTCTTCAAAAATAGGAGACCCATCTATATTCATTATATCACCAGGATGGGTTGATGGATTTACCTGGACTCCACCTCTCATCAGACGCATGGAAGTTCTTGGTTGTCTGGAGGACTCAACATTTTCTGGTCCACCAACTGGAGCCACTTGTCGAATAGGTTGAACCAATTCAACAATTTCAACATCTTCGCTACCAGCAGGTACTTCAACAACTTGGACCCTGCCTGGTGCCACATTCTCTTTTATTCTTTGAAGTGACAACATTGCTTGAGGAATATCCACCTCACCATCTCTGGACCTTAAGTTGGTCAGATCTCTCATGTACTCACTCATTGAAAAATGAGTGGTTTCAAAATCGTACTGGGCTCCAAGGACGTTCTTAAATATGATTGAAAGAAAAACGAATGTATGGTACAAAGGGCTTTCTACCTTTTACCTTTAAACGCTCTACCAGATCGTCAAATAATATCTGGGCAAAATCAACCCTTAGCCCAAACCACAAACAGTAGGCAATCTGGAGGTGGGTTTGATTGATCTGGTCTAACCCTCCAGAACTACCTCCAAGGCACTCAACAATGTGTGTGAAGAAATATCTCCACGAATCCGTCAGTCTGCTCATATAAATTGTTCCTTTTCTTAGTAACTGACCATGCTCATCCACTATCTCTGTATGCCCCATTAATCTGCATACTTCTCTGAAGTTAATACCAGTAGGGAGTGGCATTGCCAATTCATTCTCATCCAGATAATTTAACTGAAGAGCTGTTCTAAGAGAATGTACAGTAAGAGTCAAGGGTCTGGTCCCTTGCTCAAGAGAATAATCAATATATGAATTTGCTTCATTATATTCGGCTGTGTACCAGAATTCACATAGATAATCGTGATACATTTTTTCTGGGTTTAATGTTAGAGCACCATATAGTGGACATGAGAGAAAAAAGGTATTTAATCTCCCAATGATTGATTGTGGATCATGGACACTGGATAGCGAGAGTTTTGCCATCCAGTTATTCATATTCATCCTTATAGCCTTTGCTTCAAGGGTGATATGAGGTGCTCTAACGACATCTGCAGCCAGAACATATTCAGCAGATAGAAGATTTCTTGGTGAGTTTGATTGTCTAGGTGCCATTTGATTATAGATTAAAGATGAAATTGAATGAATATTTAAGGTTTTATGAAGAATTTAATGAATGAAGTTAATATGAGAGTATTATGATTGGAAAATGAATGAAGAAAGAAATTAATGAAGGAATTTTAAGATTTGGGAGTAAATGTTCGAAGTAAATGAAATTGAAAGTGAAAGTGGGTATATATAGGATAGAGAATGTGGAACTCAAACGTTTTATTTGAATTTATCAAACAAAGTTTTTGATCGGGTTTTGAGATCCGCATTAATTACATCACATCACACATAAATGTATGACGGTTTACAGCCCACAAACAGTAACAACTTGTACTTTTTGTTTTCCCAAAGTAAAAAGACCATCATTGCGTTTGAAAAATTTACATGCCACGTAGGATTTATAAGATAAATATCTTTGAAAAGATTTTCTTACGTGGCACACACAATGATCAAGTATTTTGAAAATATTATGACTCATTTCAGTGCATCTGGAGGTTGACTAGACACTCCAGTATCACTGGTGGATTAGTCCAGTGAACATGTACTGATGGTACACTGGAGGGACACTCCAGTAAAGTACCAGTGAAAACCATTTTTGAAAGACTGGAAACCTTAAACTTGCACGTCAACTAATACAGACAAATGAGAGGGACACATTTACAAGGAGACAAAAGTCAACTCAAACACGCACTTCAACTTGTCCAGTTACCAGTGAGAGGGACATATTTACAAAGCACCAGTAATATTTTCTGAAGAAGTTGTCCAGTGAGAAAATAAATTCCCCCTGAATTTAAAACACTTTTAATAGGAAAATATTTTTCAAGTCTTCCCTGGAATGTTGCTCCAGAAATCCAATAATGCAAAGATAGTACACAATGGCGTTCAATATCTGAGCAATCACCAGATTTAAGGATTTAACATTCCCAACTCACCAACAAGATATTCAAAAGTTTTGACATACAGAGGTTTGGTAAAAATGTCAGCGAGTTGTTTGTCAGTGGGAATAAAATGGAGTTCAATGTTGTTTTTCATAATATGATCGCGAATGAAATGGTACCTTAGATCGATGTGTTTGGTTCTGGAGTGCATGACTGGATTGTTGGAGATAGCGATGGCACTGGTATTATCACAAAAGATTGGAGTTTTTGAATATTTAATACCATAATCAAGCAACTGGTTCTTCATCCAGAGTATCTGAGCACAACAACTGGCTGCAGACACGTATTCAGCTTCAGCAGTGGATAATGAAACTGAAGTTTGCTTCTTACTGGTCCAGCTGACCAGTTTGCCACCTAGGAAATGACATCCACCAGTTGTGGATTTCCTATCTATCTTACAACCTGCATGATCTGAATCTGAATAACCCATTAGGTCCATGCCTGAGCCTTTGGGGTACCAAAGACCTAGACTGGGGACACCTTTAAGGTACTTCAGTATGCGCTTTACAGCAAGCATATGAGATTCCTTTGGATTAGACTGATATCTGGCACATAAACATGTTGAAAACATAATATCTGGTCTACTGGCCGTTAAATACATCAGTGAACCAACCATGCCTCTATAGACAGTGGTGTTCACTGGTTTGCCATCTGGATCCGAGTCCAGTGTCAGTGGTGCAGAAATTGGAGTTGGTTTAGATGGTGAAGAATTCATATCGAATTTCTTTAAAAGATCTCTAACATATTTTTCCTGATTAATAAAAATTCCATCTTTGTTTTGTTTAATCTGGAGTCCAAGAAAATATGTTAATTCACCCATCAAACTCATTTCATATTCAGTGGACATGATTTTAGAAAATTTCTTGCACATGTTTTCATCAGTAGACCCAAAAATTATATCATCAACATAAATTTGTACCATTAACAGATTACCTTTCTCATGAAGAATGAATAAGGTATTGTCAATTGCACCTCGTTTAAAACCATTTTTCAACAAATGTTTAGTCAGAGTATCATACCAGGCACGTGGGGCTTGTCTGAGGCCATATAGCGCTTTGTCCAGACGATATACCCAATGTGGATGCTTGTCATCAACGAAACCTGGAGGTTGTCTGACGTAAACTTCTTCTTCAAGCTTCCCATTCAAGAAAGCACTCTTTACGTCCATCTGGTAGACCTTGAACTGATGATTAGCAGCGAATGCTAAGAAAATTCTGATCGCTTCAAGTCTAGCCACTGGAGAAAAAGATTCATCAAAGTCGACATCTGACTGGCAGTAGCCTTGTGCTACCAGTCTGGCCTTGTTTCTTATTACGTGGCCATCTTCATCTACTTTGTTTCTGAAGACCCATCTTGTTCCAATTGGTTCTTTCTTTCCAACTGGGAAAGGAACCAAATACCATACCTTGTTCCTTTCAAACTGGTGAAGCTCTTCTTGCATAGCAGTCACCCAGTTGGATCTTCCAGAGCCTCGTCAATCTTCTTTGGTTCTATCAAAGATAGAAAACTGACGTATAAGCATTGATTACTGGAGGCTCTTCTGGTCTGAACACCACGACTGGAGTCACCTAAGATCTGATCAATAGGGTGAGCTTTTGTCCATCTGGAGTACTGACCAGGATTGTTACTGACAACAATATCAGTGCAAGAATTCAGTTGAGTCTCCTCTGAAGTTGCTTCAGGAGGAGGTTCTTCATAGACTACTTCAACATCTTCATCTGATTCATTAAATCACGATTTGCATCATGAAATTCTTCATATGAAGGTATTTCTTGTAGTACTGGTTCAGTTTGGTCACCAGAAGACATTTCTGGTAAATTCTCAACTGATACTGATACTGGAGGAGTAGTACGCACATCTGAACCAATATTAATTTCAGAGGGTAGTTTGAAAATAATAGAGGGATAGAATGGAGTACTACTGGAGAGTTTCTTTTTCTGAACAGGTTCCAGATCAGGATGACTGGAAGCTGAGTCTGGTGAATCTTCATTTTGTCGTTTATTGGATCAGATTCACAAAAGACAATTTGTGTTACTGGGGGAGTGTCAGGGACTGGCTTCTTGTTGATTGCAACATTTGATTCATCAAATGTGACATGAATTGACTCATGGACCTTCTCCAGTCTCTTGTTATAGACTCTGAAGGCCTTGCGAATGGCTGAATAGCCTAAGAAATACCCTTCATCAGCTTTGGCATCAAATTTGCCTAGCTGACTGGAGTCGTTCAGGATGTAAACTGGACATCCAAAAACGTGAAAATAACCAATATTTGGTTTTCTATTTCTTAAGACTTCATAGGCTGTCTTTTTGTGTCTCTTGATGTACACTGATCGATTCTGGGTGTGGCAAGCAGTTGCAATTGCTTCTGCCCAGAAACTGGTAGACAGTCCAGATTCAGCAAGCATACTCCTGGCAGCTTCTATCAGCGTTCTATTTTTCCTTTCCACAACTCCATTTTGTTCTGGAGAGCGGGCTGAAGAGAAATTCTGGGAGATGCCAGTGTCAGTACAGAATGACTCCAGAGTTGCATTCTGGAATTCTGTTCCATTGTCACTTCTTAACTGACACACTTTTCGACTGTACTTGAGCTCAATTTGCTTGATAAGACTGATGATTTCAGCAGCAGCTTCACTTTTGGACCTCAGAAAGATCACCCAACAATATCTGGAGAACTCATCTATGATCACCAGGGGGTATCTTTTACCAGCACGAGTCTGAACGTTCACTGGACCAAAAAGGTCCATATGAAGCATGTGAAGAGGTTCAGTAATGCTGAAATTCTGTCTGGTCTTGAAACTGGTACGCTTTGCTTACCCATCTCACATCCTGGACATGGTCTTTCCTTTTTGAAGGAGACTGAAGGTATCCCATCTGCAAGTTGTTTTCTGGACAACTTGTTAATGATTTTGAAGTTTAAATGGGATAACCTTTTGTGCCATAACCAGTTTGTGTCTTCATCAGCTTGAGTATAGAAACACTGCTCTGAAGGAGAGCTTTCCATATCCATCACGTACACATTCCCTTTTCTGGGAGCAATCAACACTACCTTCCAGTCCTTGTTGAATACGATGCCCTGAGCAACATTGAATAAGACTTGATAGCCATCGTCACACAGTTGACTTACACTGATCAAGTTATATTTCAAACCATTCACAAATGCAACTCGTCTGAACTTGACTTGTCCATTGTTCAGAACACCATATCCCTCAGTCTTCCCACAACCATCATTTCCAAACGTGATGGAGGGTCCATCAGAAATGGTAAACTCCTCCAGTAGGGTCTTACATCCGGTCATCGTCCTGCCAGCTGCACTGTCAAGATACCAGATAAGCTTCTTTCGATCGCCCTACACATACACCAGATATTGATCAGTTAGATTTGGGAACCCATCGACTGATGGGTTCACTGGGCCCTCCCTTATAGGTCCCTGGGGCAATCTGGTCTAGTTCACTTTGTTCAATAGTGGTCTTAGAAGAAAAGACCACTGGGGTTGATGGTTTAAAAACCTTTTTCATTTTCTCAACTGGAGAAATAAGTTTGTCTTTCTTAGCAAAAGGTTTCATATTTTGTCTAGGGCCAGATGAAGTACCCTCAAGAAAGTTTAATCTTGCATTAACACTTGTGATTGACGAGTCAGAATTTGAATCTGGCTCTCTAACCTGGACAAAATATTTTCTTCAGATGTTACCTTAGCCTTTCCAGTCCAAGGCTTTGGTAGGGGATTGGTCTGAGGCAAAGGTCTATTCTGCTTTACCTTTTTGACTGGAGCAGCCATCTGGAGCTCTCCAGTCTTAACCTCTGGGGATTGAACTGGGTCTAAATTGGTCTTAGGAGTTGCAGGCTCATCATAAACAGTGATAGGCCTGAACACCTCTGGTAACCGATCGATTACTGGTATTAATGATGCACATTAGTATTTCCATCTAAATATGCACGTTTTTGAGCAGGAAATTGTTTAACTGAAGCATCATATGGCGTTTTGGTTTCTAGCCATGACTTTATTACCAGTTTTTCTTTCTCTAAAATGATCTCAAGATCTTGCTTTTCTTGAATCAATTGTTCAGTTACCAGAACCTGGGCTTGAAATGCCAGTTCAATGTCTTGAAGCTCTTTTAATTTTGATTTTAAAGCATTTATTTCAGGAGAATCTGTTTCTAGACCATTTACACAATCAGATCTAACAGTTTCTACAAAAATCAAATCAGAATTTAAAGCTTCAGCAATGTCCAATTTTAGTTCTTGGTCAGTTACATTATCATAATCACTAACCTTTTTAATAACAATGTCCACCCATCGTCCAGATGTGACATCTTCCTTCACCAGGTGCTCATCAACTTCCAGAGCCATGTAACAGCAATCTCTTTCCTCTTCTTCATCAGCAGATGATTCATCAGAAGGAACCCACTTCTCTTCAGTTGTTGCAATCATGCACTTATTATTCGTTTCCATTTGTTGTGCCATGAGAGCAATTTGGGCCTTAAGCTTTTTATATTTCAATTTATAGCTATCATCAGGATTATTATTTGAAGAGAATGGACCAGGCTTGGATACAAACTGGTTGGACCTGCACTCTTTTATGAAATGACCCTTTTTGCCACACTTAAAGCATGTCAAATTGGTCTTGTCAGTGGAAGAACTGGATGCAAATTGTCCATATGGCTTATTTGCTCTTGCTTTGAAACGGTTAAACGTTTTAGCAATCATTGCAATAAGGTCATCATCTTCAGTTTCATCACAACAGTCTGGAGATGACTTGACTGGACTCTCCAGAATCCATAAGTTCAGACACCATCTTCTTCATAGAAAATACATTCTCAGAAGATATCAGTGCTGTATTTTGTGGTTTAGAATAACTAACCACTTTAGGAGTACTGGAGGCATGGTTAAAAGCATCTTGTTCTGCAACCACTCTCTGAGCTTGATTTTCTTCAGTGTACCTGAAGGCTCCATATAGAGTTGAGAGAGTGTGTGTGTGCAGAGTTTTACCTTATCGTAAGACAAGTATCATGTGAGACCATTTGGTGGGTAGAATGTCACAAAATTTCTCCAGAAGTATATCCTTGTCCTTCTCAACCCCAAGACCTCTCAATTGGTTTATGATACTCATAAATCTGGTGTAAGTACCAGTGAGAGACTCGTTAGGATGAGCAAAAAATGACTCATACCTCTTGTTTAAGGAGACCTTTCTGGTGACAATGGTGTCATCTCCTCCTTCATGTTGGTTAAGAAGTTCATCCCACATGGATTTGGCACTAGGAAAAAGAACTAGTGTGGGAATTAGGGTTTCTGGAACGGCCCCGAGGATCATGTTTTTGAGAAGGGTGTCTAAATTCACCAATCTCCTCTCCTATTCTGACCAATGTTCCTCCCTCTTTTCCCTTCCTCTTCTAGATCCAGAAGGCTCAAGAAGTGGATTGAGAGGTGATGTAGGTACATAAGGACCTTCGTTTAAAATCTTCATCATGTTCCTCTCAATACCAGTGACATGCAAAACCATCCTAGCCTCCACGTACCAAATTCATCACTGTTCCCACTGAATTTAGGAACAGGATTATTTGAGTAGTGCACATGCACGTGTGGAGAAGCAGGAGGTAGGAGGAGGAGGTGGAGGATTAGTGTTATTAACATTTTGTGGTTCATTTTGATCATGAATATTTACATTAGGATCGGGACCAAGACTAAAACCTTGTGTATTTTCTTGGTTAGCCATCAAGAACAGATCTAGGCAATGATTAGCCTTCTGCCCTGATACCAAATGTGAGTCCCTTAAATTAACGAGATGGTTAACCAATGAAAGTGTAAAATAAAACAAGTCTAATAATCACTAGATTGGACTAGTATTACTTGTAAATAAAGATGCAAGATATATAAACAAAGTAATACAAGACTTAAAGCAATAAACAAATAAAGTGGACCATTATGTATGTTTCATGGGTATTCATTTATTGATGTTTAAATAAAATACAAGGTTGTTGCGGAATCAAGATAACACAAATAAGTGTGTATCCTAACAACCTATGAGTTACAATATGATCTATATTTGTCAAATAACTCTTTAGGATCGAGATACTTAAAGTTGTGAAGTATCCCTGTTTAAGATCGAGAGTATTTGGACAAATTCACTTTCATGCAAAGTGTTATGCTAAAAAGTATTTTTCTCAAGGATATGACTTTGTATTTATAGGCAACAAAATTTCACCAGTGAATTTTGTGCCGTACAAATATGGTTGTATACATTTAATGATCCGACAAGAACATTAAATGTATTGGATAAGGAATAAGGATAAAGTCACATCAAGTGCAAGTGTATCCTTTTATCCAACCACCTTAACACACGTATACTTTGTTAAAGAACAAGTGGATTGTTCTT
This sequence comes from Erigeron breviscapus, assembly GCA_034093135.1. Lineage (NCBI taxonomy): Eukaryota > Viridiplantae > Streptophyta > Magnoliopsida > Asterales > Asteraceae > Erigeron > Erigeron breviscapus. The sequence continues at coordinate 192,866,800 of CM067167.1, read as the reverse complement.
TGGAAAGTGTGTAAAGGCATAAGTCAAACCTCGATATCAGTGTTCAGACTTGTAGTATCTAGAACACTGACAATCCTCCAGTGTGCAGATCTGGTAAGACTTTCCAGTGGGACTCCGCCATTTGTTAAGTCTTCTTCCTTCAGACTTCAGTCTTTGACTTCAGTCAGAATGTCTTCAGTAGAGTAGATCTGGACTGGGGTGAAGTCTTCAGTGAGCTAATCTGGAGAATGCTCCAGATTATCTATACAAGTAAATGCTCACTAGTCTTCAATTATTTCTGGACAAATCTTTAGAGGGACTCCAGATTCCAAGTCTGGAGTAGGTCCAGTAGAGAAATGTTTTCTGGTCAGATCTTCAGTGAGGCTCCAGTAGTCGGGTCTGGAGCGAGACCAGCAAAACAAGTTTTCTTAACAAACCTAAATAAGGTTCCAGTAGTCCAGTCTGGAGCCAGTCCAGTAAGTCTGGACTAAATCTGGACCTAACACTTACAATGTTGAAATACCATACCTGAGGGTCTTTAGAGGGAAGGAACAAGCTTACACTGATATATATGGCAAGTGGGATGATCCCTTCATAAAGATGGACGATTTTAGAGAGGAGCTACTAAATAGGAATCCGGGAAGTGTTGTTGAAATTTTATTTGATAAGGATGGTGACAAGAAACGCTTCCAACGTTTTTTTATTTCATTAACAGCTTGTTCTAGTGGTTTTCTTGCTGGTTGTCGCCCTTACATTGGCCTGGATGCTTGTCATTTAAAAGGAAAGTACAACGGCGTACTAGCTGCTGCTACTAGTATTGACGGTAACAACTCGATTTTTCCATTAGCCTATGCTGTTCTTGAATCAGAAAATACAAAATCATGGACGTGGTTTCTTGAATCATTAAAAAAAGCAATTGGGACGCCAAATGGCCTTGTTATTTCATCTGATATGCAAAAGGGGCTAGGAGTAGCTATAATGCAAGGTTTATCCTAGTGTTGAGCATAGAGAATGCATAAAACACTTGTATAGCAACTTCAAGAAACATTTTCGTGGTGACTTCTATAACTACAAATTGTGGAGTGCTGCTAGAACATATTGTATTAATGAGCATAATAGGTTACTGAATGAAATTGTCGGGGTACGTCCAAAGGCAGTTACATATCTTAACGAGAATCATAATAAGATATGGAGTCGAAGCAAGTTTGGCACAACTTCCAAGTGTGATTACATTACTAACAACATCTCAGAATCATTTAATTCTTGGGTAGGTGCATTACGTTATAAACCGGTACTTGAGCTCCTCGACGGGATTAGAGATAAGCTTATGAGAAGATTTGATAGGAAGAGGAAGATTGTGAAAAAATGGAAGGGATCATTAGTTCCTAAAGCTAATATTTATCTCAAAAGTATCTCTAAGGCAAGCATATCTGATTATTGTATCTTATATTTTCTTTTTGTACTCCAAATGATATAGATATATATATTTACCAATGTTCATTCACTCGTGTTTTACACGTAGAACTTAGGTGCATATGAAGTTTTCAGAAGTAGCGACAATCGAGCTGAAGTGGAATACAAGGGGAAGCGTTTTGAGGTTATACTAAATGAGAGAAAATGTACTTGTCGGGTTTGGCAAGTTACAGGTCTTCCATGTGTACATGCAGCAGATTTTATTGCTTTTACAAGGGACACTGATTGGGTAAAGTATGTAGATTCTTGTTTCACAATCACAAACTTCAAAGAAGCTTATGCCCTTGAAATTGCTCCATTACCTGGAAAGGATCAATGGGTGGAGAGGGAAATGAGTGAAAAGATATATCCACCTATACTAAAACGCCCACCTGGTAGACCCAAAAAAGAAAGAATAAAACCACCTGGCGAGGCCAAAAGAAAACACAAATGTCCACGATGCGGTGGGTATGGACACCATGAAAAGAAATGCAAGACTCCAACATCTCAAGTTCCCCATTCAAATCAAACATCTACGACTAAAAGGTTACTATTTACTTCTGTCATTCCACCACCCCCCCAAACCACCCCTTTTCTGTTTTTATTGAATGATAACAAGTATTTGTTATTTAGGAGGCGAGGAAAGAATACAAAAGCTCGTGAAAGCTGTGCAATATGAGCTTGTTAGTTTGCAAATACCATGAAGTTCTAATAAAACGAATTGTGGTTATTCTTCTCAGTTAGAATGGGTTGATTGTTCAATATCTTCTCAATTCAGAGGTGCTGTAACTGACAAGGATTACTGCAGTGGTTCCTGCATGTTTTCGTTTTTTTTTTCTAATAGAGGTGGCCGTATGAAGGTTAGTGTACAACATTTGTTATGTATGGTCACTGCAAGCAAGTTTGGTCATTTTCTAGTGAATCATCATTTGGACATATCCTTTGATCAAAGTCATTGTCTGTTTTGTTTTTAGCTTTGTAGTACTATGAAAATAGTTGTCTTTTAGCTACTTGATGATGCACTACTTTTTTCATGGTAATGTATCATTAAAAGAAAGAAAAGAACAGAACTGTTTTTTTGGATGGTAATATAAGTTGCGCATGACGAGCTGTGTTTCTATAATTCTACTAACATGTACTTGGTTGTTAGTAAGGATATTTCAGTTATTTTTATTCAAGGGCAAATAGGGAATTTGGTGATATAAATTTGGTTATAAATGATTTTATAAGTGATTTGGGTAGATATGATAGAATATGAACTCAAATTGGGTAAATATGAAATTATCAATTAGAATTGGGTAAATATGATATTAGGGTGTGTTTTTTTGGTAAATATGAAATTCTCCCAATAAGAATCATCAAGTAGAAGGAATTGAAATTCCATTAAAGGTATAGGATTTCTTCTCTTCTAATTCATCCCTGTATATATATATATATAAATAAAACTAATACACTAGCGGTCAATCATAATCACCATCTCTTCTTTGCTGTCTTCGAAATCTACACTTTACTTTCAAGATCTATGCTTAAGGGTCTTCGTCAAACTAACATTCTAAAAATCATATATAAGAAAGGCAAAGAGAGATTGTTTCTTCATGTACATCCAACATATGGATATATGTATCTGTAAATTAAATACGGGTGTAGATTTCGAAGGGAAAAACAAATCTCTCCTAACAATTGCAAAAGATCAAGAGTTAAGATGATATTAATATGATGAAACATCATGTTCAGAAGTCAGAACCCAATTGGATTTATAAGATTTTCTCAATAAAGAATGTGCTTGAATTTATATATTGTGTTTTATTTTTCTACTACATCGATTGATTTCATCCAATCAAACAAGAGATTAGTTGATTTTTTAATCACTTGTTATTGTGCTAGTTTGGTTCTGGGAGGACGATGGAGGAAATCGCAAAAACTGAAAAACATAGAGGAAACTAAAGGACCTTTCATGCATAAAATTAAATTAAAGAAGGGGGTGTCCTAAAATTTGTAAAGTAAAAAGTTGCCAATGCGTGTTGTCAGAACACCTATAGTCTAACACCCTAGTAAAAGTAGTCTTCTAGTATTAAAGACTTTTGATTCTTTTTAGGGTAAATTACAAAAATTATACCTGAGGTTTGTTCAAAACTACACTGGTCATACCTACAATTTAAAAATTACGCGAGACATACCCATCGTTGTCAAAAACTTACACTGACCATACCTATCACTGACGGTCGTCTATTTGGCCGTTAAGTCAAGTCACGTGTTGTGCATGTGAGGTATCAAAACCGTAATTTCGTGCATACTTCAGGTATTATACTTGTAATTCACCATAAAAATAATTATTAAGAATTTTAGAGTTTTATTTATACTTCAGTTATTAAGTTGGGTAGATATGAAATTTATTATGAAAAAATAATTTTTGTTCTTAATGAAAAGTATATCGAGAAAAATAGTTGATACAAGAATGCATTTATTATTATATATGTCATTATTATTTTGTTATATGTGTATAGTGAATATAACAAGGATGAGAACCATGAAAACCAATAAAATTTTAACTTTTATATTATTTTATTATTATTTTATTTTATTTTTTATAATTTATTCTTTTTAATAGAAACCTATTTAAAAAGATACAAAAGAAAAAAAATTAAGAAAGCAATATAATTTTTTCGTATGGTTTGATGACATCCCCCTCATATTAGAGGGGTAAAGCAAAGTCGAAGACTCGTCACGGTTTTGGAATATACCTCAGATTAACAATCTGTAGCATTTTGGGTTTGAAGTTCTAGGGTTAGTCGTTAGTCTGACCTTATAATTTCTAAGCCTAAATCTCTATTGTTTGATGACATCCTTTCATAATTTTTTTATTTTTTATTTTGAAACAGGTTTTTAAAAAAAATAAATATATGTATATATATGTGAATTTTAATATAGAATATCTACCTACTTTAATAAATGAAATATAAATATAAATATCTTAATAATTTTTTATTAGGGTAAATTACACGAATGATACCTGAAGTATACACGAAATTACAGTTTTGATACCTCACATGCACGGCACGTGACTTGACTTAACGGCCAAATAGACGACCGTCAGCGATAGGTATGGTCAGTGTAAGTTTTTGACAACGATGGGTATGTCTCGCGTAATTTTTAAATTGTAGGTATGACCAGTGTAGTTTCAAACAAACCTCGGGTATGATTTGTAATTTACCCTTCCTTTTATGTATTTTTTTATTGTTTCAAAAGATTTTTATATTATTTAAAACAAATACTCCCTCCGTCCCACTAAATGTGTCATGTTTTGAATTTTCAAAGTCAAACGTTTTCAATTTTGACCTTAAATAATTTTCTTTGTGTGAGATTATACTTGATAAAAGTTATATGTATTGATTGTGTTTTAGAGGTGTTAGCATTGGTATAAAATTTCATCAAGTTTTATATAACACAAAAAATATATTTAAAGTCAAATTTTAAAAGTAAAGACTTTGAATTTTCAAAATATGACATTTTTAATGGGACGGAGGAAGTAATATTTATTTACATTTAGGTGTTATTAGATATACCTACAAGTCATCTAAAATTGATCTTTATATAATTTTAGAATATTCTTGACATTAAGTTTTTTTTTCTTACTTTTCCAACTTTATATTATTTTGTTGTGGCCCCTAACTTTTTATCTAATTGTATTTATCTATGTTTTTCCAATAAATTTGAAACTTACAAAAATATAATATATGACATTAAACAAAGTTATGTCAGTGTTTTAGCTTTTCCAGTTTTTCTACATACAATTTTAGTTTTACAACAATGAAAAACAACCATTAATGTGAATGTGTTAAGTCGTCACAAAAAATACTGACTAACAAAAATGATATTTATTAACCAAATTAACATAGAACACATTTTATTAAAAAAATTCCAACCAAATATTTAAAACAACAAAAATTATAGTCGCTTATTCTATCACTTATTCCATCAGTATTAATAATAATTATATTGAATTTTAATTCCTGACTTTATAAAACAAAAATTAATAACTGGAACAATTAAATTTGATTTCTAACATAAAATATAGTACAAATTTGAATCACCACCAACTGTCGCCAAGCCGCCACCAGCCGCCACCAACCGCCACCTCCAGCCACCATCAACGAACGCCCACCCTGACCGTTACTTCTGACCAACTTTTGCTATCTCCATAAATGATGTGTGAAATCGAGTTTAAAAATTAAAAACAAGAAATACCCTAAAACTGACTACTACACACTCTCGGGCAGTGGACCCGTTCGTATATAGTATAGCTGAAAGGTAAGTCCAGGATCGAAAGTCCAGGATCGAACACAGGGACTAAAACTAAGTAATTGTAGACATTAAGTAATTCAAGTAAATAGGGGGGGTTGTGACCGAATTGTCACTTTGCAAAAGTTAATAAATAATTAGTAATCCCAAAGGATTAATCGAAAAGAGAATTTATTTTAAACAATAATTTAAAAGGTCATCCATCTTGATTTCGCTCGACAACATGTTCAGATTGCACATAAATGAAGTTCAAACCCAAATTAGTTGATTAAATAACCGAGACTCAAACAAAGCACCAACTCCGTACCCGTCAAGTTGAAGACATCATTTGACTCTCTTGCTTAAACTAGTTTCGTTACAAAGACCGGTACCCCAACACATCTTTTATAACTTCTCTAATCAAACAATTGGTTTGGTTATTGAAATAACAATTATACCTATCGATTGTACCCAACCGTTAACACATTTCTCCCTATTATCAAGAACAATTATCTACCGTACCCGTCATAGATCCAATCGTTTGTACCCAAACAATCAAAATGAAATATATGTAATCAATAACTACCATTAAAGACACACATAAATCACCAATCAATTCAAGATAAATAATAAGGAAGAAATACGCTAAGATCTCGATATAACGTTAAATTAAATCAACATTGAATTAATAAAATTATGCAATCTTTACATATTGTCTCACTCCATCAAGATGGATGATAAAGTGATTAGCCACTCATATTAAAAGAAGAATAACAATCAAAATATGAAGAATTCATTGTTACCTAATGATAATAATCGAAAGCTACGAATGAAAATGATCAAATCGTGTTTGAAAACCTAGAAAATGATGAAGATCTGAAAATATCTCCAAAATAGGGTTCCACCACGGCTGCTAAAAGAGAAGAGTGTTTTTGGGATATTTTTCAAGCTATTTATATGCCATCGAAATTCTGCCAGAAACGGGCCCAATTGCGGCGCAACTGGGCGTTGCGGCGCAACAGAGGGAGTTGCGGCGAAACTTATCTTTCTGGAATTGAGTTGCGGCGCAACTGGGTTGCGGCACTTATCTTTCTGGAATTGAGTTGCGGCGCAACAAGGGAGTTGCGGCGAACTTATCTTTCTGGTTGGTTGCGGCGCAACTAAGAATTGCGGCGCAACTGGCCGTTGACTTGCGTTGACCATTGACTTATGTTGACTCGTGGCTGGCCATGAAGGAGAGGCGTTGCGGCGCAACAGAGGGAGTTGCGGCGAAACTTATCTTTCTGGAATTGAGTTGCGGCGCAACTGGCCTTCTTCAGCTGTGACTTTGGTTGACTTTCTGCAATCTTCATCCAAATGCTTCCGAAATCTTCCGTTAGCACTTGATTCTCCTCAACAATGTCGTTTTCTCCAGATTTGCGCTTAAATACCTGTCAGTAACCTGAAACACTAACAAATATCATAAACGCACCAATTGTATACAAAAACGACTCATAAACCATGCAAAATCAACTAAATACGTTGTGGGAAATGGGTATAAAATACGACATATCAAATCCCCCCACACTTAAGCTTTGCTTGTCCTCAAGCAATTCCAAACTTCAAACTCAATTTACCTTGGCACAAACGGGAATAACATTACCGTAATCAAAAAGAAGCTAAACCATCATTGAAAATGAAACGAGATGGTTAGGCAGTTTTAATCTTAAATGAAAACTGGAATGTTTGACAATACTTGACTGATATACAAACCTTAATAACACGACTAAGCACAAATGAGTCGAATCAGTGATATCTCGTCTATCCTACTCCAACTAACTTACACATGGGGTTGAATATTCGAATAATCACTCAATGCCTAGTCGTGATGCATAATCTTTTAACCATAGGCTTGTACTAGGTTCGTTCCTTCACCGCCATGATGCAAGCACCACAACGTCTATCAAAAGAGGACTTTAAGGGTTTGAATGAACTTTAAGGCTAAACAAGGTATTTAAAAGGGTATGGAAATTTGGGAAAACAAAGGGTGTTAAAAAGAAATAACACAACATATAACAAAGTGTTACAAAATAGTCTAGTCCATTAAATCCCATGTCACTAGTTGCCAACGGTCCAAAACCCGAGAAGTTTTCCAGACAATACCCCCAATAGACGATTAAAAACCGACACCATTGTGGTGTATGACACTAAACAACTCAATCAACCAATTCTAACCATGTTGATTTAAACAAACGCGCCAACCCACAAATAACAACTTAAGATGATAGCATTAAGATCCTCTCGTTGGTGTAATTGATGTACCAACTTACAAAAATGATTTGACCAAAAGTGAGAAATACCAATTGACAGCCCAAGCTCTTTTTCTTTCTTTCTTTTTTTTTTCTTTTTCTGTTTTTCACTTCTTTTATTCTCTTTTTTTTTGTGTGAGCTACTTTTACTCTGACTAATTGGCATTCTCTTACATAACATTAGAAACAGTGACAAATCATATACTCATATGCTGAAATGAACGATTCAGACTTTATCCAAACAAACATGATGAAATCAATCTATTCTCAGTAACCGAGAATATCCCAACCCGACATAAAGGACAACTCCAAACCATCCACTAGCATAGACAACCAATGACCCATCAGGACTTCGACTATCGGTATGGCTAGGAAAAGGTGTATATATAAAGGTGGGGTTAATAACAAAGAACAGGCTAATGACAACAAGTTTTCTATTGTTTCTTGCACTAAAAGTGAGTGCAACACAAGGGTTTAAACAGGTAGTTCACTAACCAGTGTAGTTAGCTACTAAGCACATAAACAAAACATGCACATAACAAATTTTACGAAACAAGGGGTGAAAATACAAAGAACAAAGGTTTTATCCTAAATTTGCCTCTTCTGATAAATAACACGGAACGATCAACCAGGACAAGTTCTAGAATCAATGCAATCACCGACACACTCATAGCAAATGAAATAATCCGGAAATGGAAAAATCAACCTCAAACTTGCACATCATAGTTCAGAGCTCTAAAAGAGACCCTTACTCTTGAATAAATCCAAAAGCCTACGAGAGGGACAAATTAACAAGGCTAATATATCCAAAACCGAAACACCTATCATAACTAGCAATGAATCAATAATCTCACAATTTGGGTGTTTTGGTGCTTTGAGCGTGCTAGTCATATTATTAATCCAGAAGGGATTGCCTAATTAATCAGTCAAAACACATTCCACATATTAAAATTTTGTACCCAAGGTGTAGTCAAATTGCTTATTAAGTTCTATAATTAAGTGACCAAAGCAATTAACTACAAGGACAAGCATGCAAAAGTTCAAAATTCGTCAAAAATACCCGACTTTTTCCTATTTACCACCCCCCCACACTTGAGTTGGACAATGCCCTCAATGTCCAATGAACTAAGGCAAACCAAGGGAAATAGGGGAAAGTAAACAAAATCAAGAACAAGAAAAACTTGTCGGGTATGATGTATGTTCCATGCCTGAATATGATGCCAACAAAATATGTCGTTGAACTTACTGCCAGCATATGCACATGACATTCAACTTGCTATCAACATGAACACACCTTTAACGAGCAACATAATCAAATAAATCATGCAATCAACCTATCCCTATTAAACGGAAATGGAAAAGTAATATGCGATGTTCTATCACCCTTAAGGGTGATTACAGACCAACAAATGAAAATAAATAAAAGTACGAAAAGAAAATTGTTCAAACAAATACAATTACAAGCCATCATCACCAACCGACGGCAGCAACATCATCTCATCAAAAATCACTGAGGAGGGTAGGGGTAGCCAGGTATAGATCCTGAACCAAAAATCGATCCAGCCATCTGCTCAGCAAACGAAGGTTCTGCCAAACCCGATCCTCTAGCATCATCTCCAGCCTGTGTACCTGCAAAAGATCCAAAGCTAACAGGGTTATCGGGCCCCGTCCCTCCAAGATTATGGGAAGGAGCCGCCTCGTACTGGCGCTCTGGTGGATAGAAGAATCCACCTCCGGCTCTGTGCTCAGGAATGAAGATGCTAGGAGGGCTGTAGTCTGGAATCGGCTGAGGTGGATGAAACTGCTCACCCCTATACTGGGCCTCCCACATGAGCTGATATCTATGCTGATCATGCATCAAATGACCCATACCTGAGCCCATCCACCTAAAATCATCGTCCACCCTCGACTGAAACTGCTCATGGGACCGGTGAAATGTCTGCTGAGACTCCCACATATTATTCATCAGAGTCCCCAAAGAAGTAAAATCCCATGGACTTGAATGGGCGGCAGCAAAAGAAGATGGTCCCTCAGAAGGTGTAGTGGTGGCACGACGCTTAGTACGTCGTGAGGAATCTAGGGGCTGCTCTGGTACATCAGCCATCTCAGCATCATCATCATCATCTGAATCCTCCTCATCATCATCAGAATCACCATCACCAAAATCAATCAACTCGGGAATATCATGCTTATGGGCTAAAGGCTTAATCAATTTCCACCTCTTCAAATCATTCCAAGTAAAGGGCTTCATAGGCTTGCAGTTCAAAGCGCCTGCATTATCGACACCTTCAAAATACCTCACCATTTTTGAAATGAAATGACCGCAGACTAACCCCCTATCCCGAACTCCTTTCGTCCCCATATGTTTTGCCAACACATAGGGGGCACATGCCTTCCTATTCACATCTCCCTCATCGAACAACCTCAACAACCACAAATCCTCCATATAAAGCTTATCCGGGTGATTGGTCCTATGGACAAAAGAATGGACCAACATCTTGTGGAACAATCGCAGAATAGGCGATTGGAGTGTATTTGCCCCACAAGCCGCTTTCCAAGCGCGACCCCTAGAAACCCGGTTATAGTATTCCCTGAAATCACCTGCCACCCTAGTAAAACCGGAAGTATTCCTAACAGAAATGCCTAAAAGACGCTCAAATGCAGGATCCTCCAAGGTCTCTTGGGTGTACATCCCCGTGCACAATCCGAACTCAGCAAAGGTGAGGGTTCTATTGACACCCCCACAACGAAAGAATATAACCGGCTCAGTAAACACATCTTTCACCTTCTCTATGTTCTCAACCGAGATAGTTGAGTAAAACTCTAAACACCATTCCTTACAAACGACTTCCCGATTCCTAAATATGTCAAACCATAGACTAAATTTTTTAGCTACCGGATTGCCATCCATGTCATTTGAACTACCCATCAACTGCATATACCTACTAATGCCCACATGAGCATTCAATGCATCCAACATACTCGATTCCATATACCGAGGCTCGATTATATCTTTCTGATAGATGGATGCTAACCGATTGGTATATTCAGTCTTTTTCTCGGGAGTAGCTCTCGGGAATCGTAACCATGGGTGAGTAGGAATACCCATAGCAGTCACTTCGGGAGTCAGACCACTCTCAATTGGGGCAGCAGCCGACGAGGCTCTTCCCTTGCCTCGTCCTGCCCGGCTAGAAGAAGCGGGTTCCTACACATACAAGAAACAATTAAACACTGGAAACCCGAAATATAAGCATGTATATATACGCTTAAATAACATTGGTCTGAAAAAGGAGCAGTTGCGGCGCAACTAGCTGAGTTGCGGCGCAACTTATCTGTCTGGTTTGCAGTTGCGGCGCAACGCCTGTGTTTCTGGGTTGAGTTCGAGCAGCAGCAAGGGTCAACAACAAAATTCCCACAAAACAATTATCAACTTAATTCTTAAGGTTTAGCATTTAATTAAGAAAAACAAGGCTTAATTAACCCTAAGTTAAATTGAATTACCCAATCCACAAAAACAAATCTTTAATCCTTCAATAAAAACAACCAAACCCTCATTGTTCTTGCAAATCCCTCACAAATTCGAAATTAATAAGTAATTTAAACATAAAATCTATATACATTCGAATGTATGCAAGAATACGATGAAATTAATGAATTAAAATCATGAATAGAGGGTAAAGTAACACATACCTTTCCAGATCTTACCATGATGAGTGATTGAAAGATGAAATTAAAAGATTAAGAGAATAGAGAATAGAGAAGGGGAGTGTTTGGGTCGGTTGGGAAATTTTGAGAGAGGAAAAGAGGATCTCAATAATTGAAGTATGTGTGAGTGTGTAAAAGATTTGACCCGATCCCCTTTTAGTAAATCAGTTGACCCGGTTTGACTCGAGTTGCGACGCAACCCCACCCGTTGCGGCGCAATGGGTTATTTTTGACTCAATTTTTTTTTTTTTTTGGATTTTCAATTTTTCTGAACATGACACGTGACAAGATACGTTGCGGCGCAACAAACGGACTGCGGCGCAACTGAAAAACAGAAGGATAAGCTGTGGCGCAGCTCAACAGAACCATTGCGGCGCAACTGAAAAACAGAAGGATAAGCTGTGGCGCAGCTCAACAGAACCATTGCGGCGCAACCTAACTACCCCCCCACACTTACCTTTTGTTTCTTCCTAGAAAACGACTTACCGGAAGGCATGAGGGCGGCTCCTACCTGCAATTCTTATTAAAACACATTATCAATGACAAATAAACAAAAATGAAAACAAGAAACACGGGTTGCCTCCCGCGAAGCGCTTAATTTATTTACGAGTCTTTAGCTCGACTCATAGTCCTTTCTTCATCAATTCCTTTCGAAAAATGGAAGCTCGTCAACGACGACTCCCACATTTTCCTCTTCTTCATGATAAAGCTTCAACCTGTGACCATTAACAATAAAAGTACCTCCATCCGATTTAAACGATTCAACATAACCAGACGGATAGACATGTTTGATCACAAAAGGGCCGGTCCACCTAGAAGTCAACTTATGTTTGAACTTATACTTGGAACAAAAGTTTGATCACAAAAGTTTGATCACAAAAGTTTGATCACAAAAGTTTGATCACAAAAGTTTGACCATTAACAAAAGTACCTCTATCACAAATTTGATCAACATAACCAGACGGATAGACATGTTTGATCACAAAAGTTTGATCACAAAAGGGCCGGTCCACCTAGAAGTCAACTTAGGTTGCTTGAACTTATACTTTGAAAGGAATAACAAGACTTTATCACCGGCTTTCAAATCCTTCTCTCTAATCCTACGATCATGCCAAACCTTAGTTCTCTCTTTGTAGAGCATGGAATTCTCATAAGCATTCAACCTCAACTCATCTAACTCATGCAATTGCAACATTCTCAATTCACTACTTTCAACTAAGTCCATATTGCAATTCCTAAGAGCCCAATAAGCTTTATGCTCTATTTCTAAAGGCAAATGACATGTTTTCCCATAAAGCAACCTATGAGGTGTAGTCCCAATTGGAGTCTTAAAGGCGGTTCTAAAAGCCCATAATGCATCATCCAACTTCTTAGACCAATTCTTAGGATTATCACCTATGGTTTTCTCTAACATTCGTTTTAAAGCCCTATTAGTGTTTTCTACTTGGCCACTCGTTTGAGGGTGATAAGAAGTAGAGAAACGATGATGAACACCATACCTCTTTAACACCTTAGCAAGTTGGTGATTCGCGAAATGAGTTCCACGATCACTGGTTAAGGCCTTAGGACAACCAAAACGAAAAAATAATTGCTTTAAGAAATCAATGACAACCCTTGCATCATTAGTTGGCAAGGCCTTAGCCTCGGCCCATTTCGATACATAATCAACCGCCACTAAAATGTAAAGACACTTATTTGAAGGCGGAAAGGGTCCCATAAAATCAATTCCCCAAACATCAAATACCTCACAAACCTGAATGAAGTTTTGTGCCATCTCATCCTTCTTTGAAATATTCCCTTGACGTTGACAAATTTCACACGTCTCCACTAAAGTTTGAGTTTCCTTGAAGATTGAAGGCCAATAAAATCCTGCATCAAAAACCTTCTTACCGGTTACAGATGGCCCGTAATGACCACTGGTTGGTCCATAGTGGCATGCATCCAAAATCTTTCGGGTTTCAGCACCGGCCACACATCTCCTGATCAAGCCATCTGCACACATGCGAAACAAGTATGGTTCTTCCCAGAAATAATGCTTAATCTCAGAAAAGAACTTCTTTTTCTGTTGATAAGTCATTTCCTTAGGAAGAACACCTACACATAAATAGTTAGTAATGTCTGCAAACCATGGATCTTCTTCCACATCCACCTGCATTAGAAACTCATCAGGAAACGAATCATTAATATCATGTTCCTTTAACTCCTCAAGGTGAGGGTTTTCGAGCCTACTTAAGTGGTCGGCTGCCACATTTTCAGCCCCACTTTTATCTTTAATCTCAATATCAAATTCCTGTAAAAGTAAGACCCAACGAATTAAACGAGGCTTAGCATCTTGTTTCAAGAACAAGTACTTCAAAGCCGAGTGGTCGGTGAACACAATAGTCTTATTCAAAACCAAATAGGGTCTAAACTTATCAAAGGCATAAACCACGGCTAATAACTCTTTCTCGGTCACGGTATAGTTCTGTTGAGCCGGGTTTAAGGTCTTGCTAGCATAGGAAATAGGGCGGAAATGCTTATCCTCCCTTTGGCCTAGAACGGCCCCTAAAGCATAATCACTAGCATCACACATTAACTCAAACGGTAATGACCAGTTGGGTGGAGACATAATGGGTGCATTGGTCAATTTAACTTTAAGTGAGTTAAAAGCATCAAGACATTCTTTATCAAAATTGAATTGGACATCTTTCTCTAACAACTTGGTCATTGGCCGGGTGATTTTTGAAAAATCTTTTATAAATCGACGGTAAAACCCGGCATGACCCAAAAAGCTTCTAATTGATTTGACATTAGTGGGTGGAGGCAATTTAGCTATAACATCAATTTTTGCTTTATCTACCTCTAATCCCTCCCTAGAAACTTTGTCCCAAAACAATACCTTCTTTCACCATAAAATGACACTTTTCCCAATTCAAGACCAAGTGTGCCCTTTCACACCATTCAAGCATTATATCAAGACTTTCAAGACAATTTTCAAAAGAACTACCGAAAACAGAAAAGTAATCCATAAAAACCTCCATGGATGTTTCGATCATGTCCTGAAATATGGCAATCATACATCTTTGAAAAGTACCTGGGCATTGCAAAGACCAAATGGCATCCTTCTATAGGCATAAGTGCCAAAAGGGCAAGTAAAAGTGGTCTTCTCTTGGTACTTGGGGTCAATGGGTATTTGGAAGTACCCGGAAAACCCATCCAAAAAGCAAAAATACTCGTTACCGGCGAGCCATTCGAGCATTTGATCAATAAAGGGTAAGGGGAAATGGTCTTTGCGGGTAGCATCATTCAATCTCCGATAATCAATACACACCCTCCATCCCGTGACAGTCCTTGTGGGAACCAATTCATTTTTATCATTTAAAATTACGGTCATCCCACCCTTTTTCGGTACACAATGTACCGGACTCACCCATGAACTATCCGAGATGGGGAATATGATTCCCGCATCAAGCAACTTAATTATCTCCTTTTTAACCACATCTTTCATATTTGGATTCAATCTTCGTTGCCTTTGCACAACCGGTTTCACATTATCAACAAAGTTTATGGTATGTTTGCAAAATTCAGGACTTATACCCGGAATATCGGAAATTTTTCATGTAAAGGCCTTTTTATGGGCCTTTAGGACGGTCATAAGTCTAGATTTCTCATCCTCCATTAATGAGGATGAGATGACAACGGGTAAAAGAGATGTACCTTCCAAATATGCATACTCAAGATGGTTCGGAAGTGGTTTGAGCTCCAAGTCGGTAGAAGGGTTCTCTACCGAGGTTAGCACCCGTGTGCTATCACTAGTGGTGATCTCTTCAAAAGTCTCGTCTTCCGGTGGAGTTTCATCAACAGTTAATGCTATAATCTCTTGCATCATATCTCCAACCAATTCTTGCTCCTCTTCACTGCAAGCTAGCAACGCTTCTCCTTCTTCCATATCCAAGAAATCCATGAGCTCTTTCTCCAAAGCATCTTCTTCTTCAATCACATCTAACCTGAAACAAGTTTCATCACAAGAATAAGGATGCTTTAGTGCTCTATCAACATTAAAAACAACTCGGTCATTACCGACCCCTAGGGAAATTTCCTTAGCCTTAACCCGGATGATAGCATCCGTGGTCATAAGAAATGGTCGGCCTAAAATGAGGGGAACTTTGGCATCCGCCTCCATCTCAAGAATAACAAAATCAACCGGAAATATCATATGCCCCACCTTAATTTGCAAATTTTCCGCTATCCCCATGGGATATTGGAAAGAACGATCCGCGAGCCTAATGCTCATGCGGGTAGGGGTCAACTCTCCTAGAGACAACTTTCTATAAACAGAATAAGGCATCAAATTAATACTAGCCCCAAGATCGGCCAATGCCTCACATAAATAAGCACCAAAAGAACAAGCAATTAGAAAACTCCCTGGATCTTCCAATTTGGGAGGAATCTGATTCTGAATGATTGCTGAACATTCGGCACTCATAACCGCAGTCTTAGCCTCTTCAAGCTTCTTCTTGTCACTTACAAGTTCCTTGAGGAACTTTGCATAATTAGGCATACCTGCAAGCAAATCAACTAAAGGAACAGTTATATTCACAGATTGAATAAGATCAACAAATTTCTTAAAATGTTCCTTGACTTTTTCTTTCCTCAACCGTTGAGGAAATGGAATCTTTGGTTGATACGGCTTCACCGTCAGTTTCTCAGCGGGTTTGGATGGAACGGCCGGTTTCGGCACGGCTTGGTTCGGTTCCATCTCAATTTCCTCATCAACCGCCTCCTCTTCTTCATTTACCTGCACAAGTGGAGAAGAATCATTAGGTAAAGGGTTTGAAGAATCATGAGTCTTACCTGTCCTCGTAGTGATGGCATTCACTTGCTCATTCCGGGCATTTGGAGGAGTATACTTCTGTCCCGGTCCTTGACTGTTTTGTCCTTGGTTATTGAATTGAGGCTTTAGATTCTATTGAGTGTTGCTCGGTATAGTACTGGGCTGCCTATTCGAGTTTCCTAGCTTCTCAATCCTTCCTTCTAAATCCTTGATGGTGGCTTGTTGATTCTTTGCTCCTTGATCCAACTTGTGCCCCAATCCATCTAAGCGAGTAGTCAAAGCGTCCAAAATAGAAATCACCTTCTTTGACTCTTCTGCAACTTGTTCATTAGTTGCCTTTTGGGCACCAATGAACTCCTTCACTATGTCTCTTAATTCTGGATCCGAGCCTCTTTGATTGGTGAACCTACTAAACCTGTTACCACCATAACCAGAATTGTTAGCATTAAAAGAAGAAGTAGGGTAAGAACTACCTGATGGCCGGTTTTGGTAACCGGTATTTTGGTTGAAATTCCCTTGATTCTGAACATAACTAACATCTTGCACTGGTTTATCCGGGCAATCCTCCGCATAATGCAAGTCTCCACAATGCTCACAACCGTCGGCCATAACCTTAACATCTCTCTCAAGGCTCTTGACTCTAGTATCTTGACTATCAAATGTAACACCTGTCATTTTAAAAACCTGGATTTCAAAAAACTTTTGCCAAACGGAGTTTAAAACGTAGCGGAAATAGGATCACTTAAAAAAACTGCTTCATCCGTAACGGATGGTACCTTTCATTAAAGTTTGGTGTTACTAATAGCATCATCGTAATAGTCAAAGTAAAATCCAAGTTATGGCACTAACATAATTGCCATCAACATTACAAGAGACGTAAATCATAAATAAAGTAGCCGAACATATGGCTATGGGTAAAGTCTAATCATAGGGAGACTAATGCTAATCTTCCTTTATTCTTCTACCCATCTCACGATCCACGCACTTCACTAGCTTATACCTGCTTATCCTGAAGGACACAACATTTTCATAAAAGCAAGTGTTAGCTAATAAAATTAGCTAAGTAAGATACACACATTTTGATAAAACGTTCTTCATTTTACTTTCATAAAACTTCGTCATATTTTACTTGTCAAACGTAACCACATTACATATCATCCACAACAATCATAGATCAACTCATACTCCCCTTTTCCCACATTGCATCACATTTCATTTCATATCAACATATACATCTTATCATCATATACCCACATCTTAATCAATATCTTATATCATATCAACATAGACTTACCACTAAACGTAACTTCATATCATATCTTGGCATATCACACATAAACTTGTCACACGTATTCATATTAGTATATATTGTCACGTCACATTGTGATCTCACAACGTAAAGCACATATATTTCTTTCACACATATCTTATTATCAACTTAATCAGCTTAATCAAATTCATCTCACGTCTTACATATCACACATAAACATATCGCACATATATGTATAGCACATGTAGGATATATACTCCTAATTGTGCCTATGCATCGTTCTTATCACACGTCTCAACACATCTTATTAAATCCCACATCACATTGTAATCCCACGTCTTAAATTACATGTACATCTTTCTCACGTATTATTATAATTATCTTAATCAACTTATTCCCACATCTTACATCTTTAATCAATTTACATATTACGCACTAGCTTTACAACTAGCACGATTTCCCACGTCTTAAATTTTAGGAAAAGCAATGCCATTTCCATAGTATCCCGTCATGCTTTTAACATTGGTGGTTAGTCACTCCACCCGGAAATACTAGTCCCACGTAACTATGCCGCAAGGAGCCACTCAAGCGACCACGTACGCACTAGCTTGGCATAAACTAGCACGGGTTAAGCTTAACACTTCCCACATCAATCTCACGTATTTAGCTATAGCATTTCCCACGTATTTATATCTTTCTTACTTTTACGCACTAACACTAAGGCTAGAACGATTTCCAACATTTCACACTTTACTTTAACATTAGGTATATTCATTACCTAACTAATCCCACATCTACTTTAACGTTTAATCCACTAACGTACACAACTCATAACATTTCTTACGTATATCTAGTGAACTAGACATTATCACACTTAAGTCTCACATATAATTCATCACGTATCATCGTCAAATCATAACATCAACATCATTAATCCCACATCTACTTTAGTGTTTAATCCTACTAACGTGTACAGATCATAGCATTCCTACGTGTAACACACTTAAATCCCACATATATTTCATCATATATCATAATCAATCATAGCATCAATATAATCAACATCACAATAAATATCGTTAAGATATCATGGCAGTAACATTATGTTCATAGTACTACATATGCACATAACTACTTCATATTTAAGCGTCATCATAACATAATAAACCACTTCAGCATGCATACATTCCCACATAACCTCCCGCATAACCCGGAAAACCAACACACATAAGATAATCCAATTAAGAGGTTAATTATAGAAAACCACTTTTTGTTGTGCTCCAGCGTGAGAAAAGTCATGTATCTTACCTTGGTACTGCTTAGCCATGAGTTACGTATGCCTTACAGTGCTTTCTAAGTGCTCCCAACAACCTAGAACGAGTATAAGATCGATCTATAAGCTAAACGAAATGTTTTGTGCAAACTGGGCATCAGGTGCGTCGCACCTCCCAAGTGGTGCGTCGCACCAATCATACAGAAAACTCAGATCAGGTATAGGTGCGCCGCACCTGCCCTTGGTGCGTCACATATCGGGCTCCCTTCGAAAATCAAAATCCCTAATCTGGGCAGTGGTGCGCCGCACCACCCACCTGGTGCGCCGCACCTGGGGTGCCGACCAGCAAAACCAACTCAGTTTCTCTTCATTCACCTTCCAAACGGATCCCAAACCTCCACCATGACTTACACCCATTAAATTGACATCAAATAGGTCACAATTAAGCATTTGAAAACATCAATTAATCCTTGAATCAATTGCATAAATGAATCCTTCTTTTTGATCATCAAAACGACTCGAAACCGCAACGTTTGGTTCAAAAACACAATTGAACACACATGGATTTAATTAAACACCTGGGATTCACTTATTTACATATAAACAACATTATTCAACATTAAAGTTTGCATCTTGACATAATTAATCAACTCTATTAACGATTATAATCACGAAAACAACGTTTTTGACCTAAAACATCATGATCAAGGAACCCCAACCCTTTAGGCCGAATCTACAGGGGTAAATCCTATTTGAAAACCTGATTAACAATCAGTAGGTGATGCTATACCTGTAGGCTTGATCAATGGATCGAAAAGCACTCGAATTCCCTTCCAAAATCTCCCGAAATCAACTATAACTTGAAGATTAGATCTAAGCTTTTGTTTGCAGGTGTTTCTAGGGTTTTGTAACTGATCAAAAGGGTTCTTGGTCGACCATAGGGCGCCTTATATACTGGAGACAACTTTAAATTTTACATCTAGGCCCTCGCACTTCGTTATAACTCGTTTCGGCACTTAACGGCTCGTTTAACGCCCACAGAAACACTTATCGACCCTTAAATCTTATCGGGAACATTAAATGACTTCATTTATCATTATCTACTTTAATTTCATTATTTTAAATCATTTTAACACATAACTCACGTAATTCGTTTAATTCACATAAGCACATATACAACACATAGTTACTAACGGTCACTAACGACAAGTTGACGGTCAACGTCAAAAGTCAAACTTGATAAGTTTGGGATGTTACAATTCTCCCCTCCTTAATAGGATTCTGTCCTCAGAATCATCTCACGACATCAACACCTCATTTCATCTTCTCACTACTTTCCACGCATTTGTCAACGTTTTACCACTTAAAATTCAAGCACATTTCCACTCATTTTCTTTTCACCTCCTCCCTTTCCTTTAATGTCTTTCATTAGTCAATGTGATTACCGTCAAATGAACACGCCCGCCTCATGATACATTTATAATTATGTTCCGGACCATAATTATAACTATATCATTCCTCACACGTTTATCTTTAACTATATCCACACATCTTAATGTCCAACATATCCATCTCAATCCATCATAGCATAATTATACTAACTACAAAACACACAATAATCACACATTGCACATACACATATAACACAAAATGAAACAATATGTACTACTTACGCCGCATACCATATTCGTGTATCACAATGTCTTGCACCCTTCCTATGGGTGACCACCTATTCCATCAATGTACATTTCCTTACGTACATAACATCCATCATAAACAAATCTTAATTGATCTCACGTTATCATCATAATCTTGCAACGGATAAATCGAGAAAAATAGAGGATTATGGGCTACCAACATAATTTACTTCAACAAACACTTCTCACCTTGAACCACTACAACTTGCATCACATATATCACGTAAGGATGTAATACCACATAGCATATCACTTCGTTCATGACAATCCGTAAATTCGTGTATCTCCGAGCTCTTTGTCACATAAGACATCATCAAGTTTCAACATTTAATAATACTACAAGCATATTCCACATAATTCTTTAATAACATATCGTCATACCATTAAGCATCAATATTTAGCAACGGGCTCAACAAGAGGTAAAGAAATTAAGGCAAATCAACCTTCTTTATGCATAATCCACAAATAACTTATAATACCTTAATCTTACACTCTCACTCTTCCCAACCCGTCCTAAGAGCACTTTCATCATAAAGCTAAAGCATTACTACTTGAGCCTATCATTTCTCATACGGTTTAAGTTCAAAATCCTAAGGTCTTGGTCGAATTTCGGTTCACTTAAACCATTTCTCTGATACCAACTTGTAACACCCGTCATTTTAAAAACCTGGATTTCAAAAAACTTTGCCAAACGGCGTTTAAAACGTAGTGGAAATAGGATCACTTAAAAAAACTGCTTCATCCGTAACGGATGGTACCTTTCATTAAAGTTTGGTGGTTAGTCACTCCACCCGGAAATACTAGTCCCACGTAACTATGCCGCAAGGAGCCACTCAAGCGACCACGTACGCACTAGCTTTACAACTAGCACGATTTCCCACGTCTTAAATTTTAGGAAAAGCAATGCCATTTCCATAGTATCCCGTCATGCTTTTAACATTGGTGGTTAGTCACTCCACCCGGAAATACTAGTCCCACGTAACTATGCCGCAAGGAGCCACTCAAGCGACCACGTACGCACTAGCTTTACAACTAGCACGATCCCACGTCTTAAATTACATGTACATCTTTCTCACGTATTCTTATAATTATCTTAATCGACTTATTCCCACATCTTACATCTTTAATCAATTTACATATTACGCACTAGCTTTACAACTAGCACGATTTCCCACGTCTTAAATTTTAGGAAAAGCAATGCCATTTCCATAGTATCCCGTCATGCTTTTAACATTGGTGGTTAGTCACTCCACCCGGAAATACTAGTCCCACGTAACTATGCCGCAAGGAGCCACTCAAGCGACCACGTACGCACTAGCTTTACAACTAGCACGATTTCCCACGTCTTAAATTTTAGGAAAAGCAATGCCATTTCCATAGTATCCCGTCATGCTTTTAACATTGGTGGTTAGTCACTCCACCCGGAAATACTAGTCCCACGTAACTATGCCGCAAGGAGCCACTCAAGCGACCACGTACGCACTAGCTTTACAACTAGCACGATTTCCCACGTCTTAAATTTTAGGAAAAGCAATGCCATTTCCATAGTATCCCGTCATGCTTTTAACATTGGTGGTTAGTCACTCCACCCGGAAATACTAGTCCCACGTAACTATGCCGCAAGGAGCCACTCAAGCGACCACGTACGCACTAGCTTTACAACTAGCACGATTTCCCACGTCTTAAATTTTAGGAAAAGCAATGCCATTTCCATAGTATCCCGTCATGCTTTTAACATTGGTGGTTAGTCACTCCACCCGGAAATACTAGTCCCACGTAACTATGCCGCAAGGAGCCACTCAAGCGACCACGTACGCACTAGCTTTACAACTAGCACGATTTCCCACGTCTTAAATTTTAGGAAAAGCAATGCCATTTCCATAGTATCCCGTCATGCTTTTAACATTGGTGGTTAGTCACTCCACCCGGAAATACTAGTCCCACGTAACTATGCCGCAAGGAGCCACTCAAGCGACCACGTACGCACTAGCTTTACAACTAGCACATTCCCACGTCTTAAATTACATGTACATCTTTCTCACGTATTCTTATAATTATCTTAATCGACTTATTCCCACATCTTACATCTTTAATCAATTTACATATTACGCACTAGCTTTACAACTAGCACGATTTCCCACGTCTTAAATTTTAGGAAAAGCAATGCCATTTCCATAGTATCCCGTCATGCTTTTAACATTGGTGGTTAGTCACTCCACCCGGAAATACTAGTCCCACGTAACTATGCCGCAAGGAGCCACTCAAGCGACCACGTACGCACTAGCTTTACAACTAGCACGATTCCCACGTCTTAAATTACATGTACATCTTTCTCACGTATTCTTATAATTATCTTAATCGACTTATTCCCACATCTTACATCTTTAATCAATTTACATATTACGCACTAGCTTTACAACTAGCACGATTTCCCACGTCTTAAATTTTAGGAAAAGCAATGCCATTTCCATAGTATCCCGTCATGCTTTTAACATTGGTGGTTAGTCACTCCACCCGGAAATACTAGTCCCACGTAACTATGCCGCAAGGAGCCACTCAAGCGACCACGTACGCACTAGCTTGGCATAAACTAGCACGGGTTAAGCTTAACACTTCCCACATCAATCTCACGTATTTAGCTATAGCATTTCCCACGTATTTATATCTTTCTTACTTTTACGCACTAACACTAAGGCTAGAACGATTTCCAACATTTCACACTTTACTTTAACATTAGGTATATTCATTACCTAACTAATCCCACATCTACTTTAACGTTTAATCCCACTAACGTACACAACTCATAACATTTCTTACGTATATCTAGTGAACTAGACATTATCACACTTAAGTCTCACATATAATTCATCACGTATCATCGTCAAATCATAACATCAACATCATTAAGGTGCGTCGCACCAATCATACAGAAAACTCAGATCAGGTTGGTGCGTCGCACCAATCATACAGAAAACTCAGATCAGGTATAGGTGCGTCGCACCTCCCAAGTGGTGCGTCGCACCAATCATACAGAAAACTCAGATCAGGTATAGGTGCGTCGCACCTGCCCTTGGTGCGTCGCACCAATCATACAGAAAACTCAGATCAGGTATAGGTGCGTCGCACCTCATACAGAAAACTCAGATCAGGTTAGGTGCGTCGCACCAATCATACAGAAAACTCAGATCAGGTATAGGTGCGTCGCACCTCCCAAGTGGTGCGTCGCACCAATCATACAGAAAACTCAGATCAGGTATAGGTGCGTCGCACCTGCCCTTGGTGCGTCGCACCAATCATACAGAAAACTCAGATCAGGTATAGGTGCGTCGCACCAATCATACAGAAAACTCAGATCAGGTATAGGTGCGTCGCACCAATCATACAGAAAACTCAGATCAGGTATAGGTGCGTCGCACCTCCCTCAGATCAGGTATAGGTGCGTCGCACCAATCATACAGAAAACTCAGATCAGGTATAGGTGCGTCGCACCAATCATTACAGAAAACTCAGATCAGGTATAGGTGCGTCGCACCTGCCCTTGGTGCGTCGCATTAGGTGCGTCGCACCTCCCAAGTGGTGCGTCGCACCAATCATACAGAAAACTCAGATCAGGTATAGGTGCGTCGCACCTGCCCTTGGTGCGTCGCACCAATCATACAGAAAACTCAGATCAGGTTGGTGCGTCGCACCAATCATACAGAAAACTCAGATCAGGTATAGGTGCGTCGCACCTCCCAAGTGGTGCGTCGCACCAATCATACAGAAAACTCAGATCAGGTATAGGTGCGTCGCACCTGCCCTTGGTGCGTCGCACCTCATCGAAAACTCAGATCAGGTTAGGTGCGTCGCACCAATCATACAGAAAACTCAGATCAGGTATAGGTGCGTCGCACCTCCCAAGTGGTGCGTCGCACCAATCATACAGAAAACTCAGATCAGGTATAGGTGCGCCGCACCTGCCCTTGGTGCGTCGCATCAATCATACAGAAACTCAGATCAGGTATAGGTGCGTCGCACCTCATCAGCTCAGATCAGGTATAGGTGCGTCGCACCAATCATACAGAAAACTCAGATCAGGTATAGGTGCGTCGCACCTCCGCCAACGTTGGTGCGTCGCACCAATCATACAGAAAACTCAGATCAGGCATAGGTGCGTCGCACCTCCCAAGTGGTGCGTCGCACCAATCATACAGAAAACTCAGATCAGGTATAGGTGCGCCGCACCTGCCCTTGGTGCGTCGCATCAATCATCAGAAAACTCAGATCAGGTATAGGTGCGTCGCACCATCATACAGAAAACTCAGATCAGGTATAGGTGCGTCGCACCAATCATACAGAAACTCAGATCAGGTATAGGTGCGTCGCACCAATCATACAGAAAACTCAGATCAGGTATAGGTGCGTCGCACCAATCATACAGAAAACTCAGATCAGGTATAGGTGCGTCGCACCAATCATACAGAAAACTCAGATCAGGTATAGGTGCGTCGCACCAATCATACAGAAAACTCAGATCAGGTATAGGTGCGTCGCACCATCATACAGAAAACTCAGATCAGGTATAGGTGCGTCGCACCAATCATACAGAAAACTCAGATCAGGTATAGGTGCGTCGCACCATCATACAGAAAACTCAGATCAGGTATAGGTGCGTCGCACCAATCATACAGAAAACTCAGATCAGGTATAGGTGCGTCGCACCATCATACAGAAAACTCAGATCAGGTATAGGTGCGTCGCACCAATCATACAGAAACTCAGATCAGGTATAGGTGCGTCGCACCAATCATACAGAAAACTCAGATCAGGTATAGGTGCGTCGCACCAATCATACAGAAAACTCAGATCAGCTAGTGGTGCGTCGCACCAATCATACAGAAAACTCAGATCAGGTATAGGTGCGTCGCACCTCCCCAACGTTGGTGCGTCGCACCAATCATTACAGAAAACTCAGATCAGGTATAGGTGCGCGCACCTGCCCTTGGTGCGTCGCACCTCCCAAGTGGTGCGTCGCACCTCCCAAGTGGTGCGTCGCACCAATCATACAGAAAACTCAGATCAGGTATAGGTGCGTCGCACCTGCCCTTGGTGCGTCGCACCAATCATACAGAAAACTCAGATCAGGTATTAGGTGCGTCGCACCTCCCAAGTGGTGCGTCGCACCAATCATACAGAAAACTCAGATCAGGTATAGGTGCGTCGCACCTGCCCTTGGTGCGTCGCATATCGGGCACCCTTCGAAAATCAAAATCTCTAATCTGGGGAGTGGTGCGCCGCACTGTAACACCCCGACTAGGGCGGAAACACGAGATGCCACAGAACGACATGGTACAAAAAGATTAAGTAGGAAATATCAGCATAAAGTTTCAAATGACGTTCAAATTTCAAAAGATTACAAGTTCAAGTTGACGTTTAACGATCATTACATAACCAAGTTCATAAACAAAAGACCAAATGTTTTCATTACATAAGTCCAAGCACATTACAAATAAGCTTCCATAGGGGCGGTCAAGCTTAGTACCTATTGCTCTATACCTGAAAAGCATGAAGAAAAAGTGTCAACTACGAGAGTTGAGTGAGTTCATAGGTTTATATTACAAACAAGTATTCATTCGATAAGATTTAAGAAGAAATATGTCATAAGATTTCCAAGAATTTCATCATAGTCTCCATGCCCAAACCGTATGTTCAAACAATAATAACCAACCATAAATGATATCAATAACACTTGGCCAACGGCATAATTGATGAGTGTGTGCTTGAGCCACTACTAAAACCGGTTATGTCCAAGATAATAAGGAACACATGCCGTCAATCATGTGCAATAATAATAATAAAGGGGTTGTGCCATGGAGACGACCAATAATAGAAGGGGGCGTGGCATGACCACTGATATAGTAGCTAGAGCACCGCGTGGTCGGACTGGCAATGAAGGTCGCCACAAAGGCAACCAAACATCCCACCGTTACTCGTTGGGTGAGGGGACAAGTCCTAGTTGCGCAACTCTCGTAGGTGGAAGTCCAGGTAGTTCGTCAGGAAACACGTCAAGAAAGTCCCTGACCACTGTCACCTTGTGAGGATCCTTACTTTTTACTTGCTTATCAACTACTTGTGCCAAGTATGTGTGATACTCCTTACGTAAATACTTTCTTACTTTCATAGACGACACTAACTTGGGTTGAACTCCCGTCTTATGGCCTTGTACTATCAACACTTCGCCATTATCTAAGGGTATTCGAATGATCTTCTCATGACAAACGATTTCGGCACGCATTTTTGACAACCAATCCATTCCTACGATTATATCAAAACTTCCTATTTCTATGGGAATCAAGTCAATACTATAGCTCTTATCATCTAAAGTCAGCTTGCAATCAGGGATAATTTCCTTAGTTTCATACTCGTTTCCATTGGCATATTCAACATAATAAGTTTCATCAAGTTCACTAGGTTTCTTATCAATCAATTCTTTAAATTCAAAGGAAATAAAACTTCTTTCAGCTCCAGAATCAAATAACATAGAGGCATAAACATTATTTAGTGGAAACGTACCTACGATGACATTAGGGTCATCACGTGCCTCATTCACTCCCATGGCATACACCCTTCCTCGAGCTTGACCTCCTTGATTCCCACGATTCCCTTGATTAACGTTGTTGCCTTGATTCCCCACATTAGCTGGATTCCCAACATTTCCTCGGTTAACTTGATTTCCATTGTTGCCTCGGTTTGCTTGGTTCCCGCGATTTCCAACATTTCTAAAGTGCCACGGTTACCATTTCCATTTCCACGGTTGCCTTGTGCTCTTCTCAACCTAGGACAAGCATTTCTCCAATGATCCGTACTTCCACACTCGTGACATCCCCCTCGTGGTCCTTCATTCCTTGGCCCGCTCCGGCAGTGAGTAGCAAGGTGACCTATGCAGTTGCAAGTTGTGCAACGCTTGTATTCACCCAAGTGGCTATAACCACATCGGTTGCACCTTGGGAGCGCACCGCGATACGTGTTGGGATTAGCATCAACAACACCGTAGTTCCTCACAATCTTTTGACTCTTATCCGGCCCATTCCCCTTGCGATCGCCAAACCGATTTCCTCCACCTTGTCTCAAACTTGATTCACCTCTCGTGTACTTCCCACGCCTAACCAAGTTATTTACTAGCCTGGTTGCCAAGATTATAGCCTGCTCAAGAGTGGTAGGGCTTGCAGCAGTGACCATCAACCTTACTTCAGGTGCCAACCCGTAGATAAACCTCTCAACCTTCTTAGCCACCGGGGTTACCATCTCCGGCACCAACACGCTCAACTCGTGGAAGCGGATCACATATGCCTCCAATTCCAGTCCCCTCATGGCATGGTTCCAGAATTCCATCTCCAGCTTTTGTACCTCTTCCCGTGGACAATACTCACGTTTCAACTCTTCTTTAAACTGCTCCCAAGTCAAAGCATTGACCGTTGCAGGACCTCTAGTAGTCGCTTGGAGATTCCACCAAGTAAGAGCTCTTCCTTGAAGCTTACTAGCAGCAAACTTAACACGGTCAGCCGGTGCACAATCAATGATGTTCAAGTTGGCTTCCATGCTTTTGAACCAAGTAAGCAACCCAACAGGACCTTCTGTCCCATGAAATTCCTTGGGGTTGCAAGACGTGAAAGCCTTGTAAGCATTCCTGTCAATAGCATTTCCTCCCCCATCTTGCCTTCGGTTCGTGTTAAGTGTGGCGGTCACGCTTTCCGCAATTTGAGTGGCTATGGTTGGCATGACGGAGTTGATCTGCTGGGAGATCAAATTGGCCAACTCAGCCTGTCGTCGGGCCTCTTCCGCACGGCGTTGAGCCTCCTCGCTTGTTTCTTCGGTGTTTCTTCGGGGCGCCATAGTTCTATAACAAAGAGTAAGGTAGTTTAGTTATTCTTGCGCTAAATCGTATGATATAGTTTCAACTCACAACTTCGCGATCACACACGAGTACATATGCGTATACATATACTTATATGATTACCTATCCCAAGTTCGAACTTATTGTTCAGGGCCACAATAGTTGAGCTTTGAAGTGTTGCGAATGTGCTTTACATAAGGTCACTACATGACCACCATATATTTATATACATCTAAATCCATCTTCCTTTCTTATTCGCGCCAAGCTTCCCATTAAAATTAAATAAGTGGTTGGGTATTTTTAAAGTAAAGCAAGCATGCTCTTATGTGACCAAGAAAATTCACAGAATCTGTTTCTGAATTTGGAGCGTGTAAAAGTGGTTTAAGACGGATGAACTGGACAAAACCCATAAAATATGAAACGTAGCCCTATGAGTTAACTTTCATCTCCCACTGGAATCAGGTCAAAAGACGAAGTATAATTCGAGTTATGATTTTTCTACCAAAAGTGGTCAGATCTGGAATTCTATTGCAACAACAACCTTCACAATGAGGATAGCAATAATACGAGGGAAGTAACACATCATGTAACCATAGAAAGGCATTAAGCATATATATATATATATATATCATTCAAGATAAGTTTACAAAATTTTCTAAATGCCAAATACATCGCGATCATCATCACACACAAGTAGAAATGTTCAAGAAACGGAAACAAGACATAATAGTTCATACATTAAGATAGGTCCATAATTAAAAAGAACGCTCCTAGGTCCATGCCCTAAGTATGAGAGAAATCACAAGAACGCATACGGCTGAGAGTACACATCCCATCACTAGAATCACCTCATTAATCCTGCGAACCTCCGATATAGCCATCCCCGAATATCCTGCTGATCGGTCCATTATCCCCATAGCCCTCTCCATCATAATCTCCTGATGCCTTACTCTTGCTCTTGCGTCCCTTAAACCACTAGCTATGCCCCATACCCGCTCTCTTTCCTCCCGAGTCATGCCAACCGGAGGTGGAGGGGGTACTCCATAAACAGGACGATGTGGGTCCCCTCCATGATGTCCTCGTCCAAAGTGGTACATAGGGTGGTGACGAGGAAGGCGCGGTGGAAAGTATGGGTCCTGATCTGGGAAGCGCCAATCACTAAAGTTCAAGGCGGCATTTCGCCTTGGAGGAGTAGGAACTAGAGGGGGTGGTGGTGCTGGTGGCGGTGTAGGGGAGCGGCGCCCAGACCGGTTAGAAGCGACACTCCTAACGCTAGCCGCCCTCTCACTCTCCGATGAGTCCTCCATCGGCTCGGATTCTTCCTCTTCTTGGCGGGGTTGGGGAGGCTGTTGTGTGTTCCTAGTAGACTCGGATCCTTCTGAGGGATCGGACTCTTCTTCTTCTTGCCTTTCCTGTCGATCCATCACCCTATCCGCGAATCCATAAAGGTTCCTCAGGTAACTGGAGGTTCTTGATGCTTCACCCCTTTGCGACATGGTGCTTCTTACACAAGTTACATAAAACATGAGATGCCGACTCGACCCGACGCTTAGACGACTCCATCACGACCGACTTGACCATTGACGACTCACGGACAGCTTGACGACATAACGGATCACAAGACAACCTCAACCTTTTGGCGTCTAACCACCCAACTCGACGACCGAACAACCGACGTGACAACCATCAACCAACACGACGTCCAACAACCAACATGACAACTACTAAACGGCGTAGTCACTATTGACCGACTTGTGCTCGACTCTCATGTAATGATTCTATATATATAAGCAAGGTAATACTAGCCAAGTGGGGGTACTTTCTAAGGGTTCTAATAAGTAATGCAAACATTCAATTTGGTTATGTGACCCTTTTGTACCAAGAATCGTTTTTTTTTTTTCAATTTTTTTTTTCAAAAGACTCATTTTTGAACATTCCTTAGACAATTAATTCGATCATTCCATGTTACATCCTTAGCTAGTCGTAGTTGGCCAGGCTACGCTTTGCTAAGGCGAACACTTTATGATCGAATTGATTCTTTAAGAGATGTTCGACTCGTTTTGAAATTACGTAGGTTATAGTAAAAATTCCCTATAACCTTGTCTCTGATACCATTTTTCTGTAACACCCCGACTAGGGCGGAAACACGAGATGCCACACAACGACATGGTACAAAAAGATTAAGTAGGAAATCATCAGCATAAAGTTTCAAATGACGTTCAAATTTCAAAAGATTACAAGTTCAAGTTGACGTTTAACGATCATTACATAACCAAGTTCATAAACAAAAGACCAAATGTTTTCATTACATAAGTCCAAGCACATTACAAATAAGCTTCCATAGGGGCGGTCAAGCTTAGTACCTATTGCTCTATACCTGAAAAGCATGAAGAAAAAGTGTCAACTACGAGAGTTGAGTGAGTTCATAGGTTTATACTACAAACAAGTATTCATTCGATAAGATTTAAGAAGAAATATGTCATAAGATTTCCAAGAATTTCATCATAGTCTCCATGCCCAAACCGTATGTTCAAACAATAATAACCAACCATAAATGATATCAATAACACTTGGCCAACGGCATAATTGATGAGTGTGTGCTTGAGCCACTACTAAAACCGGTTATGTCCAAGATAATAAGGAACACATGCCGTCAATCATGTGCAATAATAATAATAAAGGGGTCGTGCCATGGAGACGACCAATAATAGAAGGGGCGTGGCATGACCACTGATATAGTAGCTAGAGCACCGCGTGGTCGGACTGGCAATGAAGGTCGCCATAAAGGCAACCAAACATCCCACCGTTACTCGTTGGGTGAGGGGACAAGTCCTAGTTGCGCAACTCTCATACTACAGGCCTCTCGAAGAGTTAATAGTAGTGTACCGAGGTGAAACAGTTTGACAGTACTCAAGCTCATCATATAATATATAACATGTTGAACATACAATAATTCCCATATCATAATCATTCTTTCAAAGCATCATTTCATAAAAGAAGACAATTTTATTTATCATGCTTTTCACCCCGAAAGTAAAACATATAAAAGAGTTTAAAAGGGGGTTATGACTCACTTGATTTGAGAGTGAAATGGGCTGATCAAACGCGAGTCCTTCGCCTAGATTTGGTGCGCCTCAAGCAAGCCTAAACCATAACGTATATATTCACGACGTAAGTTCGCGTGACATGAACTAGTGAGCTAGGTCATGAGATGTATACTAGTAGACTTGCCCTCCTTTGGTTGTTATTAGTTTATGGAGTTAAAGGGTGTTACATTGTTCATAATGTTTGGTTGGAAGATATTTGATGGAGAAAGTCATTTTCTCGCTATACGTAATTTAGCATTGTTGGAATTTCGGTATCTTGACTTTGATTGTCATGGTTTCCATTGTGGGTTTTACTCATTCTTCATACTTGTCATTAGTTACTTAATAATATTCATTTTTGTGAATATTTTCTGATTTATAAGTTTTTATTTAATTTAATATTATTTAATTAATTATTTATTCATTTTATTGATTTATTAATCAAATAATTCCTTAAAAATACTTTTAAGTTCCATATTTATCTTTATAAATTATGAATAATTATAATTGAGTTATATACTGACTTTTATGCTTTTTAACTTAGAATTTTATGTTTTATATATTTATTTGTGTATTTTTCCGTTAATTTAATAATAGTGATTAATTAGTGATTTTTACATAATTATTTACCTTTAAATCATGTAACACTTGTTTGTTAGCTTGTAATTATTTTTATCCAGTAGGTTTGAGTTATTTTTACCATTGGTTATGATGATTTAACCACATTCTTGATTTACATAATTTATTTATTGATTTATATGTCTTTTAATTACCATTTAAATTTAATAATTCATGGAAATTCTTAGAAATCAGCACTAAACATTTTAGCCAAAAATCCCAGGCCTTTTAGGCAACTTTTATCAATAAAAATTCATATCAATTCAACCTCTCTTGTGTCTTGCTTATTTTGAGGACTTTAAGCTTAAAAATCGTTTACCGAAATAGTGATTTTAGCCTCATTTCTTAAGAAATTAAAGTGCTTCAAAAGGGGTTTTCATTCTTGTTTCATTATTTACAGAAAGTTCATCATATTTTGGTGTTCAAAGTCGTGATAGTGGTGGTGGTGTGATATGTGCAATTTAGTGCTTTCGGTTAGTGCTTATTTGACTCGAAAAGATGATTTTTGAGCTTATTATTGTCATGAACCAAATGACTTGAGTTTTATACTTTTGAAACAACTTATTTCCAGTAAGTTCAAGATATTTTTCTTGTCCTTTGATTATGGTGCAAGTGTGTGCTCAAAATAGCTTTTTGTATGTTTTCGGTTTGTGATTTCAAGCTTATTCTTACTAGTTTTGGTCCAACCTTTGCCTCTTTGTTATTTCATTAATTTTTCCAGAATCTTGACATCAATATTAACATATTTTTTACTTATAACAAGTCCATATTCATCTCATAATCCAACAAAAGATCCAACTTTCTTAAATCTAGCATGTATGCATTCAAATCAACACTTTTTAATACCAACTTTTATAGATCTAACATTCAACAACATAAAAACATCTTTTTAATGAAAAATCTCA
The DNA here is from genome assembly GCA_034093135.1 of Erigeron breviscapus. NCBI lineage: Eukaryota > Viridiplantae > Streptophyta > Magnoliopsida > Asterales > Asteraceae > Erigeron > Erigeron breviscapus. The sequence continues at coordinate 192,833,563 of CM067167.1, read as the reverse complement.
GAAATATATTCTTCAAAATATACAAAAACATATAGATCTATCAAAAGGAAATCACTTTAAAAGCTACATAATCTATAACAACACTTTTGGGTCTTAAACTTGTTGAATCCTTGGATCTTTCTCATGGATTTCGACATGCATGTGCATGAGGAGAAAGATCCTATCAACTTTTCCCTCATCAAGTGTGTATTACCAAGAAAACAAGAAGAAAACATAAACTTTTGATAAAACCTTTGAATATAAACAAGAATTGAACAAGATTAAATCTAGTAAAAAGGATGAAGATTTATACCCTTGTTGGACTCGGTTTTGAGATGAGATTATGGCAGAATTTTCGGACCCCTTTAAGCTTCAAATAACCCTTCTTTCAAGCCCTAAACAACCCTTAATCTATCCTTGTATTAACCCTTGTTTAAACCTAAGAGTACCTTATTATTATTGTTGATTATACTAGAGTTTTTGTTCTTGTTTCTTCTTGTTTCTCTTGGCCGAATTTTTGAGAGAAAATGATGGGAGAAGAAGTTGTTTTTGGAGAGAATAGATGTGTGTGAAAAGTGAATGTGAAATGTGTGTTTGATTTGTGAGTTACAAGGAAAAGAGTAAATGAAAAGATTCAAAATGGTGTTGGTTGTATGGGGGTTTGGGGCCGGCCATCTAAGGGGGGGAAATGAAGGGTCTAATTTTTTTTGTTGTATAAAATTAGTGTATGTAATTATATGTATATGTATTATAGAATAAGTATTTGTTTTGTAAGTGTAATGTGTGTTTATTTGATCATATAAGCTAACTAGTTGTGTCCAAGTATATCTATATATGTGTCGTGTATATATATATGTGTGTATATATTTTTGTGTCTTAATTTAGCTACTTAAGTCATTTTATGTACATTTTGTATTTATATTAGACATATACATATGCGTGTTATTATTATTCAAGCACTTTTATGTACATAAGGATTTATAATCACATTTTTAAGGTAGTCATCTTCTTTTCATGTCATATTTACTCATATTGGCTTGGTGATTAAATTGTTGGACCTTTATAAGGATTTTGATGATTATCTCAACTTGTGAGACTTACATTATTATTTATATAATTTGATGGATCAACATTAGAGTTTTTGTTAAATGGCATTTTATTGGATTTAATTTAGGACTAAATAATAGCTTTAGATTGCTAATTTAGGGGCATCATCTACTAGTTTCTAATATAACTATGGCTTGCGAGATCATAGGCAACATATATAATATTAAAAAGGGAGGGTTGTTACACGCACCACCCACCTGGTGCGCCGCACCTGGGGTGCCGACCAGCAAAACCAACTCAGTTTCTCTTCATTCACCTTCCAAATGGATCCCAAACCTCCACCACGACTTACACCCATTAAATTGACATCAAATAGGTCACAATTAAGCATTTGAAAACATCAATTAATCCTTGAATCAATTGCATAAATGAATCCTTCTTTTTGATCATCAAAACGACTCGAAACCGCAACGTTTGGTTCAAAAACACAATTGAACACACATGGATCTAATTAAACACCTGGGATTCACTTATTTACATATAAACAACATTATTCAACATTAAAGTTTGCATCTTGACATAATTAATCAACTCTATTAACGATTATAATCACGAAAACAACGTTTTTGACCTAAAACATCATGATCAAGGAACCCCAACCCTTTAGGCCGAATCTACAGGGTAAATCCTAATTGAAAACCTGATTAACAATCAGTAGGTGATGGTATACCTGTAGGCTTGATCAACGGATCAAAAAGCACTCAAATTCCCTTCCAAAATCTCCCGAAATCAACTATAACTTGAAGATTAGATCTAAGCTTTTGTTTGCAGGTGTTTCTAGGGTTTTGTAACTGATCAAAAGGGTTCTTGGTCGACCATAGGGCGCCTTATATACTGGAGACAACTTTCAATTTTACATCTAGACCCTCGCACTTCGTTATAACTCGTTTCGGCACTTAACGGCTCGTTTAACGCCTACAGAAACACTTATCGACCCTTAAATCTTATCGGGAACATTAAATGACTTCATTTATCATTATCTACTTTAATTTCATTTTTTTAAATCATTTTAACACATAACTCACGTAATTCGTTTAATTCACATAAGCACATATACAACACATAGTTACTAACGGTCACTAACGACAAGTTGACGGTCAACGTCAAAAGTCAAACTTGATAAGTTTGGGATGTTACATCAAATCTCTCATTCATTTGCTTCGAGAGAGCCTTGACTTCGGTAACAAGCTTAGAGTCATCACTACTTTCCACCTTAGCTACGGTGGTTCTACTAGACCTCTTGTCTCGGTACTCATCTCTTGTAGAATACTCTCTAGCCATATCCTCAAGTATCTTATATCCTTCATTTGGAGAGATGTTGTTTAGACTACCCCCAAATGCATAACCGAGCTCCCTTTTGGTTTTTCTATCCAAACCATCATAGAAAATCTCAAAGCTTTCTTCGGTGCCCATACTATGTCCAGGGCAATTTCTTAACATTTCCTTGAACCTTTTCCATGCATCAACCACATCTTCACCGGGTTCTTGAGAAAAACCTCTGATTTTATTTTTTAATTGTCTTTGAGTTCTCACAGAATAAAACTCATCAATAAACCCTTCTCTAAGTTCGGCCCAAGTGGTGAATGAGTTTTTGGGTAACTCCTTAAACCATGAAGATGCATCTCCAACGAGAGTTAAAGGAAATAGTTCCAACTTAACGGCTTCCGCTTGCCCTGTACCATATTGATATAGCCTACATATCTTCTCAAACCTCTCAAGATGTGCATATGGGTCATTTCTTCGAATCCCATCAAACTTATCCTCTTCTACACTCTTGAGGTGATTCCCTTTCAATGAGAAATCCACTGAAATAGCCGGAGGGCGAATAGTTGTGCCCCGGTCCGCAGGTATATTTCTTCTTCTCTCCCCGTAAGGACGGGCATTCGGATCTACAGGTTGTTCATCACCCATTCTTCTACCCCTTTGTTGTTGGTTAATATTAAGGTTGGTTCTAGGTATGACAATAGTACTCGGTTCAGGTGTTTGAATTTTCTCTTCTGTATCTGAATCAGAGTTCTCTCCACCCCCAAACACTCTACCTGCTTCTTTCAATCTATTAACCAACTGATCTTCAAAGTTCTGGGTAGGTGGAATACTGGTTTCGGTTTCTAAATCTATTTTGACTGGTGTGGATGGTTCCCGGTTATCTCTTGACACAAGTCGACGTCTGACTTTCCCTGGATTAGACAATGGGCTAAGCAAAGGTCGGCCAGAAGCTCTTGTGTTCATCAACTAACAAGAACCTGCACACTCACCACAAACAAACCGCCAACCGCACCTGTGGTATATTTGAAATGAAATAAAATACAAACTATCTAATAAAGTAATAACTTTCTCACAAATGAATGTGAAAAAGGATCGAACTACAAAATAAACAACTACTTAAAATTAAGTCCCCGGCAGCGGCACCAAAAACTTGATGTGTGAAATCGAGTTTAAAAATTAAAAACAAGAAATACCCTAAAACTGACTACTACACACTCTCGGGCAGTGGACCCGTTCGTATATAGTATAGCTAAAGGTAAGTCCAGATCGAACACAGGGACTAAAACTAAGTAATTGTAGACATTAAGTAATTCAAGTAAATAGGGGGGGTTGTGACCGAATTGTCACTTTGCAAAAGTTAATAAATATTTAGTAATCCCAAAGGATTAATCGAAAAGAGAATTTGTTTTAAACAATAATTTAAAAGGTCATCCATCTTGATTTCGCTCGACAACATGTTCAGATTGCACATAAATGAAGTTCAAACCCAAATTAGTTGATTAAATAACCGAGACTCAAACAAAGCACCAACCCCGTACCCGTCAAGTTGAAGACATCATTTGACTCTCTTGCTTAAACTAGTTTCGTTACAAAGACCGGTACCCCAAGACATCTTTTATAACTTCCCTAATCAAACAATTGGTTTGGTTATTGAAATAACAATTATACCTATCGATTGTACCCAACCGTTAACACATTTCTCCCTATTATCAAGAACAATTATCTACCGTACCCGTCATAGATCCAATCGTTTGTACCCAAAAAATCAAAATGAAATATATGTAATCAATAACTACCATTAAAGACACACATAAATCACCAATCAATTCAAGATAAATAATAAGGAAGAAATACGCTAAGATCTCGATATAACGTTAAATTAAATCAACATTGAATTAATAAAATTGTGCAATCTTTACATATTGTCTCACTCCATCAAGATGGATGATAAAGTGATTAGCCACTCATATTAAAAGAAGAATAACAATCAAAATATGAAGAATTCATTGTTACCTAATGATAATAATCGAAAGCTACGAATGAAAATGATCAAATCGTGTTTGAAAACCTAGAAAATGATGAAGATCTGAAAATATCTCCAAAATAGGGTTCCACCACGGCTGCTAAAAGAGAAGAGTGTTTTTGGGATATTTTTCAAGCTATTTATATGCCATCGAAATTCTGCCAGAAACGGGCCCAGTTGCGGCGTTGCGGCGCAACATGTATTGACTTTTGGCTTTGACTTTGACTTTCGTTGACCAAAGCTGGCTTGAACTTGAACTCATTGCGGCGCAGCTAATCTTTCTACTTTTGGGTCGCGGCGCAACTAAGAATTGCGGCGCAACTGGCCGTTGACTTGCGTTGACCATTGACTTATGTTGACTCGTGGCTGGCCATGAAGGAGAGGCGTTGCGGCGCAACTTATCTTTCTGGAATTGAGTTGCCGCGCAACTCCCAGTTACCGCGCAACTGGCCTTCTTCAGCTTTGACTTTGGTTGACTTTCTGCAATCTTCATCCAAATGCTTCCGAAATCTTCCGTTAGCACTTGATTCTCCTCAACAATGTCGTTTTCTCCAGATTTGCGCTTAAATACCTGTCAGTAACCTGAAACACTAACAAATACCATAAACGCACCAATTGTATACAAAAACGACTCATAAACCATGCAAAATCAACTAAATACGTTGTGGGAAATGGGTATAAAATACGACATATCAAATCCCCCCACAACTGATGTGAAAAGAGATGGTCAACAGAGGCGATAGATCTATTTTTTTATTTGGGGCCGGGGGGGGCGTCGATGGATTGAAAACAAAGAAATAGATAAGCGGTCGTTGTTAGGCAGGCGGTAGATCTGACCCGTGAGTTCTGACCACCTCCGGCTACCTCCGTAAACCACCACCACCCACCCCTTTTTGGATTTATTAAAAACTGGAAAAAAAACAGCCGTCAACAACCACCACCACAACTGATGTGAAAAGAGATGGTCAACAGAGGCGATAGATCTATTTTTTTATTTGGGGCCGGGGGGGGCGTCGATGGATTGAAAACAAAGAAATAGATAAGCGGTCGTTGTTAGGCAGGCGGTAGATCTGACCCGTGAGTTCTGACCACCTCCGGCTACCTCCGTAACAACCACCACCACGGTGGACTCTGAAAAGAGATAACAAGAGACGGTCGGCAGTGGTAATATATCCGTTTATTTTTGGGTGACGATGTTGGATCTGAAAATATGGGGTGGTCGTTTTCTTAGGGGGGAAGATGGATGTGTTTTTTTGGGGGAATATTAGAGTGTAAGGGATTATATATGGGGGCTAGTTTAGGGTTGGAGAGAGTTTTCTTTTTGTTAAACTTTTTCATAACAGTATTTCATTATGGTTGAAACTAAATGGGATTTCTATTTCATGTATAGAGTTTGTGTTTGTTTGGGTCATTTTCAACCGTTAGATATCAATAAATATCATCTAAAATTATTAGCCATTAGATTGTGATCCATGTGAACTAATGGGATAACTTGATTGGTTATCTTTTAAAAAGAAAAGTTATTCAGATATGTTTTCTTTGTTGCATATTGCACCATGGTTTTATTTTTTTAAAACATTTTTTAGCTTTTAGTAAATAGTTTTATACTTTTCTAAGTTTTTTAGATTTAATTTTAAATTATAAATTTAAATATGATCATTAATTATGGGAAGTAATTTTTATATTTATAATTTAGAAAGTAATTAGTTTAATAATATAATTACAAAAAATAATTCCTAAATTTTATATAATCCTTTTTAAAATTACTTTGTTTTGATTTTATTTATAACATTTTCTTTGTTTTATGTCCTACGTTGTTATCGTATTATAATTTTATATAACACTTTTATCATATAACGTAATAAATATTGGTTATAAGTATTTAGCTTTATATCGTTAGTATATTACAATATTTAAATAAAAGATATTAGCGATACAAATGACAATATCATCATTTTTCAATAACTTTTATTTATGTTTGTTAAATTACGATATTATAATAATTTAACATGTCATTAATCTGTTTTGTAAACACAACACCAAACACCCCTAATATCTATATCCAAGTGATCATGTGGCATATCTCTTTGTTCGCCACATCATCTTTTTACTACGTGTCACTTATACGTTGATCATCTACTAGAAATTGACAGATCATCATCCATTCAGCAGCCACATAGGCATCTGCTTTTACTAATTATAAATAACAAATTAAAAAGTTATAAGCATGATTTAAATGTAAAAATGTAAGTAAAAACAAATTTAAAGGAATATACTTCAATAACGTTGAACACATATATTGTATTTCATCATTTGAAATACTTTTTTGTAAACAATATTTCATATGTTGAGTTTTTTAAATAATTAAATGATGATAACTTAAAACAAATGTTCTCAAGCTGATGTATAGAAATTGTGAAAAATAAAATTAAGTGTTTAGGGCTAAAATTGTAAATAGTAAAGGTAAAAGTAAATTTAAATAGTAAAGGTAAAAGTAAATTGTAAATAGTAAAGGTAAAAGTAAATTTAAATAGTAAAGGTAAAAGTAAATTTAAATAGTAAAGGTAAAAGTAAATTTAAATAGTAAAGGTAAAAGTAAATTTAAATAGTAAAGGTAAAAGTAAATTTAAATAGTAAAGGTAAAAGTAAATTGTAAATAGTAAAGGTAAAAGTAAATTTAAATAGTAAAGGTAAAAGTAAATTAAATAGTAAAGGTAAAAGTAAATTTTAAATAGTAAAGGTAAAAGTAAATTTTAAATAGTAAAGGTAAAAGTAAATTTTAAATAGTAAAGGTGAAAGTAAATTTAAATAGTAAAGGTAAAAGTAAATTGTAAATAGTAAAGGTAAAAGTAAATTTTAAATAGTAAAGGTAAAAGTAAATTTAAATAGTAAATGTAAAAAGTAAATTTTAAATAGTAAAGGTAAAAAGTAAATTTTAAAATAGTAAAGGTAAAAGTAAATTGTAAATAGTAAAGGTAAAAGTAAATTTAAATAGTAAAGGTAAAAGTAAATTTTAAATAGTAAAGGTAAAAGTAAATTTTAAATAGTAAAGGTAAAAGTAAATTTAAATAGTAAAGGTAAAAGTAAATTGTAAATAGTAAAGGTAAAAGTAAATTTTAAATAGTAAAGGTAAAAGTAAATTTAAATAGTAAAGGTAAAAGTAAATTAAATAGTAAAGGTAAAAGTAAATTTAAATAGTAAAGGTAAAAGTAAATTTAAATAGTAAAGGTAAAAGTAAATTTTAAATAGTAAAGGTAAAAGTAAATTTTAAATAGTAAAGGTAAAAGTAAATTTTAAATAGTAAAGGTGAAAGTAAATTTAAATAGTAAAGGTAAAAGTAAATTTAAATAGTAAAGGTAAAAGTAAATTTAAATAGTAAAGGTAAAAGTAAATTTTAAATAGTAAAGGTAAAAGTAAATTTAAATAGTAAAGGTAAAAGTAAATTTAAATAGTAAAGGTAAAAGTAAATTTTAAATAGTAAAGGTAAAAGTAAATTTAAATAGTAAAGGTAAAAGTAAATTTTAAATAGTAAAGGTAAAAGTAAATTTTAAATAGTAAAGGTAAAAGTAAATTTTAAATAGTAAAGGTAAAAGTAAATTATAAATAGTAAAGGTAAAAGTAAATTGTAAATAGTAAAGGTAAAAGTAAATTTAAATAGTAAAGGTAAAAGTAAATTATAAATAGTAAAGGTAAAAGTAAATTTAAATAGTAAAGGTAAAAGTAAATTTTAAATAGTAAAGGTAAAAGTAAATTTAAATAGTAAAGGTAAAAGTAAATTTAAATAGTAAAGGTAAAAGTAAATTGTAAATAGTAAAGGTAAAAGTAAATTTAAATAGTAAAGGTAAAAGTAAATTTAAATAGTAAAGGTAAAAGTAAATTTAAATAGTAAAGGTAAAAGTAAATTTAAATAGTAAAGGTAAAAGTAAATTTAAATAGTAAAGGTAAAAGTAAATTTTAAATAGTAAAGGTAAAAGTAAATTTTAAATAGTAAAGGTAAAAGTAAATTTTAAATAGTAAAGGTAAAAGTAAATTTTAAATAGTAAAGGTAAAAGTAAATTTTAAATAGTAAAGGTAAAAGTAAATTATAAATAGTAAATGTAAAAGTAAATTTTAAATAGTAAAGGTAAAAAGTAAATTTTAAAATAGTAAAGGTAAAAGTAAATTGTAAATAGTAAAGGTAAAAGTAAATTTTAAATAGTAAAGGTAAAAGTAAATTTTAAATAGTAAAGGTAAAAAGTAAATTTTAAATAGTAAAGGTAAAAGTAAATTTTAAATAGTAAAGGTAAAAGTAAATTGTAAATAGTAAAGGTAGAAAGTAAATTGTAAAAAAAGGGTAATAAAATAAAATAATATAAAGGTGGGACCCACGTCAAATAATTTAGTCGACGTTAAATTCTGAATTCGAATTCGTTAAAATTAATTAATTCATATTGGGACCCACGTCAAATTATAATTCGAATAATTCCAAAAGTGAATAGTGCTGAATAGTAAACATCGCTTTCATACTTTATTCTTATAATATAAACGTCCAAAACCCGCTCACAGGGGTTAGTTGAGTAAAAATTATTAAAATAAAAGTTGTAGATCTTAATTTTCTGATCTTATAGAAACTTGAATTTTCTCAATAGGAGCCCGTATGCATAATTTAGGATTAAAACAATGTATAAACATATACTACTAGTATAAAAGAAATCTATCATTAGAAACGTCCAAGAGGTAGTGGGAAACACACTTTTATCTACTTTATAATTTAAAATTCATAAATTATGAATCACGGGTTTAGTTCACTAAAGATATGGACAAAAAGAATACTATATATATACATACCCCTTATTCATGATTAACTTTATAATATAATAATAATAGTATATATAAACGAGTAATTGAAATCTTCGTTGAAGATTGAGTCTGCGTTCTTTTTCTAAATCTGTGGGTAATCTTTATAATATAATAATCAAACGAACGAATTCGTTCGTCTATAAATAGCAGGCGATATTAAACTTTAAAACACACACTACTACATAATCTCTTCTAAATACTCTCTGGTATAACTATACAAGGCTTATTTCATCTACTTGATTTCTGCTATTATCACTAAGGTGAGTTTCCATATTCCCCTTTTTAATTCTTTTATATGATTTATTTCGGGGACTGAGATACATGCATAATAATTATTTTATGTTATATATATACGAAACTTTGAAGAACAATTGCAAAACTATATGATATATAATATACTATGTGAGTTTATATAATCCCCTTTTCAAACTCTTTTATATATTGGGGCTGAGATACATGAAATAAAACTGTTTATTATACTTATATGTATATTTACAAAATTATATATATTATATATATTTTGTAACTCCACTTTATTTATTTTACCTTCGGGGTAAAATACAAACTCTTTACTGTTATGATGAACACAAGTACTCAGAAATGTATATATGGTTGATTCTAAGTTGCTCTGTTCACTCAAAGTCCTCACTATCATGAACGATTAATTATGGAAACATAAACGTGGGTATATTGAATAGTACTATTGGGGTAGGCACCCCCATCCGTGATTGGTCGCACCAACAGAATACGGATGCATTATATTTGGAAAACTTAGAGTACCATGAACAAGGTACTCTCCGGAGGCAAACAAACATACACTTGTCTAGTTTCGGTTCATGAGCTTAGAACTTGGTATATACAGTTTCAACTCTTGCATTACATTTGATCCATTGTGTGATTAAATGGTTACTCTAAATCTTGTGGTTCATACTCTATATTTTAATTAAAAACATATGATACTCTTTGCTGATATTGTATCATAACTATTTGACATTGCAGTAAGGCAATGGTCACACTGAACTCTGGCATTTTGTGAAACTATATTTTCTATATGAAAAACTTATGGAACTCACCAACTTTATGTTGACGTATTTTAACATGTATTCTCAGGTAACTAGATGATATTCTGTGCATGGGACCACTTTCCGCTGCATACTACATGAAGGACCACGGCCCACCCTCAGAATTTAATAAAGAATCATCAATTTGCAAAAGTCTCTATTTACTGTTTAATATTGAATAAATGTTTTCTGAAAGTAATATCTATTTCAAAATCTTGAAATATAGATTTTTAACAATGTAATTTATAAATGTATTTTGAAAACGACAACGTTTTGTGTCGTTCATTATATCTTGCGTTGTGAATCCATGTACGTCGCGCCCCGTCTAGGGCGGGTGTGACATGTGTGAAATTGATAAAGTAAATATCTAATTTAACATTGATAATATAATCGGTTAGTAAAATATTAGATGTAATTATCAATATAATCTAGTTTTATATTATATTAAAGTAAATTATATTCCACGTACAAAGATAATTAAATACAAAGGAAAATAGAAAGAGATAAGTTACAAAGATCGACAATATATTATCAATGTCTTTTAATTAGTTTAATATTAATGAATATCTACCGTAGTTTGCAAAAAATAAACAAATATTAAGTTAAATCAAGTGGATTGTGCATACTAAAAGTTAGAGGTCATGAGTTCTAATCTTGTATTTGGCTTTTTTATTTGTTATTTAAAATCGATAAAAAAAAAAACAAATGTCCACGTAGGCAAATGATGACGTGGCAAATGAAGTGCCACATGAGCACTAAAAAATATAAATTTAAATGTCAATATATCTAAAAAAACATTAAATTATCTAAAAATGTCACATAAACAAAAAGCCTAGTTGGCACAAAAAGAGAAATGACACATAGGAAAAAACATATCCTCTCTTAGTTGTATAGAGAGATTCTTAAGTGTTATTATAGATAAGTTTTAGATTTATTGTAGAAATATGTTTTATATAATTTTTTTTCTAATAATCATGAAAAGCTAAAAAATGTTAAATATATTTAAATTAATTAATTGAATTGGAAGAACCATGAGAACTTCTATATTATAATTTGATGATTATATGTGAATGGTATATGTGAGCATATTTGTTCACATATGAAGCATCATGTTATACTTATAGTTACCAATATTCATATGTGAATAGTTATCACATGAACCTTGCCCTATATATATATAATATATGTATATATATATTTTTGTCTCCCATGATAAACTTACACTTTAAGTTTTTGTAATACTTTGTAGCTTTCAACTTGAAAGCTTAAATCATAATTGAAAAGATTCAGTGAAGAAAATCTCACTGGATCAGGTGGTTTGTGATTCACATTTAAAGCTAGAGGTTGTGGGTTCAATCCTGCTTATGACTTTTTAATTTGTTATTTAAAATTAATAAAAGCAGATGCCTATGTGGCTATCGAATGGATGATGATTTGTCAACTTCCAGTAGATGATCAACGTATAAGTTCCACGTAGGAATAAGATGATGTGTTGAACAAAGAGATACGCCACATGATCACTTGGAGATAGATATTAGGGGTGTTTGGTGTTGCGTTCACAAAACAGATTAATGACATGTTAAATTATTATAATATCGTAATTTAACAAACATAAATAGAAGTTATAGAAAAATGATGATGTTGTTATTTTTATCAGTAATATCTTTTATTTGGATATTGTAATATACTAACGGTATAAAACTAAATACGTATAACCAATATTTATTACGTTATATAATAAAAGTATTATATAAATCATAATACGTTAACAACATAGGACATAAAACAAAAGAAAACACTTGATGACCTTAAGGTCTCAGGTTCGATCCCCGATTGGCACAAAAAATAATTCCTTTAAGGTACCTGTACCAATGAAGCCTAGACTCCACATGTGAAGTTTAAATACGCGGGTTCGATCCTTCGGAGTGCCCAGATCATGTGGGGATTAGGATGGAGGTATTGTACCGGCATCATGTGGCTCATACGGGGTGAGTCGATGGGTATCCAATTGTGGTACCGGGGCTAGGGTTCCCTCCATTACCCTTTTTTTTATAAAACAAAAAAAATGTTATAAAAAAATCAAAACAAAGTAATTTTAAAAATGATTATATAAAATTTAGGAATTATTTTTTGTAATTATATTATTAAACTAATTACTTTCTAAATTATAAAATGTAAAAATTACTTCCCATAATTAATGATCATATTTGAATCTATAATTTAAAACTACATCTAAAAAATATAGAAAACTATAAAAGTATTTAGTAAAAACTAAAAAATATTTTTTTAAAAAAAATTTATGGTGCAATATGCAAAAAAGAAAACATATATGGATAACCTTTCCTTTTAAAAGATAGCCAATCAAGTTATTTCATTAGTTGTCACATGGATCACAATCTAATGACTAATAATTTTAGATGATATTTATTGATGTCTAACGGTTGAAAATGACCCAAACAAACACAAACTCTATACATGAAATAGAAATCCCATTTAGTTTCAACCATAATGAAATACTGTTATGAAAAAGTTTAACAAAAAGAAAACTCTCTCCAACCCTAAACTAGCCCCCATATATAATCATTTATACTCTTATATTCCCCAAAAAAACACAACCATCTTCCCCCAACGGCACCCCCATATTTACAGATCCACCATCGCCGCCTAAAAATAAAACGGACATATCACCACTGCCAACCGTCTCTTTCTCTCTCTTTTCAGATTCCACCGTGGTGGTGGTTGTTGGCGGCTGTATTTTGCGGTTCCTCAATCCAGAAAGGGATGGGTGGTGGTGGTTTACGGAGGTAGCCGAGGTGGTCAGAAGTCACGGGTCAGATCTACCGCCGCCTAACAACGACCGCCTATCTATTTCTTTCTTTTCAGATCCACTGACGTCCCCCTAAAAAACAGATTTATAGCCTCTGCCGACCATCTCTTTTCACATCAGTTGTGGTAGCGGTTGTTTTTTTTTTCAGTTTTTAATAAATCAAAAAAGGGGTGGGTGGTGGTGGTTTACGGAGATAGCAAAAGTTGGTCAGAAGTGACGGTGAGGGTGGGCGCTGATGGTGGCTGGAGGTGGCGGCTGGTGGCGACAGTTGGCGGTGAATCAAATCTGTACTAATTTATATGTTAGAAATCATATTTAATTGTTCCAGTTTTTAACTTTTGTTTTATAAAATCTGGAATTAAAGTTCAATATTATTATTATTAATATTGATGAAATTAGTGATAGATCAGGATGTGAATGTGTGATCTAAAGGTTAAGAAGTAAAAATGGGAGATGGAAATGAACGGTGGATATTAGTTGTTATCAAACAAGTATTTTAACCCCGGGCTTTGCCCCGGGAGAAAATAACGATACGTAAAACGTGTATTGTGTATAAGGTGGTGATACATACATTTCGTTGGTCGTGATTACATGGTTGTTGGAACCGTTTAAACTAAACAATTAAAAAAAAGGTGAATATAAAAAATAAAGCGTCTTTTAGACATATAGAAAAAGGTTTAAAAACTGACCATTTTGTTATAGCAGAAACAGTACAATATACTATTATATCTGTTCGTTCGTCGGTGATTACCTCGTTATTGACGGAGGTGAAAAATATAATTTTTTCTCACTTAAAAGGGCTCATTAAAGGAAGAAAAAAAACATTAGTACCAAAAAAAAGAAAAAAATTAAAAAAAAAGTTAAAAAAAAAAGTTGCTGATGTCATGATGACATCAACATATTACTATTCCTAAGCCTTCAACAATTGTTATATATATAATATAATGTACATTGTGAGTCCCTTAAATAACGAGATGGTTAACCAATAGAAAGTGTAAAATACAACAAGTCTAATAATCACTAGATATGGACTAGTATTACTTGTAAATAAAGATGCAAGATATATAAACAAAGTAATACAAGACTTAAAGCAATAAACAAATAAAGTGGACCATTATGTATGTTTCATGGGTATTTTATTTATTGATGTTTAAATAAAATACAAGGTTGTTGCGGAATCAAGATAACACAATTAAGTGAGTATCCTAACAACCTATGATTACAATATGATCTATGTTTGTCAAATAACTCTTTGGGATCGAGATACTTAAAGTTGTGAAGTATCCCTGTTTAAGATCGAGAGTATTTGGACAAATTCACTTATATGCAAAAGGAATGCTTAAAAGTATTTTTGTTCAAGGAATGACTTAGTATTTATAGACAACAAATTCACCAGTGAATTTGTGCCGTACAAATATGGTTGGCATACATTTAATGATCCGACAAGAACATTAAATGTATTAGATAAGAATAAGGATAAAGTCACATCAAGTGCAAGTGTATCCTTTTATCCAACCACCTTAACACACGTATACTTTTGTTAAAGAACAAGTGGATTGTTCTTTGGAAAGTATGTTAAAGGCAAAAGTCAA
>CM067167.1:192761431-192817869 GCA_034093135.1 Erigeron breviscapus | reverse complement strand
ATGTAATTAATTATCAATTAATCTAGTTTTATATTATATTCAAGTAAATTATATTCCACGTACAAATATAATTAGATACAAAGGAAAATAGAAAGAGATAAGTTACAAAGATCGACAATTATATTATTAATGTCTTTTAATTAGTTTTAATATTCACTTAATATCTACCGTAGTTTGCAAAAATAAACAATTCTCATATATATATAAATCCCGTTCATGGGTTTCCGTGCGGCCTCCTTTTTCTGCAACATTAACCCCTGTTGTTAAATCTTTTGCAATAATGGTCCCCATCAGTGTTAGTTTTTTCTCAACATAGTCCCTGTCATTAAAACTTTTGCAATATTGGTCCCCATCAGCTAACGACCGTTAAGTTCTATTAAAGTGTCTAACAGAAGTTACAAAAAATGTTACAAATCAGGTCCTTTTCTAACAGGGGGTTACTCCTAAAGTTCTTATATTTATTTTCTAAAATGATTTATATGGTACTTTCCATTTCTTTTTGCATTTCATATATAATATTATAAATTTAGTGCGTTTTCATTACTTTTTTTCCGTTTTGTCACATTTTTTTCAATTAATCATATATAGTTGATACATTATTAACATTCGTTTTTTCCCCTTCAACTATTCATAGAATTGATCATTTAATAATTAATATAACTTATGTTTGTACACGACAATATATTTTCAGACACACGTTTAAATACGAAACAAACGAATGTATCTCCCGCCTGTATAAACTTTTTGAAAGCAACGTTATGTCTCCCGGGGCAACGCCCGGGTTACATAACTAGTATTAAGTTAAATCAAGTGGATTGTGCATACTAAAAGTTAGAGGTCATGAGTTCTAATCTTGTATTTGGCTTTTTTATTTGTTATTTAAAATCGATAAAAAAAATGTCACGTAGGCAAATGATGACGTGGTAAATGAAGTGCCACATGAGCACTAAAAAATATAAATTTAAATGTCAATATACCTAAAAAAACATTCAAATTGAAAAAATGACACCTAATAAAAACCTGTGGCAAAAAAGATAATACCTAGGAAAAACATATCCTCTCTTAGTTATATAGAGAGATTCCTTATGTTATTTATTTGATTTCAGAAATATGTTTTATATAATTTTTTTCTAATAATCAGAAAAATCAAAATGTTAAATATATTGTAAGAACTTAATTGAATTGGAAGAACCATTAACTTCTATATATAACTTGATGTTATATGTGAATGGTATATGTGAACATATTTGTTCACATATGAAGTATCACGTTATACTTATAATTACATATGTTCATATGTGAATAGTTATCACATGAACCTTGCCCTATATATATAATATATGTATTATATATTGTCTCCTATGGTAAACTTACACTTTAAGTTTTTGTTATACTTTGGAGCTTTCAACTTGAAACCTTAAATCATAATTGAGAAGATTTAGTGAAAAAAATCTCACTGGATCAGGTGGTTTGTGATTCACATTTAAAGCTAGAGGTTGTGGGTTCAATCCTGCTTATGACTTTTTAATTTGTTATTTAAAATTAATAAAAGCAGATGCCTATGTGGCTATCGAATGGATGATGATTTGTCAACTTCCAGTAGATGATCAACGTATAAGTTCCACGTAGGAATAAGATGATGTGTTGAACAAAGAGATACGCCACATGATCACTTGGAGATAGATATTAGGGGTGTTTGGTGTTGCGTTCACAAAACAGATTAATGACATGTTAAATTATTATAATATCGTAATTTAACAAACATAAATAAAAGTTATTGAAAAATGATGATGTTGTCATCTGTATCGGTAATATTTAACATCCCGAACTTTTATTTAACGTTTGACTAATGCCGTTAAGTCAATTTGGGGTGTCGTTAAGTCTTTACTTAATATTTGAATGTAGTTATGTGTGGTTAACGTAGATAAAATAGTTAGGTTTAAAAGCCTAAATTTTAATGACGAATAAAAGTGTGATTAATGTCGCTTAAAGGCTATGTAGTGCCTTTTAATGAAGGACTAATGTTGTATATGGTCAATAATGCAGTTTGTGGCCAATAATGAAGGGTTTAAAAGTCCAGGGACTGATTTTGACATAGGTTGAAATCTAAAAACGGGTTTAAGGATTTGATGTGTGTAATTAGGGCTGATTTAGCAGCCATTAGCAATTAATAACTCACACACAAAGTCTCTCTAATCTTTTCTTGAATCCTAAAGCAACTAATCAAGTATTTGATCAAACGATTTGGTGTTGTAAATTGATCGATCATCTAGTCAAGCAGGTAATCATTGATGTATTGGTTGTATTTCAGATTTAGAGGTGGTTTAATTATGGGATAAATCTGATTAAAATTGGATTATACACATAATTAGGGCTTAGATGGTGTTTTGGTCAATTAACGTGCTAAACGGAGTTAAACGAGTCCAAAGTCGATCTTGATGATCAAAATATGTTTAATTATGTCGAAAACATGTTTTGGGTAAAGCCTAAATCGAATGATTTCTGGAAAATTGAAGGACGAAGCCGTTTTGTGAATTCTGGTCGAAATTGGATCTTAAATTCGTTTTCTGGGTTCAAATGTTGTCCAACGAACTTTAAGTTCGTTTTGTGGGATCTAAATTCGTTTGGAAAACGAATTTTAAGTTCGTTTGAAGCAAATTGAGCCTAAGTTCGTCGGAACGAAGATAGACTTCGTTTGGAGCTATCTTCGTTAGGAGTAGATAACTTCGTAAAAAGGATTTTGAGATTAAGTTCGTAAAGAGGATTAATTTCGTAAACTATCTTCGTTGGTTATATAAATTCGTTCAGAGATCATCTTTGCAAGTTATAATCATTTTCGTAAAGTATTAAACGAAGTTTATGTTCGTACGAAGATTAACTTCGTATGAATGATTTTTGGGTTATCTTCAGCAGATCAACTAAATTCGTAAAGAAGCTATTTTCGTAAGGTAGATCGAACGAAGTTTAAGTTCGTACGAAGGTTATCTTCGTAAGGTGTAATTCTGGAATTTTAAGTAGTCAGTCTTAAGTTCGTACGAGGGTCCATTTAAGGTCCTAAATGACTTATACTTTATATGTTAATGTACGATAGGTGTCGGGGATTACTGATAAGCACTATTAGCTATTTGGTTGCACGCGTACACTACTACCAGGTAAGATACACTACTTTGACACGCTGGGGGATCAACTAAAAGCTGGTTTCAAATCGTAAACACTTCCATTCGGTACCTTATATTGCATGTGGGCATATGGGTTACTTGGGAGGTATTATGGGTTATGCAGTTGACCATGAGACCTGAGATGCAGTCCCTATTGTAGTGTAATGCAGTATTGCTTAATGTAACATGTAGTTATGCAGTTGATGTAGTTTAATGAAGTATCTTGATATGTATGATATATAGAAATGAAGTTGATGTGTGATATGCATGCCTGACCTATACGCCTAGTTCACTAGACTTGCTAGGTTGCTATGTCACTTGCACGTTTAAGGATCCAAACGTAATGAAGTTAAAGTGTGTGAATGTCTAGGAATGTGTGTTACCTAGACTATATGTGTGTGAATGTTTGGGAATGCAGGGACCCAATCTATATGTGTGAAATTGAGCTCATAAAACAGATGCAGTGAAAAGTGTTAAGCTTAACCCGTACTAGCCTTAGCCGGGCAAGTGCGTAGATGCAGTTGTTTCTTGGGTGGCTCCTCGCAACGTGGTCTCTATAACGCAGGGCGAGTAATACGAGGGGTTTGACCAACCTACATATACGGATTACTCAAGGATTGGCTTTCCATTCCTTAACGACGTAAGATGAGTAGTCTTTTGACTAATCATCCAGTCGGGTGTGATGCAGGGCACACTTATATGCAGTTAACGAAGATATGTGTGACAATGTGTGAACTAATGCAGGATAGGCACATTTAGGATGATTATCCTAATTGAAACGAAGTTGAAATGCAGTATATGTGTGAACGTGTGATGTGTTGTGCCTAATAAAACTTGTCTAATAATGAAGATTGTTTTAATTGGACAAATGCCTTTAAATTAAGTGTTATCTTACTTAGCTATTCTTATAGCTAACACTTGCTTCTTAATGTGGTTGTTCCCTCAGGTTTTAGCTTGATGGAAACTAGATGCAGGACGTGTGAGCTTGGGTAGATGCAATGCAGGAGCCTTAGCTACCCTTAGACGATGCTTTCTTTAGACATTCATTACCTTTCGTATTTAATGTCGAATTTATGTAGTGATGTGTGAACGGTTGTTTTATGTTGGGCAACCGTTGGGTTTTCATTTGAACTATTGTTTGATATGGCATGTAACACCAAATAAATGCAGAAACCGAAATGTTTCTATCGGTTTTGACTTTTACAGTCTTTACTTCCGCAATTTAACACCGTTAGGTGAAAAGTTTTTGAAAACCCATATTTTTAAATGACGGGTGTTACAAGTATCTTTTATTGGATATTGTAATATACTAACGGTATAAAACTAAATACGTATAACCAATATTTATTACGTTATATAATAAAAGTATTATATAAATCATAATACGTTAACAACATAGGACATAAAACAAAAGAAAACACTTGATGACCTTAAGGTCTCAGGTTCGATCCCTGCTTGGCACAAAAAATAATTCCTTTAAGGTACCCGTTACCAATGAAGCCTAGACCCACATGTGAAGTTTAAATACGCGGGTTCGATCCTTCGGGGTGCCCAGATCATGTGGGGATTAGGATGGAGGTATTGTACTGTAACATCCTAATTTTTTTTAGGCCAATGAAAATTAACCTTTTATAAGTTTTGACATTAAAATAGTTTCCTAGTATTTTATTTTTTAGATGGTTAATTTAGTTGGAACTTTAGCGGATGACAGATAAAATACTCACTAAATTTTGAAGAAGGCGTGGCACTCAAAGGAGTTGCCAGCCATTTCTCTTGTGACTCATCTCTTGTTTCTTTCTTCTTCCTTTCACCACTTCCATTAATCATAATTCCTAGTTCAATTCAACTATTTTCATCTTCCATTCAATTTACCAATTCTCCTAAATTACAATATCAATAATAATCACCCTTTTTGAGAAGAATAATTTTGGGAGAATTGGGTGTATGTTGGTGTGTGTGTGTGTCGACACACATGAAGAAATGAGGAAGGAAGAATTTGATTTCTAGTTGTTCAATTCCATCCTAGTAATTTACTCCATCAAGGTAATAATCCCTTTAACCTAATTTTAATTTCCTTTTTATGAATTAGGGTTCTTGAGTAAATAAATTGGGGATTTTGAATTGGGGGGTTTATATTCTGAATATATGATGTAAATATCATGTAAAAATGTATATATATCAATCTTGTGTGTTGGAAGTCAATGTGTTGAATGTTAAAACAAAAGTTTGGATGAATGGTAGTAAGAACAAAACTGGACAGATTCTGTCTCTGTTTTTGCAACGTGTAAAACACCCCTATGACAGAATTTTCACTTGTTGAGTCTAAAAAGAAAATGTAGGTTATTGTGTTAGCTCGAAGTGGCCACTGGAATGAGTTTAAAAGGTGGAGTAGAACTCGAGTTATGAATTTTTGAAGTCAGTGTGGTCATTCTGAATTTTCAGCAAAAAACGATTCTGTCTCAGTTTTTAAAACGAGTGAAACACACTTATACGGGTCAAATCTTGTGTTGGTCACTGAAGATAAAATGTACCTAAATGTGTTATTGAAGTGGCCACTGGAATGAGGTCAAAATATGGTGTAGAACTCAAGTTATGATTATTTGAAGTCGGTAAGGTCAAATCTGTTTTGTCAGCAAGAACAGCAACAGTTTGTGTTTTTAAAACGACCAGAAGTCACCCTTGAAGGATAATTCACATGTTGGTCACTAAAGATAAAATGTAGACATATGTGTCTCCTAAAATTGGCCACTGGAATCAGGTAAAAAGGTTAAGTAGAACTCAAGATATGCACGTTTGAAGTCAGTTGGTCAAATCTGATTTTTAGCTGAAAAATTAGTCATGTTCATGGAATTTTATCTCTCAATTCTTGAAGATTCAGGAATTTGTACTTTTTGTGTAACATATTTCATATGTCTATAAGTTAAAATGAATTAATGGGATTTTTCAAAGATTGCTTGGGCCATGAACATGTATACAACTTTCTGTTGCGCAAACAGTAAGAAATATATGAGATTTGTAAATGATGGGTTGGTGCTAAGATACTATTGAATGTGGCTAAGTGACCTTGTATGTGATTGATGATATTCCATGTACTTGTGAATCATTTCTAGGTTGAAGCTTACCTATCGTGTACTTGCGGTCTTGTTGATTTATGATTTTGGTTGTCGCGGAGGAGGTGCGTATTCTTGCATACTTTTATATATGCCTTGGGTCAATTACCATACGATGGTGGATTCCGTGTGTGGTAATTGATTTGGCGTTAAAGCCCATGTGGGGCATTGTGATAAATGGGGCCTAAGAATCCCTTGTGTATGAGGCCTAAGAACCTCTTGTGAATTATGGGGCCTAAGAATCCCTTGTGTATGAGGCCTAAGAACCTCTTGTGAATGGGGCCTAAGAATCCCAAGATTGTTGATATTGATTGAGTTGATATTGCTTATATGGATCCATGTAATGCGTTAAGTGCAAAGGTGAGCATGTAGATATGGTACGACGGTGCCATAGGCTACATGTAATAGTCCTTTGTGCGTTGCCCTCCTTCGTATGTATAAACGTATGCAAGATTATTCACTAAGTTTTGCTTACTTTTTAGTTGTTTACCCTTTTTATAGGTTGTCCCGGATGCGGAAGCAAAGTTAAGTAATATAAGGATTGAAGTTTGAAGTTGATTTGTGGATATTGATTGCTTTAGCTAAATGCGGAAAATGGTAACGTTGATAGGACCCGTAGAGACCCCTTTGAACTATTGGCTCATTACATTGATTGTTTTGGTATAATTATTGATTACGTCAAGTGTAAGAGTTAAAGAGTTTTGGTCATTTCTATTGGGTCATTTTGTATTAGAAATGTGTTTGATTGTGATAAAAATGTATTTATGGAAAACTCATAATCCGTAACAGGTTTTGACGATGATTTTACGAACGGGTCATGCCGAAATTTCTAATTTTGTGTATGGTCTTTTATAACGAATTTGGATATATATATTGGTTAACGTTTTGGAAAGATTGTAATTTGAGTCAAATGTCAAAATTGAAGTTTGGTACTGTCAGACTCAAATGTGCGCCGCATATTTGGTCCATGCGGCGCATGTTTGTGAAATTGGATTTATGCGTCGCACATTGTTTCGCATGAAAATTTTCTGCAAGTCTCTGTAGTGTGATATGCGGCGCACAGATATCCTGTGCGGCGCATATCCGGTATTTAAAAAAAAAATCCTTATTTTTCTATTAATCGAGTTGTGTCGTTTCAAGTGGTATCAGAGCCGTGGTTTAAGGGATTTAGGTATTTTATGATTACAAGGATACCTAGATTCACTTGAGACGTATTATAATATGTTATCATAATAATGACTGCAGCATTATTATGATCGTATATTATAATAGCTCAAGTTAAACCCGTTAAATATGGAAGTATGTTAGTATGAAGCCATAGGTTGGAGACCTTGCTTGGCAATGTGATTTTATTTATAGCTTTGCTTGTTGATTTGTAGGTTTGATAGAAAAGCTTGCATGACTGAATGGTTTGTTGAGCGGTAATGATTAAAAATTTGGAATTGATTTCTGTGTTTAATATGCCCTGTAATGAATGTAAAGAAATGGTGACTTACACTGATCAAGTTATATTTCAAACCATTCACAAATGCAACTCGTCTGAACTTGACTTGTCCATTGTTCAGAACACCATATCCCTCAGTCTTCCCACAACCATCATTTCCAAACGTGATGGAGGTCCATCAGAAATGGTGAACTCCTCCAGTAGGGTCTTACATCCGGTCATCGTCCTGCCAGCTGCACTGTCAAGATACCAGATAAGCTTCTTTCGATCGCCCTACACACACCAGATATTGATCAGTTAGATTTGGGAACCCATCGACTGATGGGTTCACTGGACCCTCCCTTATAGGTCCCTGGGCAATCTGGTCTAGTTCACTTTGTTCAATAGTGGTCTTAGAAGAGAAGACCACTGGGGTTGATGGTTTTAAAACCTTTTCATTTTTCTCAACTGGAGAAATAAATTTGTCTTTCTTTGAAAAAGGTTTTGTATTTTGTCTAGGGCCAGATGAAGTACCCACAAGAAAGTTTAATCTTGCATTAAAACTTTGTGATTGACGAGTCAGAATTTGAATCTGGCTCTCTATCCTGGACAAAATAATTTCTTCAGATGATACCTTAGCCTTTCCAGTCAAAGGCTTTGGTAAGGGATTGGTCTGAGGTAAAGGTCTATTCTGCTTCACCTTTTTAACTGGAGCAGTCATCTGGACAGCTCCAGTCTTAACCTCTGGGGATTGAACTGGGTCTAAATTGGTCTTGGGTGTTCAGGCATATCATAAACAGTTGTGGGCCTTAACACCTCTGGTAATCGATCGATTACTGGTATTAATGATGCAACATTTGTATTTCCATCTAAATATGCACGTTTTTGAGCTGGAAATTGTTTAACTGAAGCATCATATGGCTTTTTAGTTTCTAGCCATGACTTTATTACCAGTTTTTCTTTCTCTAAAATGATCTCAAGATCTTGCTTTTCTTGAATCAATTGTTCAGTTACCAGAACCTGGGCTTGAAATGCCAGTTCAATGTCTTGAAGCTCTTTTTAATTTTGATTTTAAAGCATTTATTTCAGAAGAATCTGTTTCTAGACCATTTACGCAATCAGATCTAACAGTTTCTACAAAAATCAAATCAGAATTTAAAGCTTCAGCAATGTCCAATTTTAGTTCTTGGTCAGTTGCATTATCATAATCACTAACCTTTTAATAACAATGTCCACCCATCGTCCAGATGTGACATCTTTCTTCACCAGGTGCTCATCAACTTCCAGAGCCATGTAACAGCAATCTCTTTCTTCTTCTTCATCAACAGATGAGTCATCAGAAGGAACCCACTTCTCCTCAGTTGTAGCAATCATGCACTTATTATTTGTTTCCATTTGTTGTGCCATGAGAGCAATTTGGGCCTTAAGCTTTTTATATTTCAATTATAGCTATCATCAGGCTTATTATTAGAAGAGAATGGACCAGGCTTGATGCAAACTGGTTGGACCTGCACTCTTTCATGAAATGACCTTTTTTGCCACACTTAAAGCATGTCAAATTGGTCTTGTCAGTGGAAGAACTGGATGCAAATTGTCCAGATGGCCTATTTGCTCTTGCTTTGAAACGGTTAAACGTTTTAGCAATCATTGCAATAAGGTCATCATCTCAGTTTCATCACAACAGTCTGGAGAGATTTGACTGGACTCTCCAGAATCCATAAGTTCAGACACCATCTTCTTCATAGAAAATACATTCTCAGAAGATATCAGTGCTGTACTTGGTGGTTCAGAATAACAAACCACATTAGGAGTACTGGAGGCATGGTTAAAAGCATCTTGTTCTGCAACCACTCTCTGAGCTTGATTTTCTTCAGTGTACCTGAAGGCTCCATATAGAGTTGAGAGAGTGGGTGTGTGCAGAGTTTTACCTTGTCGTAAAACAAGTATCATGTGAGACCATTTGGTGGGTAGAATGTCACAAAATTTCTCCAGAAGTATATCCTTGTCCTTCTCAACCCAAAGACCTCTCAATTGGTTTATGATACTCATAAATCTGGTGTAAGTACCAGTGAGAGACTCGTTAGGTTGAGCAAAAAATGACTCATACCTCTTGTTTAAGGAGACCTTTCTGGTGACAATGGTGTCATCTCCTCCTTCATGTTGGTTAAGAAGCTCATCCCACATGGGTTTGGCACTAGGAAAAAGAACTAGTGTGGGAATGGGGTTTCTGGAACAGCCCCGAGGATCATGTTTTTAAGGAGGGTGTCAAGATTCACCAATCTCCTCTCCTCTTCTGACCAATGTTCCTCCCTCTTTTCCCTTCCCCTTCTAGATCCAGAGGGATCAAGAAGTGGATTGAGAGGTGATGTAGGTACATAAGGACCTTCGTTTAAAATCTTCATCATGTTCCTCTCAATACCAGTGACATACAAAACCATCCTAGCCTTCCACGTACCAAATTCATCACTGTTCCCACTGAATTTAGGAACAGGATTATTCGAGTAGTGCACATGCACGTGTGGAGAAGCAGGAGTAGGAGGAGGAGGGGGGGAGGATTAGTGTTATTAACGTTTTGTGGTTCATTTTGATCATGCATATTTACATTAGGATCGGGACCAAGACTAAAACCTTGTGTATTTTCTTGGTTAGCCATCAAGAACAGATCTAGGCAATGATTAGCATTCTGCTCTGATACCAAATGTGAGTCCCTTAAATAACGAGATGGTTAACCAATAGAAAGTTGTAAAATACAACAAGTCTAATAATCACTAGATATGGACTAGTATTACTTGTAAATAAAGATGCAAGATATATAAACAAAGTAATACAAGACTTAAAGAAATAAACAAATAAAGTGGACCATTATGTATGTTTCATGGGTATTTCATTTATTTATGTTGTAAATAAAATACAAGGTTGTTGCGGAATCAAGATAACACAATTAAGTGAGTATCCTAACAACCTATGATTACAATATGATTTATGTTTGTCAAATAACTCTTTGGGATCGAGATACTTAAAGTTGTGAAGTATCCCTGTTTAAGATCGAGAGTATTTGGACAAATTCACTTATATGCAAAAGGAATGCTTAAAAGTATTTTTGTTCAAGGAATGACTTAGTATTTATAGACAACAAATTCACCAGTGAATTTGTGCCGTACAAATATGGTTGGCATACATTTAATGATCCGACAAGAACATTAAATGTATTAGATAAGAATAAGGATAAAGTCACATCAAGTGCAAGTGTATCCTTTTATCCAACCACCTTAACACACGTATACTTTTGTTAAAGAACAAGTGGATTGTTCTTTGGAAAGTGTGTTAAAGGCAAAAGTCAAACCTCGATATTAGTGTTCAGACTTGCAGGATCTAGAACACTAACAATCCTCCAGTGTGCAGATCTGGTAAGACTTTCCAGTGGACTCCGCCATTTGTTAAGTCTTCTTCCTTCAGACTCCAGTCTTTGACTTCAGTCAGAATGTCTTCAGTAGAGTAGATCTGGACTGGGGTGAAGTCTTCAGTGAGCTAATCTGGAGAATGCTCCAGATTACCTGTACAAGTAAATGCTCACTAGTCTTCTATTATTTCTGGACAAATCTTCAGAGGGACTCCAGATTCCAAGTCTGGAGTAGGTCCAGTAGAATATGTTTTCTGGTCAGATCTTCAGTGAGCTCCAGTAGTCGGTTTGGAGCGAGACCAGCAAAACAAGTTTCTTAACAAACCTAAATAAGATTCCAGTAGTCCAGTCTGGAGCCAGTCCAGTAAGTCTGGACTAAATCTGGACCTAACATACATGAATCATTGACTTGGCATTATCATTGGATCCCACAAAACCATTTCTTTGTTATTTTATAAAAATAAATAAATTTACACACTGATGTAAACAAATTACTGAATTAGAGTGTATTGTAATAATTGAAAATATCATGAGTTCATGACTCATGACATAATGCTATAAGACGAAAAATTGCATTTTTGCTTTCAACGTTTTGTACGTCATAAACATATCCAACTTTTAAAATGTTGATTACACCTACCATAACCAACACATAACAACAATTTATTTTTTTTATAATTAGATGTCACTAAAATAAATGTGTTTATCTTTCTTTTTTAAACACAGTGATACATTATACTACATTATAGGTATATACAAAAAAATTAATTAGTTTTTGGATGTGAATGTTAGTATTCATGAATTTCAAGTATGATAAAATGGTTCATCACCAATCCATCCATCTCTAATTATTAAATTAAGGACATATTTAGGACAACTTCTTGTTCTCTAAAAATAAATATCGAGTATTTGTAAATATATATCTATCTATACTCTTTAACTTGTCGTCCTAATTTTTAATATTAAAATTAGTCGTACCAAATCTGTCCCTAATTCTTAAAATTACCGACGGATTGTAATAGTCACTATCAGATATATCAAGAAATAATAATAACAATAACGATAATAACAATATTTAATTTGTTTAAGCTTTAGGCATTTAAATTGAATTTCTCTTTATTAATATCTATTAATAATTACATATTATATAATTATTACTATTTTAGTAAGTAATTATACAATTGTATACATTATCGTTGATACTACAATATATTGTTTCATACTCCAAATTTGAGAAATAATTTTTTTATTTATATGACGATATAATACGAGTCGTCTATTTATAAAATTTTATCATAATTAATTGTTTTACCATGCAACGCATAAGTTTAATCTAGTATATAAATAAAAATGTATTATCTTTACTATTGTATAAAAATTCCCCAACCCCTCATTTACAAAAATAGTTAGAAAAAAGTTAGTTTGAAAATGACTTAATAACCCTTAATAAACCTCCTTTTTGGAAACAATTATTATAAATTACTCAATTTGTATTTAATGAACTAATTTACATCGTAAACACTTACATAACTAATTTACACATTAAACTCTTGTCTTCTAAAATATCTCAAATATCACATTTATATCAATTACATTTACATCAACCTACACTACTTGACGTCGCCACCACCACCAATAGTCACCGCCATCGGCACCAGTCGCCGCCAGACTGTCGTTGCCTCCACCGCCTCCGCGTTGTGCGTGTAACGTGCTATCTCTTAAAAACATAATATATAAATAAAAATTTTAAAGAATACATATTGAGAAATCAAAGATATTCACGTGTTTGATGATTTAAATTCCTCGTACCCCATTTTGTTTTCAATTTTCTCCAAAATTTTCATTTAGCCGGCCAAAATTTAACTTCTCCCTTATTCTTTTCTTAAATACCCGCCAATTTAGGAATTACTTTACAATTTGTTATCTATTTCTTAACTGATAAACCTATTGGATATATGCACACGGGTTGGCCGTAGGTTTGACCGTGGTGCACTATGATTCAAAGAAAATGCCCATGACATGAATAATATATAAAGTCATTATCCTATTCGGTCACACACAAAGGCCAATCGATAATTGATTAATATACTTTCATATAGAGATAAATATTAGACATTTGTTAATGGTCTAAATATTTATATGTGAGTTTGTGTGTTTGTTTAATTAATTAGTTAAATGTCTAACTAGTAATTAATTAAACATAATGTCTATCTATACTACTATGTAAAAATTATACCTCTATGTTGAAAATTTTAAAATTTTGGGACATGCGAAATTACCATTTCACCCTTAATTAATTAACTTACACAATCATTCCATAATTTTTTAAAAGATATTCACTATCCCTAAAAATCAAATATCTTTGTATCAATTACCTACACCACTTGACGCCGACGTTATCACCATCCGTTGACGCCACCACATCGCAACTAATGTCATCGCCGTCGCATTGCGCGGGAACCGTGCTCGTTATACTTGAATATATATTGGGGAGTGATATTTATATAACAAAATTTAGCCATCTACAATAAAGATACAAATTTTATTGTACAATGTACAACTATATTATGCAGGAATTGTTGTATATGACTAATGTAGCAATATCACTTTTCATATATATTTTTGTATATGTTTAGACATTGAAAAGATAGATGCTTTTTGTCTTGCAATTTTATTTTTTTTAAAGGTGTGGATTAATCATCGCAGCGAATGCTATAGCATAAGCTAGTTTTACATACCTTCTCACCCCCAATACCTGGTAAGAGGAAAAACCACCTAACTAGCCGCCCAAAGGCACGACACTAATTAGGGATAAAACCCTTGCCCTTTCAAGATTCGATCCGGGCACCTCACCATCACAAAGGGGCTTTTTGCCTTGTGTCCAACCACTGCGCGCTGCAAGTGAACTTATAGTCTTGGAAAGACAACAAAAGTCATGATGAATTGTTGTAAGAGTTTATTTGCCCTAGACACTCAATCCATATACATGCATAAGCTTTTATCTATACACACTCAAACTCATTTTTGAAGAAATCCATCTCACTCTCTCTATAGTCTATACGAGTGTAATATCTCTCTCTCTCTCTCTCTCTTTCTCGTTATTCTCAAAAGGAAAACAAGCAAAAGGCAGCTTTTGGTTTTCTTATTCCATCATCAATTTAAGAGTTAATGACATAAATCGTCCCTGTGGTTTCCTTAAATAGTCACCTTTCGTCCTTTAAAATCAAAAACCTCAAGGACAGTCCTTTATAGGAGGATAAGGTTCACGTTTGGTCCTTTGACTATTTGACCGTCAACTTCTCTCCGTTAAACCCCTCACGTGCCTCCCACGTGAGGGGTATTCTAGTCTTTTTCATAAATAAAGGACCATCGGTGATATTTTTTCACTCTAATAAAAAAACCTTAAATTATCTCAATTTCCTAAAATCAAAGAATTCTCAAAAAATTGAAAAAAGAAAAGCAGATGTCTCCACCCTCTCCAAATTAAAATCAAAAACCAACCTACCTAATCTCCATTTATGAACTCCATCAATCCATCTATATCTAAATATATACACACACAACCAATCTTGAAGATATATATATATATATATAGATATATATATATATATATATATATATATATATATAGATATATATACACATTTCAATCGAAGACATATATACACACACACAAGACCATCGCCATGGTCGAATACGGTGGCCGGAAAAAACCCACGACGGGAATAATAAAAACCCAGTCCTCTCATGATCGGAATTTGACACAATAGTGGCCGTAAGTGGCAGTGGCTGCACGGTGGTGGTTGTTTTTTGCGGTGGACTCAAAGGAGAAAAACCCTCATTATTCAAATCCGAATTTGATGATGATGATCTCAGATTTTATTTTGATTGTACATATTTTCGATTGGCTTCCATATCTTGTGAATAAGATTGATCATATTGTTGTATATCACAAACTATATCGGCAAGCACTTTTTCTTCAAAGCCTTCGATTTCTATATCTATCTTTTTTGATTTTTTCCAACTTTTTAATCGAGATTTTGGCATGATATTTCACATGGATTTGTAGGAAATTAAAAAAGGAATTGAATGGGATTTGTTTTGGGAAGTTAATTCCAGCCAAAAATTGATTGTATTTTTTGGATGATACTTATATATATGTATCTGTTTATTATTTTTTTATAACATCAGTTGTAGAAATATATGTATATGTGTATGAATTTGGATCGATATATGAGTTGACTTTTGGGTTTTGGTTTCTAGATGTATATGTAGATTTATAGAATCTGGGTTTCGGTTTAGGTAATTGGTTTTATGATTTAGATTTAGAATTTGGCTTTGGAGGTAGGAGAAGGAGAAAAGAATGAAAAAATATCAGTAAAGGTCCTTTAGTTATGGAAAAGTCATGAATACCCCTCACGTGAGAAACATGTGAGGGTGTTAACAGAGATGAGATAACGGTCAACAAGTCAAAGGACCAAATGTGAACCTTATCCTCCTATAAAGGACTGTCCTTGAAGTTTTTGATTATAAAGGACGAAACGTGACTATTTAGGTAAACCACAGGGACGATTTATGTCATTAACTCTCAATTTAATTCATAATCTTTCATTTAAAAGGTATTGAACTATTTTAACACACAAGTTTTGTGGTGTTATTATCAAGTGAAGATAAAGACCAGATTTGGGTGCTTTGGGATTGGTAGGAGAGTTGGGGGGTGCTTTGGGATTGGTAGGAGAGTTGGAGTATTAACTCAAGTTAAGGTATATTAGTTCGAGATCGGAACTTTGGGTGTCTCCCCGAACGGAGAGATTCGGGGAGATGCCAAGATTGTTCGAAGAAGTCGGCAATTTCACACTTAATTCAACGTCACGAATGCCAAGATTGTTCGAAGAACTGATAATAGTTTTTTTTTGTTATATAAAGATGTATATATAATGAGGTGAGTGTAATGTATGAATTATTGTGGTGTGAATTGTGTGAGATGAATATAAATCTACAAGTCTGTTATTTATAAATATAATACTATTACTGTGGTTTGCTTCATTTGACGGTGCTACTGGTTTAATCTCATTTGATATGTGATACGAGTAGTATAGAAGATCGTGTTGTGTTTTTGTTTATTAGATATTCATTATACTGATGTTAAGATTAATACCTATTAAAAGTTTAATATATACCGTAACATGAAATTGTTGTTCCTAAAAGCGTGTATAAGAAGTGATCCGTAAGAGGGTACCCAATGCCCAGGACTCATCCACCAAAGACTAGTCCCTGTCAGCGCCACATCAGCAAAAAACACTCCAAGGACTAATCCCCCCAAAATACACCCAATGCACTCATCCACCAAGGACTAGTCCCTGTCAGCGCCACATCAGCAAAAACACTCCAAGGACTAATCCCCCCAAAATACACCCAATGCACTCATCCACCAAAGACTAGTCCCTGTCAGCGCCACATCAGCAAAAAACACTCCAAGGACTAATCCCCCCAAAATACACCCAATGCACTCATCCACCAAAGACTAGTCCCTGTCAGCGCCACATCAGCAAAAAACACTCCAAGGACTAATCCCCCCAAAATACACCCAATGCACTCATCCACCAAAGACTAGTCCCTGTCAGCGCCACATCAGCAAAAAACACTCCAAGGACTAATCCCCCCAAAATACACCCAATGCACTCATCCACCAAAGACTAGTCCCTGTCAGCGCCACATCAGCAAAAACACTCCAAGGACTAATCCCCCCAAAATACACCCAAGCACTCATCCACCAAAGACTAGTCCCTGTCAGCGCCACATCAGCAAAAAACACTCCAAGGACTAATCCCCCCAAAATACACCCAATGCACTCATCCACCAAAGACTAGTCCCTGTCAGCGCCACATCAGCAAAAAACACTCCAAGGACTAATCCCCCCAAAATACACCCAATGCACTCATCCACCAAAGACTAGTCCCTGTCAGCGCCACATCAGCAAAAAACACTCCAAGGACTAATCCCCCCAAAATACACCCAATGCACTCATCCACCAAAGACTAGTCCCTGTCAGCGCCACATCAGCAAAAACACTCCAAGGACTAATCCCCCCAAAATACACCCAGCACTCATCCACCAAAGACTAGTCCCTGTCAGCGCCACATCAGCAAAAAACACTCCAAGGACTAATCCCCCCAAAATACACCCAATGCACTCATCCACCAAAGACTAGTCCCTGTCAGCGCCACATCAGCAAAAAACACTCCAAGGACTAATCCCCCCAAAATACACCCAATGCACTCATCCACCAAAGACTAGTCCCTGTCAGCGCCACATCAGCAAAAAACACTCCAAGGACTAATCCCCCCAAAATACACCCAATGCACTCATCCACCAAAGACTAGTCTTGGACCCACCAATTATTTAATTATACCCTTTTATCCAAACTTTACACTTTTAACCCTTCAAAATTAATAACAAACTAAAACATACACAAATAAGAAACACTTCATTAAAAATAAAAACATTACAATACTTATTAAAAATAAAGAAAACACACATTAAAAAAAAAACATTACAATAGTTTATTTTAAAAAAACACGCATTAAGCCGGGAGGCGCCATATATGCTCCGTAAGATCATGACGAAGAGCATGATGCATAGTGCGATCTCGAAGCTCCTTGCCGGTTCGTTGGTGAACTGCCATCCTTTCCTGGAACGTACGCTCAGGTAAGACGATTGGATCATTATCGTCTCCATCCTCGAGTGAGCTTATGGCGTACCCCGCGTCTTCAACCTTCATGTTATGCAATATAACACACGCGTACATTGTTCGAGTTATTCGATTCACGCTTTTTGATCTTGCTGGTTGGCTTAGAATGTGCCATGAATTTTGAAGCCCTCCAAAGGCACGCTCGACATCTTTCCGAGCACTTTCTTGATACTTTTTAAATTTCTTCCGCTTCTCATCTTGAGGGCATGAATACGACTTTACAAAAGTCGACCATTCGGGATAAATGCCGTCGGCGAGATAGTAACCTTTTTTGTAGTGGGTGCCATTAACAGTGAACGAGCTATCAGGCGCACAATCTTCTATGATTTCCCTAAATAAGGGCGACTGGTTGAGAACATTTATATCGTTGTTCGAACCAGCTGTGCCGAAAAAGGCATGCCAAATCCACCTATCGTACGAAGCTACCGCTTCAAGCATGATGGTTGGATGACCGTGATCACCACGCGTAAATTGACCTTGCCATGCCTTGGGACAGTTCTTCCAAGGCCAGTGCATGCAATCAACGCTTCCAAGCATGCCTGGGAAACCATGAAGCTCCTCATGTCGAGCATACAAGCGTTGTATGTCCTCCGGTGTTGGTCTGCGCAAGTATTCATCCCTGTAAAGTTCAAACACACACTTACAATAATAGTCTAGATAACATCTTGCTGTTTCTTCACCCATCTGTAGATACTCGTCAAGCGAGTCGGGATTGTAGCCATACGCCAACTGACGTATGGCGCATACACACTTTTGGATTGCACTGAAACCAACCTTTCCTCGACCATCAACCTGCTTGTCTTGCATTCTTTGAAAATGCAAAGGCACAGGACCTGGATGTCGAGATGGGTATGATATTATGTCGTTCACAATGCGCATGAACATAGGTCTCGACATACGGAAGCGTCGCCTAAAGTTCTTCAACGAATACGTTGGGTTTTCGTTAAAATAAGCTGCCATTAGGCGCTCTTCAGCACCATATCGATCTCTCTCGACGGGCATACGGGGTATGAATGGTCTTGATGATTCACCTTGTTCAAGCAAATCAACACATTCGGCCATGATGCCCATAAGCTCATCATCATCGTCTTCATTAGGAAACAAATCGGGTCTCATGTACGTTGATAAACTCGAACGAAACTGGTTGTTCATGATGATTTTTGTGTATACAAAAGTGTGTTTTGGTATAATATAACTGAATATATGGAAGAGTGGTGTGAAATGGTGGTTCAATTGAAGTGTATATATAGCCATTTTGAAAAACTAGCCGTTAAGGACTAAAGTTGACACTTTTTTGAACATGTTTTGAACAAAACAGCCGTTAGAGGGACTAAAGTTGCCAAATGGGGAAACTTTAATTTTGTCTCCTTCTTTAATTTAGCCGTTACAATTCAAAAAAAAAAATAAAAAAAAAAAATTATGTCAAGACTCGTCCCTGCAGGAACGAGCCAGCCGGACGAGAGCCCCGAACGAGCCAGGGACGAGTCCCACCCAACGGTGTGGACTCGTCCGAGGCCCTCGAACGAGCCCCCCAAACGAGGGCATTGGGTACCCTCTAAAACAAATCAAACCGTTCCAATATATTTTCAAAAACGTTCTAAAATATGAATTCAAAAGTGATCCAAAAAACGTCATCTAATTGTTCCAAAAAATGGTTGAAAAAGTGATCTAGAAAACAAATACAAACTGTTCCATAAACCTTTTGAAAATGCTCTAAAAAATCATTTATTTTTTGGATCACAAATTTTTAGATCACTGGTAAAATTATGGATTTCATCTATTTAAGATGTTCCAAAAAATCAGTTTGTGTAGTAGTGTACTCTACCGGAGTTTAGATATTTATTTTATATAAAACAAATTAATAAAAAAGTACAAACTATAAAATCAAGGGGTTATAGTTGAGTATGTATTAACATAAAAGGGTTTTAATGAAAAATGAGAGTAAAAGACCATTATACCCATCATGTGCATGTCAGAAAAACATCTGACTTGTCAGAAAAATGCCATGTATCAATTTTATTGGACCATACGGGGTATGCTTAAATACGGGCAGTATAGTGAGTGTTTTTGCCGAATTTGGGGTGTCCCTATAACAGGACCCTTTTTTATTAAATAATGTTTTTTGTTTCGTATTACTTTTAACAAGAAATTTGACCCCGGGCGTTGCCCCGGGAGGGCGTTTCCCGGGATCGACGTTGTGTCATGCAAATATACATACAACATTATCTAAAAGCTTGGACACTTAAGTTTGTATCCAAAAAGTTAGACTAAAGTTAAAAAACTCAAAAGTTGAGTGGTAAAAATAAGAAACTTTAAAATGGTAAAAGTTAGAAGCCTTAAAATAAGAGATAGAAAGTATAAAAAAAAAAAGATTTTATGATTAAAGTTAAAACCCAAAGTTAATTGATAAAATTTAAAAATTTAAAAGTAAATTAAGTTGTATACAAAAAGTTAGACTAAAGTTAAAAAACCCAAAAGTTGAGTGGTAAAAATAAGAAACTTTAAAATGGTAAAAGTTAGAAGCCTTAAAATAAGAGATAGAAAGTAAAAAAAAAAGATTTTATGATTAAAGTTAAAACCCAAAGTTAATTGATAAAATTTAAAAATTTAAAAGTAAATTAAGTTGTATACAAAAAGTTAGACTAAAGTTAAAAAACTCAAAAGTTGAGTGGTAAAAATAAGAAACTTTAAAATGGTAAAAGTTAGAAGCCTTAAAATAAGAGATAGAAAGTAAAAAAAAAAGATTTAAAAATTTAAATAAAAAAAAACCGGAAAAGACTAAAGTTAAAAAACAAAAAGTTAAGTGGTAAAATTTTTTTAATAAGAAACTTTAAAATGGTAAAAGTTAAAAGCCTTAAAATAAGATATAGAAAGTAAAAAAAAAAGATTTAAAAATTTTTAAAAAAAAACCCGGAAAAGACTAAAGTTAAGTTGTAAATTTTTTTTTTTTTAAGTATACAATCGTAAAAAAAAACAAAAACAAAATAGTAATAAGACAAAATAACTGACGTCAGCACCGGGTACTGTTACTAAGCCTTCTTTAATTGTTATAATATAATATAATAATATTTTTTTTCCTATGCCAGGCCAACTAATAAACACACGTGATTAAACTAAAGTTGCAAAGAATATGATATCAGTATATCACAAGGGAAAAAATAATTGCATTTCGGTAAAGGTTTAAGAAAACAAACCGAAGAAACACGGACTCTGACACTTGGTAAAGTGCGTTTCATCATTTAATTCAAAAAACCAAAGTATCACCTAACACAAACAAAAAGAAAAACACACACTCTCTGCAATGCATTTCTTCATCTAAACACAAAGCATTGACGAAAAGGTTAGTGAAAGTTTATATATATATATATATAACTTAGGGTTCTTGATCGTTATTTGTCAAAATTAAAATTGAAAATGAATAAAGTCTGATTCTTTTTAGGGTTTTTGGTAAATGCAGGAAGGGTTTATTTGATTTTTTTTTTGTAGAGTTTTAGGCGAATTTTAATTGTTGAAATTATGCCTCTTTTTAACTCATTAGTTTAATGCGTTGTGTGCTTGTTGAATGTAAGCGGTATCGGAAACAGTCACATGAGCCGAACCCGAATACTTTGTTTATGTGTAATCATCTTTATAAGAAGAAAAGAATGAATAATAGTATGAAGGCCGGAATTTTGTTAAGCATGGTAAGGAGAGTGTTACTTTTGATGAATTTTGGTAATGTGATTATTGTAGCATAATTTGGCCAGGTTGGTCTTGGTGATAGTGATGAGTTGTTCCTCGTTATTCTTAACTTAGATCCGCTGCAAACATTAAAGAACTGGTTAGAAAAGGATTCCATGGCCGATGATCTTGATGACTTTATTGGGTGACTATTCCCTTACAGGGTGATCGTAGGCGTAATTGCGTAAGCCACGATTGGGTTAGAAACCTGACTCAGAAAATAGATGATAAAAGTAGAGAAAAAGATATAGTGAAAGAGAGTGTAATTGTGCTTATGCTGTTAAATTTCTTGAACGAATCACTGAGTTTTCTGTTGTTTCTTTACTCGAGTGCATGTGCTTTAACTGTAATTGTGTGTATCAGCATAGTTCTCCGTTTGATCATTGGGATTTTTCTTTCCACTCCATGTAATTGCTTGCTTCAGTCACTTGTAGAAACTTAAAATTATACTTTTTTCATTCTTAATCAGATACATATACACACAATGGTCCATTGTGTAGTCTGTTGGAAAAAGATATAAACTTAATGATAAAACCTGTTGTAATGTCAAATCTTCAAGATTCCATTGCAATTAAAATTACATATGGAGATATAGATGATGTCGGCCTAATAATTGTGGCTTTGGTGCATCTCTTGCAGGTTTGGCGTCTAAACGACAGTTGATTGATCACACAAAGAAGACGGTCTTTTTTTTTTGACGTTTAAAATTTTACATTCAAATTTATCGAAGGGAAAATGGGGCCAGAGAGAAATGATAAAAAGTTGGAGGTCACACAGGTTAGTATAGGCGGGTTTGATGATCAAGTTACTGCAAAGATGCTTTTGAACTACATTGAAGAAACATGTGGACAAGTTTTTAGGTGCAGGGTAAAATCGTCTTCAACACCTCCCGACACGTATCCAGAATTTGATGTCAACCTTGAAAATGTTCAAAAGGTCACCGATTATGAGAAAGTTGAACCCCATGCATTTGTGCATTTTGTACATCCTGATTCGGTTGACACTATTGTAAAAAAGGGAGTCACAGGTCAACTCGTATATAGAAACAATATTTTAAAGGTTAGTTCAGGCCTGGAAAATCCTTACAGAATGAATCAACTTAGAAGGAAAGAAACACCCTATAGGTTATCAAATGTGGGTCTTAAAGTTGGGCTGTTAACTAGCTGGGATAATTTTGTTGTTGGTTGGAGTGGGCCTGATTCCGGGGTTGACTTACTTATTGACCCATTTGTTGTAGCAGTAAGTTTCTTTTCACGAAAGACACTGCTTTCTCGTTAAAGGGGACGAAGGATTACACAGTGATAAAGTGTAATTTCAAGGTCGAATTTTTGTTGAGAGACGTGAATGTTGTTAAAGAGTATGAAGTTGTTAAAGAGTATGAAAATCACTTGGTTTTGGTTCTTCAGTTGGCATGCGCTCCTTGTATATTCTATAGAACGGCTGATGATGATATTGACATCACCCATCCAGCCGAGATGTTGGATGATGATGATCCATGGATCCGGACCACCGATTTCACCCCTAGCGGTGCCATTGGGAGATGCAACACGTATTGGGTTTCCATCCGGATTCGAGATATCCTGAAAGTGAAGAAAGCTCTAAAGTTTTTAAAAGAGCAAAGTGTTGAGATCGAGCATTATAAAACAAAGCTTAACGTAGAAGATGAACCCTCATTTGGGATGCCAATGCAAGATCTGTTCTACTGTATTCATCATGAAGAAGACATACCCTTCAAAATCTTGTTCTTGGTCAACTATGTAATACACAAATGCATCATTAACCAGCACCAGTTCACAGAAAAGGTTTTTGATCTGCTGAGAAGTCAACCTGAGGAGGTCAGCATGGCTGCTTTGAAGCACATATGCCAATGCAAGAGTGGTTGTTAAAGAATCCAAAACTTCTTGAGAAGCAAGTAGAGCAAAAGGACGTAATAGAAGTTAGGAGATTAATAATCACACCAAGCAAAGCCTATTGTCTACCACCAGAGGTCGAGTTATCAAATCGGGTCCTTCGGCATTATCGAGAAGTGTCAGACCGGTTTTTGCGTGTTACCTTCATGGATGAAGGTATGAAGACCTTAAACAACCATGTGCTCAATTTCTACCCGGCTTCTATCGTTAAAGATTTTATATCCCAAAAAACGACAATGTTTAGACGGGTGAAAAACATTTTGAGTAACGGGTTCTATTTGTGCGGTCGAAGATACTGCTTCTTGGCTTTCTCGGCTAATCAGTTGCGGGACCGATCAGCATGGTTTTTTGCCGAAAATGCTAAGATTTCCTGTAAAGATATCATATCATGGATGGGGAAATTTGACAATAAAAATGTTGCGAAATGTGCAGCTAGAATGGGCCAATGCTTTTCATCTACATATGCAACTGTTGAGGTCCCAAGACACGAGGTTGATTTTAAACTTCCAGACGTTGAGAGAAATGGATATGTTTTCTCCGACGGGATAGGGAAAATATCGCCTGAACTTGCCCTTGAAAAATTGCAATTGAAAGATAATCAGCCATGTGCATACCAGATTAGATATGCGGGGTGTAAGGGTGTCATTGTGTGGTGGCCTGATAAAAAAGGTGATAGTATCAAGCTCTCATTAAGGCCGAGTATGAATAAATTTGAATCTAATCATACGGTTCTTGAAATATGCTCTTGGACACGATTGCAACCCGGGTTCTTAAACAGACAGATTATAACGTTACTCTCTGCTTTAAAGGTTAGAGATGAAATCTTTTGGGATATGCAGATGATAATGGTGTGCAGATTGAACCAAATGTTGGAGGATACCGCTGTGGCATATGATGTAATTACAGCTTCCTGTGCTGAAAGCGGGAACACTGCTTCTATCATGTTGGGTGCAGGTTTCAAGCCAGAAACTGAGCCGCACCTTCGGGGGATGCTAAGCAGTATACGAGTCGCACAGTTAGAAGATTTGCGTGAAAAGTCGAGAATTTTTGTGCATGATGGACGGTGGTTAATGGGATGTTTTGATGAATTGGGTGTTCTGGAGCAAGGTCAGTGTTTTATTCAAGTATCAAACCCTTCAGTTGAGAGTTGCTTTGCTAAACATGGGTCAAGGTTTATTGAAACAAAAAAATCTTTGACGGTGATCAAGGGGAATGTGGTAATTGCAAAGAACCCATGTCTTCATCCTGGTGATATTCGGGTTTTGGAGGCTGTGGATGTGCCAGGTCTTGAACATCTTTTTGATTGTTTGATATTTCCTCAGAAGGGACACCGCCCTCATACAGATGAAGCTTCTGGAAGTGATCTTGATGGTGACCTTTATTTTGTTACATGGGATGAAAATCTTATACCGCCTAGCAAACAGAGCTGGCCGCCTATGGAGTATGCTCCTGCTGAAGCTAAAAAGTTACCCCGCAATGTGACAGTACCGGTAACCTTCTAATTCTTGTGAGGCTGTCCTGAAGCACTTGCTTGTCCATTTATCAACTACTGTTTATAAAAAAAATAGTTGATGCATTAAAAATGATTTAAAATTTATATTATCACAATAAGAATCTAAGTTAATTGAATAGAACGGGTTTGGAGGTTGTTTGCATTCTAGGAAATACCTCAGGAAACTTTTAAGTGATTTGACTCGTTCAACTCGGTTGTTCTGTTTTCTTTTTAGCCGTATAAATTAATTTTACTCATCGGCAGTACATTTATAATTAAATTGGTTAAGATTTCCACCTCTACTGTTTGCATAAAACTTTTTCATGTGTTTTTAGAAGTTCCATTAGCTCATGCAAAATCTCGTTATTTGCCTGCTGTTGTTTTCTTGTTGTAAAATAGTTTTGATTTCAGTACTCTAAATACGTTTCTTTCAACGGAAATATGGTCAACTTTTAAACTCTATTAAAAAAGGGTTCCATGGTGAACTTCTTCCTTGATTGACTTTCTAGTTATCTGATGCAAGTATGCATATTGATTTTTCTGGGTCAAATAAAGTTGTTTCTAAAGTTTTAAATTCTACGATTTCTGTTGACATTGATATCTTTTGTTATATTTATTAATTGACATTAAAGTTTAACCCTTCTGTATACTCATTACTTATCATAATTTTTGTACTTCAATCTTTATGTAATAAGGAGTTGAAACATGGCCCTTTTGTCCATACGATCTAAGTGTACATTGTTACTTTTTATTCCTAACAGGACATTATAGATTTTTTCACGAAGAACATGGTTAATGACAGTCTTGGTACAATTTGCAACGCGCATGTAGTTCATGCTGATTCGAGTGATCTTGGAGCTCTAGACGAAAGATGCACCAAACTTGCAGAACTAGCAGCTACAGCCGTTGATTTCCCGAAAACCGGTAAGATCGTTACTATGCCACCTCAGCTTAAACCAAAGCTATACCCGGACTTCATGGGCAAAGAGAAATTCCAAAGTTATAAATCCGAGAAAATACTCGGGAAACTCTATCGCCAAATAAAAGATTGCTACAACACTGATGTCACGTCATCTCCCGAGCTTCACATCCAACCGTCAGACATACTATATGATGAAGATCTCGAGGTTCATGAGGCGGGAACCTTTATAAATGATGCCTGGGGGTGTAAGTTGTCATATGACCGACAATTAAATGGGCTTCTTGGACAGTATAAGGTGGCTCGAGAAGAAGAAATTGTCACGGGTCACATTTCATCAATGCCCAAACACGGTAGCAAGAAGCAAGGTGAAATGAAAGAAAGAATCAAGCATGCATATAGTGCATTGAGGAAGGAGTTTAGGAAGGTGTTTGACCATCTGGGTCCCGATTTTGAACAGATTTCTGAAGAAGAGAGAAATCTGATGTATGAAAGGAAGGCGTCGGCTTGGTACCATGTTACGTATCATCCTACTTGGGTAAAGAAAGCATTGGATTTGCAAGAACCTGACAGAGACGGCGAAATGGTAAATTTGAGTTTTCCATGGATTGCTGCGGATTATCTTGCTCGAATTAAGATTAAGCGTAGAGGAGCAGGAGAGAGAAAATCCCAAAAGCCCATTAATTCGCTTCGACGTTACCTTGCTGATCGGATATGATCGTTTCTGGTTTAATATTTGAAGCTTTTGGCTGCACGGCCACTCTGCCAATTCTTGAGGTCTTGTCTCATTATGTATCATGAGTTCATGACTAAGACATATAACATATGCTCCATAAACTGAAGTGATTATTGGTATGATAGAGCTGGTTATTTTCTTTTAACACTTCTTTTGGAACTAAACTAAGCGTCTAATTTGGAATTTTTATATTTGTTGATCTTGGAATTAGTCGGGTCTTGTGTGTCTATGACCCGTTCCCTAAAATATTCTTTTGAGCTGCAGATCAATGAATGTAGCATTCTGTTTTCAGAAGTTCTATCTTAAAATACTTTAATCAAGTGTGTGAGTTAATAATATTATAACTCACGGAGATTAGAAACAAATTGACTTAATAGGTTGACTGAATAAGCAATATCTGACGGAGTTATTTGAAGATATAAAAGTCGACCAATAAGTCGTCTGAATTGTTGTGCATCCGTCTTATGACTTTCAAGACACTGATCAAGTTTCAGGTTTTGCTCCATAGGGAATGAGCTAGGACGACAACCTGTAAAGCCAGTGTCTTCAAGAATATCTAGTGTATATTTCCTCTGACTCAACACTAAACCATCTGGGGTCTCAGCAACTTCGATCCCCAAGAAATAAGGTAAATTACAAAAATGGTACCTGGTGAATACTCGAAATTACACCAGACATACCCCCATGAATTTATTTACCCGAGTCATACCCACGGTTTGCGAATATGCACGCCCAGCATACCTACTAGTAAAGACCGTTTTAATCGCTATTTCTATTCCCCCCCCCCCCCCCCACACACACACACCCCCTTTTTGTGTAATTTTGATGAAAGCTGGGTACGTATCTATACCTATCTATCTTCTTCATCAATAATTAAAATTTAACAAAAAATCAAAAATATTTCTT
Organism: Erigeron breviscapus; assembly: GCA_034093135.1. Classification (NCBI taxonomy): domain Eukaryota; kingdom Viridiplantae; phylum Streptophyta; class Magnoliopsida; order Asterales; family Asteraceae; genus Erigeron; species Erigeron breviscapus. The sequence continues at coordinate 192,790,344 of CM067167.1, read as the reverse complement.
CAATAATAACTACAAAAGTAATCATCACCTTCAAATCTTCAGCAACGTTACCAGATTACAAATCAATAACTATTATCATCATGAACGACAAAATATATTTTCAAATCATCATTTTGAACAACAAATTGCAAATGATAATTAGATGGCAGTCTCATTACTGCTTTGATATTTATAAAATAAAATATATATAAATAAATTCAATAATATAAGTAAAACTAAGCACATGATGTTTTCAAGCAAATGGAAAATTGTTGACAACGTACGCTTTTTTGCTAACGATTCAAATTTCCACTGCATCCATATTTAAAGGGATTTCTTTAGGCGACAAATGCTGGTTTCATATTGATGCAGGGGCAAGCCCATTAGACCAAGACAATCCAGTCGACCCATTAGGCCCAGCCCGAGATCAGAATACCCTGGACTAAAGAATAGACTATGTTTTCTTGGTGTGCAAGCTGCTGGAACGATTTATTTATTTTGTGTTTATCTCTTTTTAGACTTTATATTCTGTCAAGTCTCCTAGTTAATCTAGGATTGTCTGTCCTTTATATTCTCTAGGGTTTTTTCATTGTAGGACACTTCTGTTTTTCTTTAATTAAGAACTAATAAGTTCCAGCTTTTAATAGCTTTGATTCGTGTGGTCTGATCTTAACTTGTGTGCGTGAGAAACTGCATCAGGTGGTATCAGAGCTCATGGATGCACGAGGTGACCGTATTCAGAGACGTCCCCGTAGAACCGCCGACCGAGGCAACGAGGATTATCAGCGGGATCCACGTGATGTAGAGGAGATAGCAAGGCTGCAACAGAGAATCCGGGATTTGGAGTTGCAGTATGAGGATCGCCTCGAGGAAACTGAGACCGACTCTGTCCATTGGGATGACAGGGCCGACTATCGTAACCCGTTCGCGTGAAACGAGCGGTGGAATCCGTTTGATCAGCATGAACATCCACGTGATGTGGAACGGACTGATCCCTTGAGAAGTCTTGGAGTGAAGATTGAGATACCAGAGTTTGATGGAAAGGCTCAACCGGATGAATTCATTGATTGGTTACACACCGTTGAACGTGTGTTTGATTTACGCGACATTCCTGATAAGGTTAAGGTAAAGCTCGTTGCTATTAAACTCCGTAAATATGCATCATTATGGTGGGAACATATTAAGAAAAAAAGGGCTCAGGAAGGGCGGTCTAGGGTAGTGACATGGGACAAGATGCGGAAGTTACTCCGTGAGAAGTTTTTACCACCTACTTATCGCCAAGAAGCATTCTTAGAGTATCATAACCTTTCCCAACGGACTTCAACCGTTGAGGAGTTGATTACTGAGTTTGACAGGTTACGCATGCGATGTGGAGCCGAGGAGGAGGAAGAACAGGTGATTGCTCGGTTTTTAGGGGTGTTGCGCCCTGACATCTCCGACATGGTTCAGCTCCAGCCCTATTGGACATACAATGATGTTTGTCAATTGGCACTAAAAGTTGAAAAACAGTTGAAAGCTAAAAGCAAAGTAGTAGCTGCTCGGTTTAATGCTACCAGATCTGAAACTTTAATAAAAAGTGCAGGTGCTAATGCATCAGCTAGCTCCAAAACAGTCCCAGTAAGGCTGACACTTCTACTGTAACAACATCATCAGCTAACACCTCGTCAACTACATCTAGGTTAACCAGGTGCTATCGATGCCAAGGTCTGGGTCACTTTGCTAGGGAATGCCCGAATAAACAGTTAGTAACTCTCACCGAAGACACCGATCCCGTGTATGATACAGATAATGAAAGACTTGAAGATGATCAGGCCGAGATTGTTTACCCCGATCATGGGGAGTCCTTGGTTACACAGCGGGTATTGAGTGTTTCTCCACTTTCATCAGGTGATGATACATTATGGCTTCGTAACAATATTTTCAGAACCAAGTGTACATCCAAGGGTAAGGTTTGTACTGTTATTATTGATGGCGGAAGTTGTGAAAACATGGTAGCTACTAGTATGGTCGAGAAGTTGGGTTTGTCAGTGGAACCTCATCCTGACCCGTATCAACTTACATGGTTAAAGAAAGGTAATGTAGTGAAAGTGCAACAACGGTGTCTTGTGCAGTTTACCATTGGCAATCGTTACATGGATGAGGTTTGGTGTGAGGTTATCCCCATGGACGCGTGTCACATGTTGTTGGGACGACCATGGCAATATGATAGAAGAGCTCAGCATGACGGGTTTAGCAATACTTATTCATTTAAAAAGGATGGTGTAAATATCACTTTGGCCCCACTTGACACACGTAAAACAGGGACAGAAGCTCTCGTGTTGACCAGGTCAGCTTTTCTAGACTTCACCCGCATCACAAAACCACCTTTCTTGTTTGCTTTAATTGTCGCAGAGAACAACCCAGCTGTGACTAACAGCCCTCCTGAGTTGCAGCCCCTGTTAACCGAATTCCAAGACATATTTCCAGCCGAGATCCCAGCAGGGTTACCCCTTATGCGGGAAATCCAACATTGCATTGATTTTGTGCCCGGGGCGGTCATCCCAAACAAGCCCGCTTATCGTATGAACCCAAAAGAGTTTGAAGAATTACATAGGCAAGTGACTGAATTACTTGACAAAGTTCTTATTCGGGAAAGCATGAGTCCCTGTGCTGTTCCCTCATTGTTAGTACCAAAAACAGGAGGTGCTTATCGGATGTGTATTGACAGTCGAGCCGTGAATAAAATTACAGTCAAATACAGGTTTCCTATCCCTCGGTTTGATGATCTTCTTGACCAATTACATGGCGCCAAGATGTTTTCTAAGATTGATTTAAGAAGTGGTTATCATCAAGATTCGAATGCGCCCGGGAGATGAGTGGAAAACGGCCTTTAAAACTCGAGAAGGGTTGTACGAATGGATGGTAATGCCATTCGGCCTATCAAACGCCCCTAGTACATTTATGAGGCTCATGAATCATGTCTTCAAGCCTCTTATTGGGCGTTGTGTCGTCGTTTATTTCGACGACATCCTTGTATTTAGTCGTGATCTGTTACAACATTTACAGCATCTTCGGGAAGTTTTCTTAATTTTGCGGGAGCAAAAACTATATGCTAATGGGAACAAGTGTCACTTTTTGTCCTCTGAAGTGCTTTTCTTGGGGTATCTTATTTCAGGAAATGGTATTCGGATGGACGAGTCAAAAATTGAAGCCATTACCACATGGCCGACCCCAACTACAATTCATGAGGTTCGTAGTTTTCATGGTTTGGCTTCTTTTTATCGCAGGTTCATAAGAAATTTCAGCTCAATAGTCGCGCCTATAACTGATTGTCTAAAAGGGAATCAGTTTAAATGGACTCCCGCTGCCTCTACCGCTTTTGAAGACCTTAAAAAGAGGGTCACTCAAGCGCCTGTCCTTGCATTACCAGATTTTCAGCGGACTTTCCAAGTTGAATGTGATGCCTCGGGGTTTGGAATAGGAGGTGTTTTAAGTCAAGACGGCCGTCCAATTGCTTTCTTTAGTGAAAAACTTAGTGACGCAAAACAGAAGTATAGCACCTATGATAAAGAATTTTATGCCATCATTCGAAGTTTGGAGTATTGGCGACATTATTTGTTACCAAATGATTTCATATTATTTTCTGATCACCAGGCGCTTCGTTTCATTCAGGGGCAACATAAGTTAAACCCGCGTCATGCTAAGTGGGTTGAGTTTTTGCAGGATTTTTCTTTTGTGATCAGGCACAAATCGGGAGTCACTAATACTGTAGCCGATGCTTTGAGTAGGCATCGAGGCCTGCTTACTTCCTTACAAGTTCGAGTTGAGGCATTTGATACTTTCAGTTGCCTTTATCCAGATGACCCCGAGTTTTCTGAGTTATGGTCTGCACCAGGAGGGGAATATTCTGTTCACGACGGGTTTTTGTTTAAAGGGGTGCGCCTGTGTGTGCCAAAGTGTTCCTTGCGGGATGCTATCATCTTAGAAGGTCATCAAGGTGCATTAGCAGGACATTTTGGGAGAGATAAAACACTTAAACTCATAAAGGAGCGTTTCTTTTGGCCAAAAATGAGTCTGGATGTCACTCGGGTTGTTGAGCGTTGTCGAATATGTCATATTGCTAAAATGCATCATTCTAATGCGGGCCTCTACACTCCTTTGCCAGTTCCTGAGGGGCCGTGGGAGGAAGTTAGTCTTGATTTTGTGGTTGGCCTGCCGCGAACACAGAGGCAGAAAGACTCCATCATGGTGGTTGTTGACCGGTTCTCTAAAATGGCACACTTTGTGCCCTGTGCTAAAACTTATGATGCTAGTCAAGTGGCTCGATTATATTTTTCTGAGATTGTTCGGTTGCATGGTGTACCTAAGACTATCACTTCTGATCGAGATGTAAAGTTTGTAGGGCACTTTTGGAGGACATTGTGGAAACGATTGGGATCGCGCCTCAACTTTAGTAGTGCTCATCACCCACAGAGTGACGGGCAAACCGAAGTCACCAATCGAAGCCTTGGGAATTTGTTACGTAGTCTTGTTGGATCTAATCCCAAACAGTGGGATTTGGTTCTTCCCCAAGCTGAATTTGCCTATAATCGATCGACTCACAGATCTACAGGTATGAGTCCTTTCTTGGTTGTTTACGGTCGCAATCCATTTACCCCGTTGGATCTCGCCCCGTTACCCGCAACTGAACATTTTAGCGCGGAAGGTGAAGAGAGGGCTGCCTAAATTAAGTTAATTCACCACCAGGTTCGAGAACAAATTGCTAACAATAACATTGTGTATCAACGTCGAGCAAATTTAAGGCGCAAGAAAGTTGTCTTCAATGTGGGGGATCTTGTTTGGGTTCATCTTAGTAAGGAGCGTTTTCCAGGTGGTCGTTCAAGTAAATTGCAGCCTCGTGCCGATGGACCATTCAAGGTGTTAGCCCGGATTAATGATAATGCATATAAAATTGACTTGCCGGGTCATTATAATGTTTCTGCTACTTTCAATGTTGCTGATTTATCACCATATCTGCCAGAACTAGATGACCCATTTGACTCGAGGACGAGTCCTTTCGAAGGGGGAGAGAATGATGCAGGGGCAAGCCCATTAGACCAAGACAATCCAGTCGACCCATTAGGCCCAGCCCGAGATCAGAATACCCTGGACTAAAGAATAGACTATGTTTTCTTGGTGTGCAAGCTGCTGGAACGATTTATTTATTTTGTGTTTATCTCTTTTTAGACTTTATATTCTGTCAAGTCTTCTAGTTAATCTAGGATTGTCTGTCCTTTATATTCTCTAGGGTTTTTTCATTGTAGGACACTTCTGTTTTTCTTTAATTAAGAACTAATAAGTTCCAGCTTTTAATAGCTTTGATTCGTGTGGTCTGATCTTAACTTGTGTGCGTGAGAAACTGCATCACATATTTTCATGTACACTTCTTCTTTCAAATCACCATGTAAAAATGCATTATTAATAGTTGGTGAATAAGCCAATCCCGTTTCACAGCAACGGCCAGTAGTGTTCGAAATGTAACAAGTTGTTGTTGCAAGTGAACTGCTCGTGTTGATTTGTTGTCAACAAACAGTTTTTCCAAGGCACTCCATGCCGTTGCAGCGGTATTGTCTGGATCCAGAATGGTGGTCAAGAGATCCGTGGATATCGTACTATAGATCCATTGCAGTACGATGGCATCCAAACGAAGCCACTGATCAGTAGGGGGAGCGGAAGAAGAAGAGGAGTCTGTGGTGGCGGGTGGTGTGATATGATCAGAGACTTGACAAGAGATGCATTGAACTTTAAACAATGCTACCCAATTGTTGTAATTGCCGTCCTCGGTGGAGAGGGTAATGGGTATATGATTACGTATATTAGTGACAGTGGTGGCAGGGTGAAGGGGAGTCACGACTGATTTGTCTTTGTCGGCAGACATGATGATGATCGGAAGAAAAAGAAGAGGGGCAGTCGACGAAGAGAAGGGGAGGGAAGAAGAAAGTGGACGGCTGTTTTTAGGGTTATGGGAAAACTTCTGATACCATGTAAGATGGTGGAATTCCTTAGGGTTTCCCCTTCTCATTAATCACTATATATAAGAGTATAATTTACACAATAATACCTCTATCTATTACAATAATTACAATGAATATATCCTAGTCTAATATTATCCAAGTTAAAAGTAATTCCAATGTTAAAACTTAAAATCCAATGTTAAAACTTAAAATCAATGTTAAAACTTAAAATCAATGTTAAAACTTAAAATCCAATGTTAAAACTTAAAATCCAATGTTAAAACTTAAAATCCAATGTTAAAACTTAAAATCCAATGTTAAAACTTAAAATCCAATGTTAAAACTTAAAATCCAATGTTAAAACTTAAAATCCAATGTTAAAACTTAAAATCCAATGTTAAAACTTAAAATCCAATGTTAAAACTTAAAATCCAATGTTAAAACTTAAAATCCAATGTTAAAACTTAAAATCCAATGTTAAAACTTAAAATCCAATGTTAAAACTTAAAATCCAATGTTAAAACTTAAAATCCAATGTTAAAACTTAAAATCCAATGTTAAAACTTAAAATCCAATGTTAAAACTTAAAATCCAATGTTAAAACTTAAAATCCAATGTTAAAACTTAAAATCCAATGTTAAAACTTAAAATCCAATGTTAAAACTTAAAATCCAATGTTAAAACTTAAAATCCAATGTTAAAACTTAAAATCCAATGTTAAAACTTAAAATCCAATGTTAAAACTTAAAATCCAATGTTAAAACTTAAAATCCAATGTTAAAACTTAAAATCCAATGTTAAAACTTAAAATCCAATGTTAAAACTTAAAATCCAATGTTAAAACTTAAAATCCAATGTTAAAACTTAAAATCCAATGTTAAAACTTAAAATCCAATGTTAAAACTTAAAATCCAATGTTAAAACTTAAAATCCAATGTTAAAACTTAAAATCCAATGTTAAAACTTAAAATCCAATGTTAAAACTTAAAATCCAATGTTAAAACTTAAAATCCAATGTTAAAACTTAAAATCCAATGTTAAAACTTAAAATCCAATGTTAAAACTTAAAATCCAATGTTAAAACTTAAAATCCAATGTTAAAACTTAAAATCCAATGTTAAAACTTAAAATCCAATGTTAAAACTTAAAATCCAATGTTAAAACTTAAAATCCAATGTTAAAACTTAAAATCCAATGTTAAAACTTAAAATCCAATGTTAAAACTTAAAATCCAATGTTAAAACTTAAAATCCAATGTTAAAACTTAAAATCCAATGTTAAAACTTAAAATCCAATGTTAAAACTTAAAATCCAATGTTAAAACTTAAAATCCAATGTTAAAACTTAAAATCCAATGTTAAAACTTAAAATCCAATGTTAAAACTTAAAATCCAATGTTAAAACTTAAAATCCAATGTTAAAACTTAAAATCCAATGTTAAAACTTAAAATCCAATGTTAAAACTTAAAATCCAATGTTAAAACTTAAAATCCAATGTTAAAACTTAAAATCCAATGTTAAAACTTAAAATCCAATGTTAAAACTTAAAATCCAATGTTAAAACTTAAAATCCAATGTTAAAACTTAAAATCCAATGTTAAAACTTAAAATCCAATGTTAAAACTTAAAATCCAATGTTAAAACTTAAAATCCAATGTTAAAACTTAAAATCCAATGTTAAAACTTAAAATCCAATGTTAAAACTTAAAATCCAATGTTAAAACTTAAAATCAATGTTAAAACTTAAAATCAATGTTAAAACTTAAAATCCAATGTTAAAACTTAAAATCCAATGTTAAAATATAAAATAATGTTAAAACTTAAAATCATTGTTGAAACTTAAAATCCAATGTTAAAACTCAAAATGAGATTTGCTTTAAAATATATATAGAAAAATGTGTACATTGTTGAAGCTTAAAATCGAATGTTAAAACTTAAAATCCAATGAAACTCAAAATGAGATTTGATTTATAATAATATAGTATAGATATAGATGTGTATTGTAGATTGTAGATAATGACACCTATGGACGACTTCAATGTAGATCCTTCTAGTCAGGGTAATAAATTTGGGCCATGACAGCTTTGCTACTCGTAGACTATTTGTTTAGTTGGGTCTTTGCCGGGATAGTGAGAGCTTGTGTAACGGGCTGCTCGAGTCACTTACTTGGAAAACTTGACCTCTAACAATATTCCAACAAGACTTACAACACCTGAATATAACTTAACCAAGGAATGCTAAACTTCTAATCATGATAAAACTATGATTCATATTTAGTTACATACGTGACAAAATATTAAATTGAAAGAAATCTCATAAAATTAAAAAACTGTAAATTTAAGTACAAGATCAAAGTGCTGAATCTAGAATCGATATATCATGAGTTTTCGTTTCCTGCCATTTGCTTTTGCTTCTACATCACAAGATTGTTGTGTTCCTTGCAAAAGACTCCTGTCTAGCAATACAAGGCTTTCGGCATATGATTCCATGTCAATGATGTCAGTCATATAACTGGAAGCAAATTGGCTCTTTCCTCTTTTTGTATCATAAATATTGAGCCCCCATTTGCGTTGGTGGAGTAAGAAATCACCATTGGTTAGTTGCAAAACTCGACCTATGTTTGGATTAGACACAAGAAAGGTTTTCGATCTAACAAACATAGACCAAGAAGCACTATTATTTCTCTCCCTTCTCACCCATATCCACTCATTCGACCATGGTGTATAAAACACAGCTAATGAATCTTTGATGACTATTGGCATTCTAGTTGCATACCATGGTCGCGGGAGCTCAATTGAGCCACAAACATTTGTACTCAAATCGAATGTCATTATACATATTCCGGTTGGATTATATTCAACCACCCAATACAATGTCCCATTCACCAAACAAGCCCTTGAAATAACCTTTTTTAATGGCATGGGAAGGGATTTAATCACAGACCAAGTGTCTGTCTTCATAGAGTAAACCAATGGATTTGTTTTAGAGTTGGAAATCATCACAATCTTGTAATCATCAGCGATTGGGTCGACCCCAAAACCTAGTGCAAGCCGATCACGTCTATCTATTATATAATATGGGGGTATGGGTATGGTTAGTTTGCGCCTAATCGTGGGGTTCCATAAGGTAAAGATCTTTTCATTGTCCACCACACAGAGAATTCCATTACATGAACCAACAATGTCAAAACCTCTGCTCGGGAGATCATCTTCTGCTACATTCATATGAAATCTGTTTTCCGAAAACAATGTATAAACCACTCTAGTACGATAAAGAAGGCGCTTGACGATGAGTTTCAGCGGAGCATCGACAGATCGAAGTTTGTGCATTCGTATGAAATCCGGGCTAGCAATACGAGAAAACCAATACTTGGAGAGACATCTGAATCGGAGGAGGGATTTGACAGGTAATTTTTGAAAGATTTCATCCACCAATTCTTCACATAGATGATCTAACATTGTATATAATTCTACAAAAAATTTAACAGAAATGATACTATGGTCAGGGGCGGTTCTTTATAGGGGCCAGTGGGGGCCCGGGCCACCGCCGTTTTTTCGCTTAGTAGTGCTAATATACCCGTATTTCGTCTGAAAAATTTTATATGTATTAAGTCGGCCCCCAGGGATTATTTTTTAAAAAACTTTTGATATGTTTAATAAATTTAATAGTGCAATAAAATTTACCTTTTTAGTTTTTATAGTCCACTATCCACTTAGCCCATTAATAACTCTTTGTTTTTGGGTCTATCCTCCTCATTTTTTTGGGTTTTAGGCTCTGCTCCAGGAAAGGAAAAAAGGACACGACACACACACCACCACTCCTCCCTCCCACCTCCGCTCTCTGCCTCTGCCTCCTCTCCACGACTCCATTGAAGACTGAACTCGCACCACCAGTCCACCGGTTAGTTTTTTTCAATTTAGCAATTAATTTTATTTTATTTTTGCCCTAATACGGTTAGATATTGTTAATGCCATGGAGTTAGTTTCATCAACGAGGGAGAGTCTAAATGATTATAGAAACAGTGGGTTTGATTCTTTATTTGACGAGGTGACCTTCTTTTGTAACAAGCATCAAGTAGAGATACCAGATATGAAAGCTTCATACACATCTACTCGATATCGGCCTCGTAAAAAAGATCTTCATGTCACATTTGAACATTACTACCGAGTAGATTTGTTTACAGCCACATTGGATATACAGATACATGAGTTGGATAATAGATTTAATGAGCGCGCGATGGAGTTGTTGTCTCTTAGTGCATGTTTGGCTTCAAAAGAGATTAATATTGATGAGATTTGTCTTCTTGTTGAGAAGTATTATCCTGAAGATTTTACATAGTTTGAGATAACTAAGTTAAGATATCAATTGGAGACTCTTAATATTGATATGACAAAGAATATCTTGCTAAGTGGTGTTTCAACTCTTGCTGGTCTTTGCAAATGTCTTGTGGAAACTAAAAAACGTGATGCGTACTATTTGGTTGATAGAGTGGTTAGGTTAATCTTGACACTTCCGGTTTCTACTGCAACAACAGATAGAGCATTCTCAGCCATGAAAATATTCAAGACCCGTCTTCGCAATAAGATGTCAGATACATATCTCACGGATAGCTTGGTGATTTACATAGAAAAGGAAATTGCTGAAAACAGTGATACCCCATCAATAATCGATGCGTTCAAAGAGCTTAAAGATCGTAACGCTGACTTGTAACTCTAGTACCTGGTACACACGTTTTCTCTTTTTATTTTCATTAGTATATGTAGTTTTTGTTGGTTAGAAACTATGTATTGGTAATTTGAATGGAAAACTTAGATTATTGATGTTATTTATGTTTGACCCGCCCCGAATTAGTGAATTACATGACCCTAATATAATACCCGAAACATAACGATGGCAAAAAAAAAATTCAGGCCCCCACCACTAAAACTTTTAAGATCCGCCACTGACTAATTTCCCACCTTTTAACATAAAAACAATCATATTATGCAAGCACACAATTAAGTAACATCAACACCCTGTCACCAAGGATAGTTGATTATATTTCTCTACGTAGCTAGCCTAATTCTACCTAGTTATTATTTGCAGACAGAATAATAGAAAGCAAAACACCTTAATAATCATAATTATGTTTTTTTTAACAGCGAATTAGTAGTTAGTAGTTAGCAGTTAGTATTCGAGACACCACAGTGACATCCAATTGGGCAGTATGCGGAGCTCGAACTTTTATTTAACGGTTGACTAGAGTCGTTAAGTCAACACTCGTGTCCGTTAAGTCTCTAAGAGATTTAATTCTTATATGTAATTAATGTGCTTGATGTGAGAGGCTTTAATGCCTTAATGATGCATATGTTAATGTGTTTAAGATGAGTTTAAAATGTAGGTAAGCGTTTCCGTTAAGCCGTTTAAGCTTTAGATGTAAAAATGTGAAGTCGAGGGGGCCTAAGTGTGAGATTAGGAAAGATGCTCCAGCTGATTAAGGGTTCATTTAGCCCTAATCACATTCTAATTTCAGTTCCTAGCCTCTCTTTTGAAAGACCTAGCCACCTCCTAGTTCCATAGCAAAACCTTTGCGAATTCCTTTCGATTTGTGATGTTTTGAGTGCGTTTGGTCAAGCTTGTGCATCCTTACAACCATCTACAGGTATTTAAGGTATTTTCCCTCTTGATTTAAGGTCCAATCGATCATTCATATCATTTGATTTCTGGATTTAATGTTTGGGTTGGATATTGTAAAACAAGTATTAAAGTAAAACAAATAGGACAAGATCTTGACCTTTAGATCATAGTTAAATTGATGCACGAAGATTCACGAAGCAATTGATGCACGATGATTTTCATGATGCAATTGATGCACGAAGATTCACGAAGCAATTGATGCACGATGATTTTCATGATGCATGGTGATTTTCAGTGAAATGTTTATTTGTTTTACGTCAATACTTGTTTTATTTTACATAATTGAATTATGTTTTTTTTAACAGCGAATTAGTAGTTAGTAGTTAGCAGTTAGTATTCGAGACACCACAGTGACATCCAATTGGGCAGTATGCGGAGCTCGAACTTTTATTTAACGGTTGACTAGAGTCGTTAAGTCAACACTCGTGTCCGTTAAGTCTCTAAGAGATTTAATCCTTATATGTAATTAATGTGCTTGATGTGAGAGGCTTTAATGCCTTAATGATGCATATGTTAATGTGTTTAAGATGAGTTTAAAATGTAGGTAAGCGTTTCCGTTAAGCCGTTTAAGCTTTAGATGTAAAAATGTAAAGTCGAGGGGGCCTAAGTGTGAGATTAGGAAAGATGCTCCAGCTGATTAAGGGTTCATTTAGCCCTAATCACATTCTAATTTCAGTTCCTAGCCTCTCTTTTGAAAGACCTAGCCACCTCCTAGTTCCATAGCAAAACCTTTGCGAATTCCTTTCGATTTGTGATGTTTTGAGTGCGTTTGGTCAAGCTTGTGCATCCTTACAACCATCTACAGGTATTTAAGGTATTTTCCCTCTTGATTTAAGGTCCAATCGATCATTCATATCATTTGATTTCTGGATTTAAGGTTTGGGTTGGATTAATGTTGTTTTGCTAGTGATTAATCGTGTTTTCGGGTGATTAAATATCCCCATAACGTTTGTAATTAACCCCCGAGTCAATGGATGATTTCATGTCTTCAAGTAGGCTTAAAAGGTGTCACTTAGGTGTTAAAAGTCGTTCATGGGGCTTGGGAATGAAATTGTAATCGATTGGAATTAGAAAAGATGGGTTTTCCCGTTTTTGCAGTAGGTGCGGCGCACCCTTTTGGGTAGTGCGGCGCACCTAGTGTTTTGAGGGGAGGTATGGCATGTGTCATCAGTAGTTGCGGCGCACATTGTGTAGCCGAGAAGGTGTGCGATGGAGGGTGCGTTAAGGAGTGCGACACACCTTACCATTACCCTTACTATTCCTTCAGCTAGTGTGATGCACCAGTGATAGGGGTGCGGCGCACCTAGCCTAATTTGTGCTGAAAATTATTGTTTAATGCTTAGCTCGTTCGCCGTTCGTTCTAGGTTTGTCGGGAGTACTTATCAAGCACCGTAAGCTTACTTTATGTTGTTGTGAGCCCATATAAGGTAAGATACACTATTTTGTCACGATGAGGGTTCAATAAAACATAGTTTTCATATAATAACTTTCCCAATGATATCTTGTTTGCTTATGGGTATTCGGGATTACACGGGAGGTGATATGGGCTATGTAGACGTATATCAAAACCTGAAATGCTACCCCAAAGATATGCGATTTAATGAGATGATATGATATGATGTGAAATACGATATGAAATGATATGAAATGCTTTGAGACGTTATGAAATACGATATGTAATGAACTATGTTATGAAATGAAAGATGATATGTAATGTTATGATATGAATGAAAATGATATGTAATGACTATGTTATGAAATGAAAGATGATATGTAATGAACTATGTTATGAAATGAAAGATGATATGTAATGATGCTTAATATGTATATGTGCATGTGTATATGTGAGATATAATGATTACATGGCTTGTACATCTAGTTCACTAGACTTTGTAAGTTGCCATGACACGTGCACGTTTAAGGGCCCAAGATGTGATGTGATATGTGATTAATGTTTAGGTAATGTGAACACCTAAACTATATGAGATGCGTGACTTATGTCACACTTTACAGAGATGCTTATGTGTTAAATGAGATGTAAAAGATGACTAGGCACATCTAGGATGGTTCAGCCTACTATGAAGATGTTTGATGTGATAATATGTTATGAAAGATATGATGATATGTAATGATGCTTAATATGTATATGTGCATGTGTATATGTGAGATATAATGATTACATGGCTTGTACATCTAGTTCACTAGACTTTGTAAGTTGCCATGACACGTGCACGTTTAAGGGCCCAAGATGTGATGTGATATGTGATTAATGTTTAGGTAATGTGAACACCTAAACTATATGAGATGAAAATGCTCGAGCTATTTACAGAGATGAAAGTGTTAAGCTTAACCCGTACGTGCCTTTGCCAGGGTAGTACGTTGATGTGGTTGCTTGGGTGGCTCCTTGCAACGAGGTCCAACGTGAAGAGTAACTCCGGGAGGTATGCCCAACCCCATTGTCTTGTACATACGGACTACTCCGGGATTGGCTTGCCATTCCTTAACGACATTGATGGACCGCCGTAAGGCTTATCCATCTAGTCGGGTGTGAGGTTCCCTGTATGGTCTTATGACCGCCTACACACAAACTTACACCTTATATGAGATGCGTGACTTATGTCACACTTTACAGAGATGCTTATGTGTTAAATGAGATGTAAAAGATGACTAGGCACATCTAGGATGGTTCAGCCTACTATGAAGATGTTTGATGTGATAATATGTTATGAAAGATATGATGATTTGATGTGATATGTGCTTTAACGATATAAGTAATGTGTACACCTTATATGAGATGCGTGACTTATGTCACACTTTACAGAGATGCTTATGTGTTAAATGAGATGTAAAAGATGACTAGGCACATCTAGGATGGTTCAGCCTACTATGAAGATGTTTGATGTGATATGTGATTAATGTTTAGGTAATGTGTACACCTTATATGAGATGCGTGACTTATGTCACACTTTACAGAGATGCTTATGTGTTAAATGAGATGTAAAAGATGACTAGGCACATCTAGGATGGTTCAGCCTACTATGAAGATGTTTGATGTGATAATATGTTATGAAAGTTTAGGTAATGTGTACACCTTATATGAGATGCGTGACTTATGTCACACTTTACAGAGATGCTTATGTGTTAAATGAGATGTAAAAGATGACTAGGCACATCTAGGATGGTTCAGCCTACTATGAAGATGTTTGATGTGATAATATGTTATGAAAGTTTAGGTAATGTGTACACCTTATATGAGATGCGTGACTTATGTCACACTTTACAGAGATGCTTATGTGTTAAATGAGATGTAAAAGATGACTAGGCACATCTAGGATGGTTCAGCCTACTATGAAGATGTTTGATGTGATAATATGTTATGAAAGTTTAGGTAATGTGAACACCTTATATGAGATGCGTGACTTATGTCACACTTTACAGAGATGCTTATGTGTTAAATGAGATGTAAAAGATGACTAGGCACATCTAGGATGGTTCAGCCTACTATGAAGATGTTTGATGTGATAATATGTTATGAAAGATATGATGATTTGATGTGATATGTGCTTTAACGATAGGTATGCTTAGCCTCTTTGAGATGAAATGCCTTAGGACGGGTTTGGGATGAGTGAGAGTGTAGGATTAAGGCTATGTGATGATTGTTTGTTGATATGTGAATATATCTTTTAGCCTTTATTCTTCCGTTTCTCTCTTCTCCGTCGCTAAATTATTCTAATGCTACTATAGACGGTTCGTGAGTTGATGTGCCATTTCCCTAACTAAATTTGATAAACGTGTGCTTTAACTTGTATGAAGTAGCTGGGATGGACAAAAATTTAGAGGATTAGGTGAAATGGTATTCCATTAATGATGTTAAACCCACGGGGTTAGTGACAAGGACCATAATGGAAATGAGATGTTGTATGAATGATAAGGTTGCATGAATGGATTTGGTGAACAGTTTGATGATACACAAATGTGGTAATTATGAACACGCATGTGAAAGTATACAATTACAATTATGGTCCGGAACATAATTGCAAGTGTATCACGACGCGAGTGTGTTTGTGTGGCCTTGCTTGTGTTGACCATTGTTCAAAGCAATGAAGTTGGGGAGATTTCTATATATTGTGTTCTTATGTGTTGAGAGTAAACATCCTGATATAACTATAATGACGTAGATGTTTGAGGTGTGTGGAATTGTTTACTCATGGTGATGAAAGACGTATTTGTTGTTTCAATTTATGTGTTTTATGCGAATACTCTATTGGTCTTGATGTCAAAGACGTAAGGAAAAGATTAGATGTAAGCTAGTATATGATGAATGTGGGATGCATATATTACATGAATTGCATGTAAAGGAGCTGAAGTTGTAACCGCCGAGCAACTATGTGAGGTCTTCTCACATGGTAATTTAAAAGCTATATGATGAATTAATGATGGTAGTGAGGGGTATCTTCGTTACTCCCTCAACATGGAAGTTTGATCCTCCCTATTAGTTTTACTTGTCTTTCAACGCTGGTCGGAGTGACGTGATACTGATGATGGATTAGATTAAGACATGTGGATGTTGCTCTATGTTCTTGTCGAATCGAGTGTTTAATCTCTCATGTGGAGAATGGTTTTCTCTCTATGGGTGTTTAACGAAGTTTTATAGTAGGGACCTTTCCTTGACATCAATTCTCAAGTTTATTCTATTGATGAAATGTTATTTTCTCGCCTGTTTGATTGATTCACCAAAGGCAAAACTTTTTGTTTATAATGTTGATATCATTCAAGTATTTTATAATGTGTTTCTTGAAGATCTCATTGGTCTCCTTTTTGACCGAGAGGTCAAGTTCTCTATCGAACGTATGTCTGGTGGTACTTCCGGTGGAAGGTTATCATATTGTCTTGCTCCTACAGAAATGAAGGAGTTAATGTCTCAATTCAGGAATTGTTGGAATAAGTCTTCATTCGTTTGAGTTTCTCATCTTGGGGAGTTCTTATTCTATTTGTGAATACGAAAGGTGATTCCATGTGTATGTATATTGACTACCGTGAGTCTAATAAGTATACGGTCAAAAATAAGTATCATTTTCCTCATATTGATGATCTTTTTGATCAACTTAAAGGTTCTTCTTATTTTTCAAAGATTGGTTTGCGTTCCGGCTATCACCAATTGAAAGTTGAGGAGAAAAGTGTAGCTAAGACAGTCTTCTGTACTCTTTATGTGAGTTCTTAGTCATGCCTTTTAGTTTGACCAATGCCCTGCTACTTTATGAATCTTACGAACCAAGTTTATTGACCATTCTTGAATCATTGTGATTGTATTCCTTGATTGTATCATGATTTGTTTTAAAAATCAAAGCTGAGCACCGTGAGCATTTTGGGACTGTTCTTGAGGTCCTTAGGGAAAAGAAGTCTTATGTTAAATTCTCTAAATGCAATTTTTGACTTAAGGTAGTTCCCTTCCTTGGGCATGTTATCTCTTTTAATGGTATTAAAGTAAATCCTTCAAAAATCGGCTTCGTGTTAGAGTAGTGGGATCTGCCAACTATCCTTCGGAGATTAAGAGTTTTCTTGGTTACAGTGATGCTTATATTTTGGGATTGCTATGTTTTGTTATGTATCGAGACAGTTATTGCTTATGCTTCTCTTCGGTTGAAGCCTCGCGAAAAGAACTATCCTAACCTTAATCTAGACATTGTTGTGATAGTCTTTGCAATGAAGTTGTGGAGACATCATCCTTATGGCACAAAGTGCATGTTGTTTACCGATCATAAAAGTCTACACTATGTATTTACTCAAAAGGATATGAACGTAAGACAGCGAAGATTGATTGAGTTGCTAAAAGACTATGATTGTGAAAGTATACAATTACAATTATGGTCCGGAACATAATTGCAAGTGTATCACGACGCGAGTGTGTTTGTGTGGCCTTGCTTGTGTTGACCATTGTTCAAAGCAATGAAGTTGGGGAGATTTCTATATATTGTGTTCTTATGTGTTGAGAGTAAACATCCTGATATAACTATAATGACGTAGATGTTTGAGGTGTGTGGAATTGTTTACTCATGGTGATGAAAGACGTATTTGTTGTTTCAATTTATGTGTTTTATGCGAATACTCTATTGGTCTTGATGTCAAAGACGTAAGGAAAAGATTAGATGTAAGCTAGTATATGATGAATGTGGGATGCATATATTACATGAATTGCATGTAAAGGAGCTGAAGTTGTAACCGCCGAGCAACTATGTGAGGTCTTCTCACATGGTAATTTAAAAGCTATATGATGAATTAATGATGGTAGTGAGGGGTATCTTCGTTACTCCCTCAACATGGAAGTTTGATCCTCCCTATTAGTTTTACTTGTCTTTCAACGCTGGTCGGAGTGACGTGATACTGATGATGGATTAGATTAAGACATGTGGATGTTGCTCTATGTTCTTGTCGAATCGAGTGTTTAATCTCTCATGTGGAGAATGGTTTTCTCTCTATGGGTGTTTAACGAAGTTTTATAGTAGGGACCTTTCCTTGACATCAATTCTCAAGTTTATTCTATTGATGAAATGTTATTTTCTCGCCTGTTTGATTGATTCACCAAAGGCAAAACTTTTTGTTTATAATGTTGATATCATTCAAGTATTTTATAATGTGTTTCTTGAAGATCTCATTGGTCTCCTTTTTGACCGAGAGGTCAAGTTCTCTATCGAACGTATGTCTGGTGGTACTTCCGGTGGAAGGTTATCATATTGTCTTGCTCCTACAGAAATGAAGGAGTTAATGTCTCAATTCAGGAATTGTTGGAATAAGTCTTCATTCGTTTGAGTTTCTCATCTTGGGGAGTTCTTATTCTATTTGTGAATACGAAAGGTGATTCCATGTGTATGTATATTGACTACCGTGAGTCTAATAAGTATACGGTCAAAAATAAGTATCATTTTCCTCATATTGATGATCTTTTTGATCAACTTAAAGGTTCTTCTTATTTTTCAAAGATTGGTTTGCGTTCCGGCTATCACCAATTGAAAGTTGAGGAGAAAAGTGTAGCTAAGACAGTCTTCTGTACTCTTTATGTGAGTTCTTAGTCATGCCTTTTAGTTTGACCAATGCCCTGCTACTTTATGAATCTTACGAACCAAGTTTATTGACCATTCTTGAATCATTGTGATTGTATTCCTTGATTGTATCATGATTTGTTTTAAAAATCAAAGCTGAGCACCGTGAGCATTTTGGGACTGTTCTTGAGGTCCTTAGGGAAAAGAAGTCTTATGTTAAATTCTCTAAATGCAATTTTTGACTTAAGGTAGTTCCCTTCCTTGGGCATGTTATCTCTTTTAATGGTATTAAAGTAAATCCTTCAAAAATCGGCTTCGTGTTAGAGTAGTGGGATCTGCCAACTATCCTTCGGAGATTAAGAGTTTTCTTGGTTACAGTGATGCTTATATTTTGGGATTGCTATGTTTTGTTATGTATCGAGACAGTTATTGCTTATGCTTCTCTTCGGTTGAAGCCTCGCGAAAAGAACTATCCTAACCTTAATCTAGACATTGTTGTGATAGTCTTTGCAATGAAGTTGTGGAGACATCATCCTTATGGCACAAAGTGCATGTTGTTTACCGATCATAAAAGTCTACACTATGTATTTACTCAAAAGGATATGAACGTAAGACAGCGAAGATTGATTGAGTTGCTAAAAGACTATGATTGTGAAAGTATGTACCAACTGGGCAAAGCAAACGTGGCTGCTAGTGCACTAAGCCGTATAGGGCAAAGTGTTACTAGTAGATTTTGTGATGTGGTTGTTTGAGCTGAATCCGGGTTACTTGTGCATATCAAGTCAACCCAAACTAAAGTTCCTTTGGATGGCAATGTGGGTAAAGAGAAACAAGTCAAATGATGGTGAATAGTCATGGGTTTTGGACCTTCAAAGGTGGTTTGGGTACCTATGCTTGGTAACAACCAAGAATTGATACACAAGGAAGCTCAAAGGCCTTGTTATTCAATTCAAGCCGATTCTAGAATGATGTTACGTGATTGAGGCCATTCTTTTGGTGACCAATTATGAAAGCAGATATTGCGATGTTTGTTTAAAAAGTGTGACTTGTGCTCAAGTCAAGGCTAAGAACCAAAAGTCATAGGGAAAGATGCAACGTTTGGATATCCTGAAGTAAACATGTGATTATATTACTATGAAATATGTGACTAAGTTGCCTCAACATTGAGAGGAAATTACATGGTATGGGTCATCGTGAGCCATTTGACGAAAAGTGTTCATTTTCTTGTTATTCGTGAAAGTGCGCATATGACGAAGCTTGCCACCTTGTATATAGGCGAAGTAAGCATGGAGTTCCGTTATTAATTGTTTTGTTTTGATAAGAGGTTTGCATAAAACTCTTGAAGATACATGATACGTGCTTGTGTATTGCATTTGGACGACATTCATAGTACTTCCATGTGTGTATTGAAACATGCCTTGATGATGAAACCACTATGACCCCATTGGGAGATGTGATTATTGATGCTAAGAAATGGTTGTAGTTGATCCGGTCGAGATTCTTGGCCAAAAAGCAAAGCAGACTTCGATTGAAGAACATTGACCTTGTGCTTGTGAAATGGAAGCATACTCAGAGAGAAAGCTTGACTCAGGAAACTGAGTCCGTGATGCGGGAAAACTATCCTCACCTATTTTATGCTGAAGTGATTCTGAGGACGGAATCCTCTTAAGGGGGAGGTAATTGTAACATCCCGAACTTTTATTTAACGGTTGACTAGAGTCGTTAAGTCAACACTCGTGTCCGTTAAGTCTCTAAGAGATTTAATCCTTATATGTAATTAATGTGCTTGATGTGAGAGGCTTTAATGCCTTAATGATGCATATGTTAATGTGTTTAAGATGTCAAAGATGTTTAAGATGAGTTTAAAATGTAGGTAAGCGTTTCCGTTAAGCCGTTTAAGCTTTAGATGTAAAAATGTAAAGTCGAGGGGGCCTAAGTGTGAGATTAGGAAAGATGCTCCAGCTGATTAAGGGTTCATTTAGCCCTAATCACATTCTAATTTCAGTTCCTAGCCTCTCTTTTGAAAGACCTAGCCACCTCCTTGTTCCATAGCAAATCCTTTGCGAAATCCTTTCGATTTGTGATGTTTTGAGTGCGTTTGGTCAAGCTTGTGCATCCTTACAACCATCTACAGGTATTTAAGGTATTTTCCCTCTTGATTTAAGGTCCAATCGATCATTCATATCATTTGATTTCTGGATTTAAGGTTTGGGTTGGATTAATGTTGTTTTGCTAGTGATTAATCGTGTTTTCGGGTGATTAAATATCCCCATAACGTTTGTAATTAACCCCCGAGTCAATGGATGATTTCATGTCTTCAAGTAGGCTTAAAAGGTGTCACTTAGGTGTTAAAAGTCGTTCATGGGGCTTGGGAATGAAATTGTAATCGATTGGAATTAGAAAAGATGGGTTTTTCCCGTTTTTGCAGTAGGTGCGGCGCACCCTTTGGGGTAGTGCGGCGCACCTAGTGTTTTGAGGGGAGGTGTGGCATGTGTCATCAGTAGTGTGGCGCACCTCTCAATAGGTGCAGCGCACATTGTGTTGCCAAGAAGGTGTGCGATGAAGGGTGCGTTAAGGAGTGCGACACACCTTAGGTGCGGCGCACATTGTGTTGCCAAGAAGGTGTGCGATGAAGGGTGCGTTAAGGAATGCGACACACCTTACCTTTACCCTTACTATTCCTTCAGCTAGTGCGGCGCACCAGTGATAGGGGTGCGGCGCACCTAGCCTAATCTGTGCTGAAAATTATTGTTTAATGCTTAGCTCATTCGCCGTTCGTTCTAGGTTTGTCGGGAGTACTTATCAAGCACCGTAAGCTTACTTTATGTTGTTGTGAGCCCATATAAGGTAAGATACACTATTTTGTCACGATGAGGGTTCAATAAAACATAGTTTTCATATAATAACTTTCCCAATGATATCTTGTTTGCTTATGGGTATTCGGGATTACACGGGAGGTGATATGGGCTATGTAGACGTATATCAAAGCCTGAAATGCTACCCCAAAGATATGCGATTTAATGAGATGATGTGATATGATGTGAAATACGATATGAAATTATATGAAATGCTTTGAGACGTTATGAAAAATGATATGTAATGAACTATGTTATGAAATGAAAGATGATATGTAATGTTATACGATATGCAATGACATATGATGTGTAACGATATGAGACATGTGATGATGTACGTGATGTAACAAAGTATGATATGTAATGATGCTTAATATGTATATGTGTATGTGTATATGTGAGATATAATGATTACATGTGTAACATCCCTAACTTTTATTAACGTTTGACTAGAGTCGTTAAGTCAATATTATGTGTCCGTTAAGTCTATTGCTAGATTTAATGCTTATATGTGGTTTATGTGTTATATATGTGAGACTTGAAAGTCTTAATGCATGATATGAAAATATGTTTATGAAGTAATTATATGCCTATTAGGAGTGATTAACGAAGTATTTAGGTAGTATATGGTCCTTAGAGGGGTTTTTGACTAGTAATGAGCTATATGGAAGCCTAGGGACCAAATTTGACATATGGTGAAACTTAAAAGGTGTCACTTAGGTGTTAAAAGTCGTTCATGGGGCTTGGGAATGAAATTGTAATCGATTGGAATTAGAAAAGATGGGTTTTTCCCGTTTTTGCAGTAGGTGCGGCGCACCCTTTGGGGTAGTGCGGCGCACCTAGTGTTTTGAGGGAGGTGTCGCATGTGTCATCAGTAGCTGTGGCGCACCTCTCAATAGGTGCAGCGCACATTGTGTTGCCAAGAAGGTGTGCGATGAAGGGTGCGTTAAGGAGTGCGACACACCTTAGGTGCGGCGCACATTGTGTTGCCAAGAAGGTGTGCGATGAAGGGTGCGTTAAGGAGTGCGACACACCTTAGGTGCGGCGCACATTGTGTTGCCAAGAAGGTGTGCGATGAAGGGTGCGTTAAGGAATGCGACACACCTTACCTTTACCCTTACTATTCCTTCAGCTAGTGCGGCGCACCAGTGATAGGTGCGGCGCAACTCAATTCCAGAAAGATAAGTTGCGGCGCAACTCAATTGTGTTGCGGCGCAACTCAATTCGAAAGATAGTTGCGGCGCAACTCAATTGTGTTGCGGCGCAACTCAATTCGAATGTTGCGGCGCAACTCAATTCGATGTTGCGGCGCAACTCATTGTGTTGCGGCGCAACTCAATTCGAATAGTTGCGGCGCAACTCAATTCGATAGTTGCGGCGCAACTCAATTGTAGTTGCGGCGCAACTCAATTGATGTTGCGGCGCAACTCAATTGTGTTGCGGCGCAACTCAATTCGAATAGTTGCGGCGCAACTCAATTCGTGTTGCGGCGCAACTCAATTGATGTTGCGGCGCAACTCATTGTGTTGCGGCGCAACTCAATTCGAATAAGTTGCGGCGCAACTCAATTCGATGTTGCGGCGCAACTCAATTGATGTTGCGGCGCAACTCAATTCGAATGTTGCGGCGCAACTCAATTCGAATGTTGCGGCGCAACTCAATTCGAATGTTGCGGCGCAACTCAATTGTGTTGCGGCGCAACTCAATTCGAATGTTGCGGCGCAACTCAATTGTGTTGCGGCGCAACTCAATTCGAAAGATAAGTTGCGGCGCAACTCAATTGTGTTGCGGCGCAACTCAATTCGAATAGTTGCGGCGCAACTCAATTCGATAGTTGCGGCGCAACTCAATTGTAGTTGCGGCGCAACTCATTGATAGTTGCGGCGCAACTCAATTCGAAATAGTTGCGGCGCAACTCAATTGATGTTGCGGCGCAACTCAATTCGATGTTGCGGCGCAACTCAATTGATGTTGCGGCGCAACTCATTGTGTTGCGGCGCAACTCAATTCGAAAATAAGTTGCGGCGCAACTCAATTGTGTTGCGGCGCAACTCAATTCGATAGTTGCGGCGCAACTCAATTCGATGTTGCGGCGCAACTCAATTCGATGTTGCGGCGCAACTCAATTCGAATGTTGCGGCGCAACTCAATTGTGTTGCGGCGCAACTCAATTCGAATGTTGCGGCGCAACTCAATTCGATGTTGCGGCGCAACTCAATTCGATGTTGCGGCGCAACTCAATTCGATGTTGCGGCGCAACTCAATTGATAGTTGCGGCGCAACTCAATTCGAAAATAGTTGCGGCGCAACTCAATTGTGTTGCGGCGCAACTCAATTCGAATGTTGCGGCGCAACTCAATTGTGTTGCGGCGCAACTCAATTCGAATGTTGCGGCGCAACTCAATTCGAATGTTGCGGCGCAACTCAATTGTGTTGCGGCGCAACTCATTGATGTTGCGGCGCAACTCAATTCGAATAAGTTGCGGCGCAACTCAATTCGATGTTGCGGCGCAACTCAATTGTGTTGCGGCGCAACTCAATTCGAATGTTGCGGCGCAACTCAATTGATGTTGCGGCGCAACTCAATTCGAATGTTGCGGCGCAACTCAATTGATGTTGCGGCGCAACTCAATTCGAATGTTGCGGCGCAACTCATTGTGTTGCGGCGCAACTCAATTCGAAAATGTTGCGGCGCAACTCAATTGTGTTGCGGCGCAACTCAATTCGAATAGTTGCGGCGCAACTCAATTCGATAGTTGCGGCGCAACTCAATTGTAGTTGCGGCGCAACTCTTGATGTTGCGGCGCAACTCATTGTGTTGCGGCGCAACTCATTCAGAAAGATAGTTGCGGCGCAACTCAATTCAGAAAGATAAGTTGCGGCGCAACGATTTGCTTGAGCTGCGACGCAACTCTATGTTGCGGCGCAACTCATCTGTTTTCAGCAAATGTTATAGTTTTGAACCGTAACCTCGTTTTGACGCATAGTTTACTCTTGAAATCTAGGGTGTGTCCTTAGATGTGTAATTCCAGTATATGGTCTAATTTATGAATGTATTAATGGCCGTTTACTAATTATAGGTAGACGAGAGTTGTTGCCTTGTTCGGTAACTTAGCTATCCTTATTTGCGTGCTACTTCGAGGTAAGATACACTACTTTGACACGCTGAGGGATTCAACAAAAGCATGGTTTCAGAATATAACTTCTCTATTCTCATCTTGTATACTTAAGGGTATTCGGGTTGTATGGGAGGTTATATGGGATAGGTATTCGACTTATGAGACCTGAAATGCATTTTCCTTTATATGCAATGCAAAGTTATGTAATGAAATATTATGCAATGTAATGAAATGTGATGCAAGTATATGTTGATTATGATGTGCATGTATGTGTGGCTTGGTCATCTAGTTCACTAGACTTTATAAGTTGCCATGTCACGTGCACGTTTAAGGGCCCAAACGTAAAAGATGATTATATGTTATGTTTAGGTAACTTTGTCACCTAAACTATATGTGATGAAATCGAGCTCGTATATATGATGAAGTGTTAAGCTTAACCCGTATTCACCTTAGTCGGGTGGGTGCGTATATGTTGTTGCTTGGGTGGCTCCTTGCAACGTAATTACGTGGATTGAGTATCTCCGGGTGGAGTGATTACCCACCAATGTCTTGAACATACGGACTACTCCTGGAGTGGCTTGCCATTCCTTAACGACACTTGATGGACCGCCGTATGGCTCATCCATCTAGTCGGGTGTGAGGTTCCCGTTAGGTCTTATGACCGCCTTCACACAAACTTACACCTTATATGATATGCGTGACTTATGTCACACCTAATGTGATGATGAAATGATGATTAGGCACATTTAGGATGATTAATCCTACCATGAAAGATGTTGATGCTATGTTGAGTATGTGATGATATGTGAAATGTGTCTTTAATATGAAAAGCTGCTTTACCAAGTTTTAATTGGACAAACGTTTTATTAACTTAGTGTTATCTTACTTAGCTAATTCGTTAGCTAACACTTGTTTCTTGAAATGTGTTGTCCCCTCAGGTTTAGCAAGCTAGAAGTGTTGATGGAAAGTGAGCGAGGCATGGGTAGAATACTTGAAGATGCTTTTAGTTACCCATAGTTGCTGCTCCTTTAGACATTTGATTTCGTTATGACTATTATGTTTTGATATGACTTGTATACGGTTGTTTTATGTTGGGCAACCGTAGGATTTCCATTTATACTATTTTGATGATGTGACGAGTAACACCTCCTATTTTATGAACAAACCAAAGTGGATTTTATGGTTTGGACTTTTTAAACGTTATTCCGCATTCTTTAACACCGTTAGGTGAAAAGTTTTTGGAAATCCGTATTTTTAAACGACGGGTGTTACAACATGGCTTGTACATCAAGTTCACTAGACTTTGTAAGTTGCCATGACACGTGCACGTTTAAGGGCCCAAACGTTAATGAGATGTGATGTGATGTGATGTGATATGTGATTAATGTTTAGGTAATGTGAACACCTTAAACTTATGTGATGATGTGATGAGATGTGATGTGATGTGATATGTGATTAATGTTTAGGTAATGTGAACACCTAAACTATATGAGATGAAAATGCTCGAGCTATTTACAGAGATGAAAGTGTTAAGCTTAACTCGTACGTGCCTTTGCCAGGGTAGTACGTTGATGTGGTTGCTTGGGTGGCTCCTTGCAACGTAATTACGTGGATTGAGTATCTCCGGGTGGAGTGATTACCCACCAATGTCTTGAACATACGGACTACTCCTGGAGTGGCTTGCCATTCCTTAACGACACTTGATGGACCGCCGTATGGCTCATCCATCTAGTCGGGTGTGAGGTTCCCGTTAGGTCTTATGACCGCCTTCACACAAACTTACACCTTATATGATATGCGTGACTTATGTCACACCTAATGTGATGATGAAATGATGATTAGGCACATTTAGGATGATTAATCCTACCATGAAAGATGTTGATGCTATGTTGAGTATGTGATGATATGTGAAATGTGTCTTTAATATGAAAAGCTGCTTTACCAAGTTTTAATTGGACAAACGTTTTATTAACTTAGTGTTATCTTACTTAGCTAATTCGTTAGCTAACACTTGTTTCTTGAAATGTGTTGTCCCCTCAGGTTTAGCAAGCTAGAAGTGTTGATGGAAAGTGAGCGAGGCATGGGTAGAATACTTGAAGATGCTTTTAGTTACCCATAGTTGCTGCTCCTTTAGACATTTGATTTCGTTATGACTATTATGTTTTGATATGACTTGTATACGGTTGTTTTATGTTGGGCAACCGTAGGATTTCCATTTATACTATTTTGATGATGTGACGAGTAACACCTCCTATTTTATGAACAAACCAAATTGGATTTTATGGTTTGGACTTTTAAACGTTATTCCGCATTCTTTAACACCGTTAGGTGAAAAGTTTTTGGAAATCCGTATTTTTAAACGACGGGTGTTACAACATGGCTTGTACATCAAGTTCACTAGACTTTGTAAGTTGCCATGACACGTGCACGTTTAAGGGCCCAAACGTTAATGAGATGTGATGTGATGTGATATGTGATTAATGTTTAGGTAATGTGAACACCTAAACTATATGAGATGAAAATGCTCGAGCTATTTACAGAGATGAAAGTGTTAAGCTTAACACGTACGTGCCTTTGTCAGGGTAGTACGTTGATGTGGTTGCTTGGGTGGCTCCTTGCAACGTAATTACGTGGATTGAGTATCTCCGGGTGGAGTGATTACCCACCAATGTCTTGAACATACGGACTACTCCTGGAGTGGCTTGCCATTCCTTAACGACATTGATGGACCGCCGTAAGGCTTATCCATCTAGTCGGGTGTGAGGTTCCCGTTAGGTCTTATGACCGCCTACATACAAACTTACACCTTATATGAGATGCGTGACTTATGTCACACTTTACAGAGATGCTTATGTGTTAAATGAGATGTAAAAGATGACTAGGCACATCTAGGATGGTTCAGCCTACTATGAAGATGTTTGATGTGATAATATGTTATGAAAGATATGATGATTTGATGTGATATGTGCTTTAACGATATAATATGACTTTTCTATAATGTTTAAATGGACAAATGATTTGTTAACCATGTGTTATCTTACTTAGCTAATTCGTTAGTTAACACTTGTTTCTTGAAATGTGTTGTTCCCTCAGGTTTAGCAAGCTTGAGTTAGATGATGAATAAAGTGAGAGGCATGGGTAGATTGCAATGAAGATGGCTTTAGTTTACCCATAGTTGCTTCTCATATTAGACATTCGCTTTTTGTCTAGACATTGATGACTTGTAATTACTTTGATATCGGTTGTTTTATGTTGGGCAACCGTTGGATTTCCATTTGAACTATTTGTGATGACATCGCTAGTAACACCATTTGATTAATGAACCAAACAGGTCCTTTTGGTTTGGTTTTTTAAGTTTGTTTCCGCTATCTTTTGATGCCGTTAGGCAAAAACATTTGGAAATCCATATTTTTAAACGACGAGTGTTACAATAGATCTCGTCGTCGTTTTTCGTCAAATCAATTTGAAATTCATCAAGTTTTCTGGCGATTGAATTCTGAGTTGATTGCAACTTGTTTTGGGTCCTTATTCGAAAAAACGTGCGAGTAATCGCCATTTTTAGTTTTCCGGTGAGTTTCTGAATTTCTCGACGATTGTTAAAACAGAAATCTGTTGGTTAGGGTTTGTTCGGACTTCTATTTTGACCTTTTTCGTACCAGTTTCGTGTTCTGAATCGAAGAAAAGAAAGAGATATTGCGAGATTAACTTTTCCGACGTATTGTTTAACTTTTTCGGCCACCGTGTTGTCTGTAAAAATTCATTTACCGAACTCGAGTTCGGTAAACACCAAATCCCATTTTTCCAAAGTGATTACTTAGAAAAATTTTCAAGCCAAAAAGTCATTTACCGAAGTGATTACTTAGAAAATCTGGGTTTGTGTTTGAGTGTGGAAGAAGAAGAAGAAGCGCTCATGGTGAAACGACGAATCTGCCCCTCACTTAACGGACCTAATAGACGGCTGTTAGTCCCGGAGTAAAAAGTGAAAAAATTGACCAACTTCAGGGTTTTTTATGTAATTAATTCACTTAAGGGCAATAACTGAAAATCCTGCCAACTTGAGGGACCAAAAATGTAATTTTCTCTTTTCAAAATATATCATCGGCATTCAATTCGAATTTTGAAGAAAGGGAACAAATTTGTTGGTAAAGGTGTAATCGTTCGTGATTGCTGCTGTGTGATAATGCAATTATTTTTGGACCTATATCACTTCAATTCTTGACGAACCTGTTCATGAAGTTAGCATGTGTCGTTGTTATCTTCGCGAACTCGTACACT
>CM067167.1:192518931-192753931 GCA_034093135.1 Erigeron breviscapus | reverse complement strand
TAGCTGCCAAATAAATCTTTTTCATAAACACAAAGAATACCATTACATGAACCTACTATGTTGTAGGTATATCTGTAAGGAAACTTAAAGGTTACTTCATCATTATATCCACCTGAGTTACGCAATGGTAATTGGTCTTCTGAATGTATTGTGTAGTAGTCTCTATCGTCGGGAAGAAGCCTGTGTCGAATCAAGAACTTTGGCTGAGATTGCAAGGCATGCTTGCGGATGAAATCAGGGCTAGAAATGTGGGCACATACTGATTTAGAGACCGATCTAAATCGAAGGAGGGATTTGGTTGGTAATCTTGTGAATATATCATCAATCAAATCCTTGCTTATATAGTCTGACATCAAAAAATCCTGCAGCCATATCAATTTAAGAGAAAAAGTTACAAGATGCAATAATTGAAACCTTTGAATTTTGAAACGATATAACTGAGCTACATACAATTTAGAGGTTTGGTCTAAAGGGTCATCTTTAAACATGCAGGATTTGGTTGTACATATATACAACTTCTTTCATACGAGTATATTCAATGAAATAGATACAAGGGCTACACTTGCGAGCATTAAGTCATCGTATAAATCAAAACCTATGTAAGCATTCTTTGATCTATACATTTAGAACTCCATAATGATTAGGATATCAAAAAATCCACCATCTTTTATTTCCTTCAACATCCGGTTAGCAGCTAGCCCGCCTGCCATTTATAAATTTACTATTGTTCAACTTGGGATATTCACAGCCAACAGAGTACTTTCCTGCACCAATATATACAACCCATACTGCCGCTTCCAACCTCTGAGTTCATCTACATTGTTAATTTTTGGGGATACCGATATTGAAACAAAACACAGGTATATAACCGATCTGTAGCTTGAACTCTTGTTTTAAACTTAACATATATAGAATTAAAAAAAAAACTCAAAAGTCACATATCTATAAATACTATCAATGGGGTGAAAAACCATTAGTACCAACATCATGTAATTACATGGGCCCACGGATGAAGACTAGATGTCATATGGTTTCAAACTTGCAAACAAGTGGGAACTATATCTTGTGATCCATGTGTGATGATGGGCATGGGTTTTATGCGGTATGCGCTCTGGGTGCCAAGACGGTACATGGGACAAAAGGGATCCCACCCATTTATTTTATTTTATTTTTCACATATGTAGTACTTTATTCATCAAGTTTTTCAATTACAATATTTGTTTTATAATGTAATGTCGTTTTCAGCATATATGTAAAACAAGAGAGATAAACACCAGATACATGATTTGTTTACCCAACGTCACTTGCTAGATGAAATAATAAAGATGTATAAATTAAATCAAATATTGCATCTAACATTTCAGTAAAAAACTATTAGTATAACAAAAGAATAACTAATATAGTTACTCACCAGAAAAAAGAAAAAAAAAAAAAAGAAAGATGAATAGTAGTTTTTGATCACAGAGCTGCTATGCCAATGAACCAATCAGCCAAAAGTCCAAAACAGTTTTCTGCGGCTTGATAGTTGATGATAATATGCGTAAATAACGGGCCCAACCCGATACTTCGGCCCATTATATCATTCTTTTGATTTGGGTATTTTTTTTATTAAAAAAAATATATATATATCATTCACACTATCACTTTAGTCCGCAACTAGATTTTAGACCCGTGTCAAATACACGGGTTTTACAATATTTTCAATATAAGGATTAGTATATGGAACAAAAAAATACTTATACGTAATGTAAAAATATACTTAAAAAGGAATTGAGATATTCAAATGTAAATACTGAATGCTAAATCATATCAAGACTGGATGGTGTAGCAAGGTTTCTTTTATACAAACTCTTCCAGGGAAGCAATATCTTAATCTTGATTACACAATTGACCAACTTCTCATTGATGTCTTGCAAAGAAATAATGCAATTTTCGTTAGCCATCGTTCTTAATAACAATAAAAGTAGTCGTTGGTTCGTGGGTTTTCAATGATTTCGTATTAATAAAAATAATAAGTCTTACAATTAAAATAATATAAAAATAAAATATTGATATCAATATTAATTCGTATTAATCCAAATGTTGTAACCTCTCTAACTTTTAGCTATATTTTGTTATTAAATAAACATTATGCAATAAAGTATTAATTATTTTTAAATTGGATTAAAGTGTAAATTGGTGATGGAAAATCAAAAAGTGTAAATTAGTTAAAATTGGGTTAAAGTGTAAATTGGTGATGGAAAACCAAAAAGTGTAAATTAATTTAGACATGTGTTGATTTAATTAATTTTGAAAAATTAAAGGTTGTGATTGGTCAATTGAGGTTAAGTCAATTGCCTTTTAGTATATATTAAGATTAAGATTACATATTAGTGTCAAGATTACAAGAACTAACTTACATTTAAATTGATCTAATAACTAATACTACCTTATCTTAATCTACATTTGTACCAAAGAAAACCTAACGCCTTTATCTCCTAAAAAATCTTGTCACAACTAATGGTCTCTTGCTTGAACACCTTTGCATTCCTTGCCTTCCATAAACACCAACACGTAACGAAAACAATACTTTAAATACCATTCTAGATTTCTTACCTAGACCAACCTTATCACACAATTCAATGTTGTTAAATTCAAATTTGATTTAAACTTATTGTTTTTATTTCTAATTATACAAAAAAGAGTGGCACTGTTTGCCTTCTATTTCTATGTAAATTACTTTCTTTTTTTTCGAAAAGTTTCTATGTAAATTACTAATCAATATATAATTAGTCCTTATTGCTATAAATAAATAAAAACATTCATTCTATTTCTAATTTAAACTTTTTTGTTTTTAAATATTGTGAATTGTTCGGTTTTCGTTATAGTCTGTTCATTTTTTTGTTCGGAATTTTATCTTGGTTTTCTTGATACTGTCAACTTCTTTTTCTACCAACACAACGATAACATTTGGTTGAGAAGGAATATTAGAATAGCCTATAAAATTTCGGCATTAATTTTTCTATTTCTGCAATTTCGCCCCAAAATTAAAACCAATACCAAAACTGAATCCCATCATGGTAAAAAAGGTAATATCCTCGATTTTACGTAAAGTGCGGATTAAAATTCTAGTTCATAAATAATTTACAATGTACAATATCAACTATAAATTATGCACTACACTACATACAACAAACATCTGCCAAGTGAAGTAAGTCACCAATAATAAACCCAAAAGAAAAAAAATGCTCAATAAATAGATACAAAAACATTACTCCTGTTGATGTCTTTCCTAATAACATGGAAATTTGACATATTCTAACATTGCCAACCATACATTCAAAAACATATACAGTTTCTCCCAACCAATAATCCAACCATACATTCAAAAACATATACATATTCTAACATTCCAATGCCATACATCAAAAACATATACATATTCTAACATTTACAATAATGTATCATATATACTTATCTACTGATTTTCCAAAATCTTTCCATCATCCTGCTGATCTAGTAATGGGAGCTCAGTGGTCTAAACAGATCCAACGGCGAAAAGCAGTCATTGCCGAAAGAAAAAGATTAAAGGAACTCCAAGGAGAATTATATGTGTCTGGAAGCCCCGAAGATCACCTGAGCCAAAAGAGGGATGCCCGTTATGGAGTTCAGGTTACTTGAGGGATAACTGGATCAACACTGATTTACCAGCAACAAAGTTTGAGAGTAATATGAAGTATCTGAGTCAGCAGCAGCCTGTCACTTCCCGGAAATACTTCTACAGAGTGGAAAATACTGTAACACCCCAGGCTGATAACCCGGTTATGTGTGTGAAAGCAGTTACCAACCGGATTCATGGGTATGGAAGATTGTTTATAGCACAGTGTTTTGCACAAAATTGTGCCAATCGTCTACAGATTTTTTCCATAGATTTCATAGATGAGGATTTTGTTGATGCTTGCGTTGGGCTTACCAAGGCAAGAATTGCAGGGATGGCTTGAGAATGGAAATATAACTATAAAAACATTGCAATGTACACAATTAATCCAAAGTGTTGATGCAGGCAACTATCAACGACAACGTTAGAAAATGGCTGGGTCGATAGAGGGTAATGGGTCAAAACATATAAATTTTGGCATGGCACAAACAGTTAGGCGAAGGTTTGATTGACCCACTACACTTTTTGCCCCAAATTGTTAGTTTGTCAAATATGATTAGAAATACTATAGCACCTCAGGAATAATCTAAACTAATGGAAATGATCTTTATCCTTGAAAAAACAATAGCAGAGATCTTACCAAGGAGAATTATATGTGTCTGGAAGCCCCGAAGATCACCTGAGCCAAAAGAGGGATGCCCGTTATGGAGTTCAGGTTACTTGAGGGATAACTGGATCAACACTGATTTACCAGCAACAAAGTTTGAGAGTAATATGAAGTATCTGAGTCAGCAGCAGCCTGTCACTTCCCGGAAATACTTCTACAGAGTGGAAAATACTGTAACACCCCAGGCTGATAACCCGGTTATGTGTGTGAAAGCAGTTACCAACCGGATTCATGGGTATGGAAGATTGTTTATAGCACAGTGTTTTGCACAAAATTGTGCCAATCGTCTACAGATTTTTTCCATAGATTTCATAGATGAGGATTTTGTTGATGCTTGCGTTGGGCTTACCAAGGCAAGAATTGCAGGGATGGCTTGAGAATGGAAATATAACTATAAAAACATTGCAATGTACACAATTAATCCAAAGTGTTGATGCAGGCAACTATCAACGACAACGTTAGAAAATGGCTGGGTCGATAGAGGGTAATGGGTCAAAACATATAAATTTTGGCATGGCACAAACAGTTAGGCGAAGGTTTGATTGACCCACTACACTTTTTGCCCCAAATTGTTAGTTTGTCAAATATGATTAGAAATACTATAGCACCTCAGGAATAATCTAAAAATTGGAAATGATCTTTATCCTTGAAAAAACAATAGCAGAGATCTTACCAAGGAGAATTATATGTGTCTGGAAGCCCCGAAGATCACCTGAGCCAAAAGAGGGATGCCCGTTATGGAGTTCAGGTTACTTGAGGGATAACTGGATCAACACTGATTTACCAGCAACAAAGTTTGAGAGTAATATGAAGTATCTGAGTCAGCAGCAGCCTGTCACTTCCCGGAAATACTTCTACAGAGTGGAAAATACTGTAACACCCCAGGCTGATAACCCGGTTATGTGTGTGAAAGCAGTTACCAACCGGATTCATGGGTATGGAAGATTGTTTATAGCACAGTGTTTTGCACAAAATTGTGCCAATCGTCTACAGATTTTTTCCATAGATTTCATAGATGAGGATTTTGTTGATGCTTGCGTTGGGCTTACCAAGGCAAGAATTGCAGGGATGGCTTGAGAATGGAAATATAACTATAAAAACATTGCAATGTACACAATTAATCCAAAGTGTTGATGCAGGCAACTATCAACGACAACGTTAGAAAATGGCTGGGTCGATAGAGGGTAATGGGTCAAAACATATAAATTTTGGCATGGCACAAACAGTTAGGCGAAGGTTTGATTGACCCACTACACTTTTTGCCCCAAATTGTTAGTTTGTCAAATATGATTAGAAATACTATAGCACCTCAGGAAATAATCTAAAATATTGGATCTTATCCCTTGAAAAAACACTTTTGAAATCTTGCAACCCATTTGACTTAGACTACTTTTCATTTTACCTGTTTGACTCGTTAGAGGTGAAACAACCCGTATCGACCCGTTCATGACTAGATGGGTCAAGACTGAAGATTGCCACCTATAGCGACCCATTCATAACTGGATGAGTCTTGACTAAAGATTGTTACCTTAGAGGCTAAAAGGGGTACTTATAACAAGACAATTTATTTATTTTTCTTCACCAACATAAGTACGGCTTGCTTGATTAGCTTATAACAAGACAATTTATTTATTTTTCTTCACCAACATAAGTACGGCTTGCTTGATTAGCTTATATAGAAACAAAGATGATGAAAATTTCTATATATATAGAAAAGATAAAATGAGTCCACCTCCTAAAAATAAAGTCTATGGGTCTAATTACTAGCCGTCCGATCTAAAATTTTGAGCGGCCCAGATTACAATCTGGAAATAAACATGCGCGTACTCTCAAGGGTAACACCGTAATTTCCTCCTAGACAATAAAACCCCCTTTGGTCTTCTTTCCTCACACAGTAACACACACTCTGATTCTCCGATCTCCTTCTTGCTTTCTCCGCTCTCAAAAGTCAAACCTATCTCCTTCATTTCTCCGGTGTTAGCTCCGATCGATTTTTCGTGTTCTCCGATTAGTTCCTTTTTCTCCGGCGCTTTAATCCTACATTTTAATAAACCCTAATTTATACTCCGGTTGAACGATGGCGGGAAAAAAAACCATGGCGCACCACAGCTATAGCTACTGGTACGCAACATGATTTATTCTATTAATTTATCTTATTTTTATATAATTTATAGTTTTATTTATATGAAATTATATCATTTCAATTAAGTAAAAAGCCTGATATGCAAACAAGATAAAGATGCTTGAGGAGAAGATGTTACATCTCTAGGAAGTATTGGTACAACAACTAAATCGGAACAGGAAATAGAAAGAGATGTTCGTTATGAGTTTTTTCTTCTAGAGGTAATATTTGTTTATCTTTGTTTAATTTTATAAATTTCATTTAGATGTAAGTCTGTAACTAACAATTATACTCGTATTTGTTATATGAATTGTCATTTTCTACTAATGACCAGGTTGAATTGTCTACCTATTATATACTTTTTATGAAAACTTTGATACATTTTTATGAAAATCTGATAGATTTTTATGAAAACTTTGATACATTTTTATGAAAATCTGATAGATTATTGGTTTTGCCATTATTAACCAACACGTGGCTTTCTAGGCGTAAATAGTTGAAGACTATTAAATGTAGTTTTTTACACTTACGCCATCTCTTTTTTCGATTTCAAAGTCAAAACCTGTTATTTTGTACTAAATTCCATGTTTTGGTTTGGGGGGTGGTTGGTTGTTGAATTCCTCACGTGTCTTCTTTTGCAACTCAACTAAAGATCTGGTTGGTTGTTGTACTCAAAAAAGCATGGTTGTAAATCTCGGTTATCTAGGCCGATATATCCCTTATCGGTGGTCGACCGAGATGATATATCTCCGATATATCCGATATATCCCCAATAAATCCCCGATATATCGCTTATCGGTGGTCGACCGAGACGATACCGAAAAGCGATATTTACAACCTTGCAAAAAAGTATCAACATTGTATAAAACAGTATCAATATTATTTACAATCAAGTGAATTCATACTTGGGGTAGACTTATATGTATTAAATTTTCATAAGATAGTATCGTCATTGTATATAGTCAAGGGAATAAATATCAAGCGTAGGTTTCATAAGATAATATAAGTTGTAGTCCCTCATTGTCTGAATGTTCTTGTGAAGATTCTGAACTATGCTGTCACTTGAAGTGCCAATCAGGGTATCATTTTTTTTGTTGGAGTTACGACAAAGCACGTACCTCTTTCTGTTTCATATTGCAACACTTTCCTTCTTGAAATGCCTCATAATAATGGCAATATTTATTTTCTTGATGTACTTGGAACCTAGACTGCTTACCCGTATAGGTTTATAATTTAATATTTACTTGCCAATATTCTTATATGATGTTTTTGTCATTATTGAAGGGTGTCTTAGACTTTTGGTTGATTGTTAAAAGTTTCTTTAGTACATCTAAGACGTGTTGCTATTTTGACTTAACATGAATATGGTTGTAGTGTGTGGCCAGATATGCTGCATTACGAAGAACCTATGGTGTACTATCGGGCAGCTAATTTTGTAT
The DNA here is from genome assembly GCA_034093135.1 of Erigeron breviscapus. Classification (NCBI taxonomy): domain Eukaryota; kingdom Viridiplantae; phylum Streptophyta; class Magnoliopsida; order Asterales; family Asteraceae; genus Erigeron; species Erigeron breviscapus. The sequence continues at coordinate 192,746,066 of CM067167.1, read as the reverse complement.
CAATTTGTTATGCCTGATCTTGTCAGCACGATGTCAAATCTTTTGCTTAAACTTCCTTTCTCCAGGAGGTATGTTATAAGTTTCCACGATGATCAATTTGTAATGATTTTCACGACAAGTGTGATTGTTATTTTGGTATTGTGTTATAATGTAACAAATTTTCATAAAAATGTATCTTGTATCATTTTGTTATTAGATGAAGTTTTAAATGCATTAATTTATATATATATATATATATATATATATATATATATATATATATATATATATATATATATATATATATATATATATATATATATATATATATATATATATATATATATATATATATATATATATATATATATATATATATATATATATATATATATATATATATATATATATATATATATATATATATATATATATATATATATATATATATATATATATATATATATATATATATATATATATATATATATATATATATATATATATATATATATATATATATATATATATATATATATATATATATATATATATATATATATATATATATATATATATATATATATATATATATATATATATATATATATATATATATATATATATATATATATATATATATATATATATATATATATATATATATATATATATATATATATATATATATATATATATATATATATATATATATATATATATATATATATATATATATATATATATATATATATATATATATATATATATATATATATATATATATATATATATATATATATATATATATATATATATATATATATATATATATATATATATATATATATATATATATATATATATATATATATATATATATATATATATATATATATATATATATATATATATATATATATATATATATATATATATATATATATATATATATATATATATATATATATATATATATATATATATATATATATATATATATATATATATATATATATATATATATATATATATATATATATATATATATATATATATATATATATATATATATATATATATATATATATATATATATATATATATATATATATATATATATATATATATATATATATATATATATATATATATATATATATATATATATATATATATATATATATATATATATATATATATATATATATATATATATATATATATATATATATATATATATATATATATATATATATATATATATATATATATATATATATATATATATATATATATATATATATATATATATATATATATATATATATATATATATATATATATATATATATATATATATATATATATATATATATATATATATATATATATATATATATATATATATATATATATATATATATATATATATATATATATATATATATATATATATATATATATATATATATATATATATATATATATATATATATATATATATATATATATATATATATATATATATATATATATATATATATATATATATATATATATATATATATATATATATATATATATATATATATATATATATATATATATATATATATATATATATATATATATATATATATATATATATATATATATATATATATATATATATATATATATATATATATATATATATATATATATATATATATATATATATATATATATATATATATATATATATATATATATATATATATATATATATATATATATATATATATATATATATATATATATATATATATATATATATATATATATATATATATATATATATATATATATATATATATATATATATATATATATATATATATATATATATATATATATATATATATATATATATATATATATATATATATATATATATATATATATATATATATATATATATATATATATATATATATATATATATATATATATATATATATATATATATATATATATATATATATATATATATATATATATATATATATATATATATATATATATATATATATATATATATATATATATATATATATATATATATATATATATATATATATATATATATATATATATATATATATATATATATATATATATATATATATATATATATATATATATATATATATATATATATATATATATATATATATATATATATATATATATATATATATATATATATATATATATATATATATATATATATATATATATATATATATATATATATACACATTCAATACACACATTCAGTATTGGATATTTTCGTATATATATATATATATATATATACAATACATATCGGGTTATAGTTGGAGTATATTTTCTGTTTGGTGCTTGGGAGGGACGGGGTCACCACAGCCCAATGTTCGGGGTGGTGGGGCTGGGAAGCAAACGCAGATAGGGATCGGGTGCATTTAAGTGTTTATTTTTCTTTTTAATTCCAAAAGTAGTCCTGGTAGTTCGGGCTGCACAACATGGGTAAAAGTGGTGCGTCCGGGTTGGGTTGGGAATAGTGATGTGGTGTTAGGGGTCGTCCGGGGTCACCCTTGCATACCTAGTGCTCTAATAAGGTACTCGAATCGAGCATCCAGTTACGATGATGGCTGTGAGAGTCGGAGGTTCTATGAATAATTCTTATGTTTGATTACATTATTGTATTTGAAGGGTGTCTTAGACTTTTGGTTGATTGTTAAAAGTTTCTTTAGTACATCTAAGACGTGTTGCTATTTTGACTTAACATGAATATGGTTGTAGTGTGTGGCCAGATATGCTGCATTACGAAGAACCTATGGTGTACTATCGGGCAGCTAATTTTGTATCAATTTGTTATGCCTGATCTTGTCAGCACGATGTCAAATCTTTTGCTTAAACTTCCTTTCTCCAGGAGGTATGTTATAAGTTTCCACGATGATCAATTTGTAATGATTTTCACGACAAGTGTGATTGTTATTTTGGTATAGTGTTATAATGTAACAAATTTTCATAAAAATGTATCAAGTACTTAAACTAAACTAGGTGCTAAGTACCAGCTACAACAAAACTGATTATCTTATTATTGTATTTGAAGTTGCACAAATGATTGTTTAATTATTGGGTAGAATGATCTAGGAATAGTTTTTGGAAGACAATATGCATTACAAATAGACTTTGGAAGACTTTCAACATGTTCCTATATTAGCTTAGCTAAGTTTTTTGATGTAACCCATTTTAGATGAACATATCCTAAATTGACCTATTCATAAGTAAATGAGACAAACTGCCATATTTCATTCAAATGTTGATATTTTTCATGCTTGACTTTGATTTTTTAACATATTAATGAAAAGCAGCATCAGCGTACCAAAACATCACTGTTGGGTGTGTTCATGTCAAGGGTGTGGTGGATGCACATACTATGGCATTGGAATGCCTTATGCAAGTGGAAGATAGTGCATGTATGAGACCGTGGTCCATTTTCCTGAACTAGTCCAGATGCTAAACAACCCTTATCCTTCATCCAAGCTTCCAGACAAGTAAGCTCCTATAACTATTTTCAATACCTACTAGTAGATGTGGACATGTGGTAGTTTTAACTTTTAATCCTCTTATCTGTCAATGAGTTTATTTCAGTTTGTTCCTATATCTCAACGGGTCAAATGGGTTAAAGTTTAATTTGCCCTAAAGTCTAATTTTGATATATGTAACCTCCTAAGTTTGCCCAAAACTCTATATTTTTTACGCATACAAAATATACACTATTTGTAATATAAAACACAAACATAGCAGGATTTCAAACCCACTCAACCTTATCCGACTGATATTTGAAATTTGCCATCTCAACCAGAACCAATGACCCGTTAACGGACCCACCTATTTTGCCACTTCTACCTTCAAGTACAGAGATGATAATAAACCAGTGACGTTGGACTCATTTGAAATGGATAGATCACCTGGTTGAGTTTGAATTATACAACCTACTTTCCGTTTTAACCATGGATCGACCTGAACTTTGTAATACTCAATAAGGAGGCTAAATTGCAAAGCTGGTACATGGAATGGTTGAAGTAAAAATAGATCCAAAATCATCTTATTGTTCAAAAATGCAATATCTTAATAGTTCATTTGATACATTAAATTTTACTTTTGTCTTGCAAACTCATCATCTTATTGTTCAAAAAATGCAGGTGGACTATTTTGTTGATTGTCACTACTCAGCTGTGGATAATCGAATCTTTTATGGTTATAGGTAGCACAAATGTTGCCAATTTGAGGGGGTGATATAAACCAAATGCAATGTCTAAAGACTTATTAGAAGTTTTTAGCCCAATTTATGTAATAAACTTCTTGATATAGACCAAAATGTCACATTCTCAACTTATCAATCCATATTGTCTTTTTTGGCATACCTAAAGATATGAATCCAAACAGCCTAATGCATATTTTTTTTGTTTTTTTTATAATTCTAATATGTGTATTGAGATTTATATTGTTAATATGGTTAAATAATATGGACTTAGATAAACTTAGGTAACTTTAACTTTCGTTATGTGATATGATGTAAAAAATTTAGACATTCAATAACTTTTTAAATAACAGCTTATGTGTATTAAGGATCTCTTATTCTTTGTTAATAATTTTTAAAAATTAAAAATGTATCAATATTTCTCAAAAATGTATCATTTGATTTGTTTACCTATGTAAAATTATATAAAGATATTTTTATAAAAAAAAAATAGTTGTCAATCAACATCTCAACATTAATAACAAAATACATAAACTAATGTTTATACAATAGTATCTAATATTATACATTTTAAATAATAATAATAAAAAAAAAGAGTTAAACCTGATCGGTATCACTTATGGTATCTTTATCATTGATATCAAGTTAAGTAAGAATGATCGGTATCACTTGTATCCTCATTTTCGATATCAAGTTCAGTTAGGAAAAGCATACTTACATACACAAAGCATCGGGCATGAGTTCTATACGGTGTGACAATGGCGAATCACCGGCATGAGTTTTATGCAGTGTGCGTTTTGGGTATCAAGACGGTACATGGGACCAGAGAGTTCCCACCTATTTTTTTTTTAACTTACTTTTTTTTTTTTTTTTTTTTTTTTTTTTTTTTTTTTTTTTTTTTTTTTTTTTTTTTTTTTTTTTTTTTTTTTTTTTTTTTTTTTTTTTTTTTTTTTTTTTTTTTTTTTTTTTTTTTTTTTTTTTTTTTTTTTTTTTTTTTTTTTTTTTTTTTTTTTTTTTTTTTTTTTTTTTTTTTTTTTTTTTTTTTTTTTTTTTTTTTTTTTTTTTTTTTTTTTTTTTTTTTTTTTTTTTTTTTTTTTTTTTTTTTTTTTTTTTTTTTTTTTTTTTTTTTTTTTTTTTTTTTTTTTTTTTTTTTTTTTTTTTTTTTTTTTTTTTTTTTTTTTTTTTTTTTTTTTTTTTTTTTTTTTTTTTTTTTTTTTTTTTTTTTTTTTTTTTTTTTTTTTTTTTTTTTTTTTTTTTTTTTTTTTTTTTTTTTTTTTTTTTTTTTTTTTTTTTTTTTTTTTTTTTTTTTTTTTTTTTTTTTTTTTTTTTTTTTTTTTTTTTTTTTTTTTTTTTTTTTTTTTTTTTTTTTTTTTTTTTTTTTTTTTTTTTTTTTTTTTTTTTTTTTTTTTTTTTTTTTTTTTTTTTTTTTTTTTTTTTTTTTTTTTTTTTTTTTTTTTTTTTAACTTACACATGTGCAATGTTTTGAATGTTTCTTCAGATGAGATGACCTGTTAAATTCATCTAATATGGTAATGGACTGGTCTACAGCTTTGCAGGCACGTTTAGTGAAAAAGTAACAAGAGCTGTGAGGCAGTTTTCACCGCATTTAGCCGCAAAAATGAGACCTTCTCTATCGTGAGCTTTTTTTTTGCCTTTGTTTTCTTGAATCAAATATAATGTAAGGGTGGATGGCAGAACGGGCGGATCGGGTTACACTAGACTTCTTGTTTTGTTATTCACTTTATTGGTGGTTAAGGTATCAAGTAAGATTTTTAAAGTATTGTTAAAATAATCTATTCTTTGCAATAATGCGAGCGATTTAAGAAATAAGAAGGTTATGTATGAAAACAGTTTTGTTGACTTTCAACCAGGTCAACCAATTTCCATTCTAGTTAAGCTTGAAAGCTTTACCTATTTGACCCATTGTAGAAATATGCCACCTAAATTGACCCCTTTTTGGCAAATGTGTCGAAATTGTCAACTTTTATATAATAGTAATGTTACTTTTATTGTATCAGTCACAGGCCTGTTCTTCGTGGGCGCCCTTCTTCTAAAAGGGCAATTTATATATGTGGACGACCTCCGTGCTGGTATGGAAAGGCTAGCAATTCTTTTCTATGTTAAGAACTTTCAGGTTTCTAAATACTGACCTAATGTTACTCATTTGCCCTTTCACAGTGAGTTTTATGCTTTGGTTTATTTCTTGTGGCCTCTTGACTTTGTTATGGGCATTTACCCTTGGTTTTCTTGGTATGTCGCAACCTTCTTTTTCATTGAGTTACATGTACTTATTGTAAGATATTGACTACTGTTGTAAATGATGCAGACCAGATTCCAAGTATTGGAACATCTTGCTTGCAGCTAAAGCAAGAGTTGGTATAGTAGTGCAAAGAACGCCTAAAATGATGCAGACCAGGACTAAAGAGATGGTGGCCGAAACTCCTAAGTTTGTGCCCCGGTCATTAAATAGAACTATCCTGTTAGCTTCTATAATCTATAATTTTGGCAGTTGTTTGCTAAATGAGGTAGTAACTAGTAAGTATATTATATTGACAGAGTGCAGAAACTCCAACATTCAAGATACCTCTTCTGCAGACATCATTGAGATCACAGTTTTCGAAGATTAGAAGTTCCAAAAAAGTAGAAGATGATCAACAGGAGAAAGCTCCAAAGTTTTAGGCTAGACCTGTAAACAAGAAGGTAAAAACTGATAAAATTTCTGCCATTGGTCCCATTTTGTTAAATTTACTATGTCCACTTGGAATTTCTGAAGATACTTGAAAGTAAAGGACAGCTGGGGCTGGGCTGTTTGCTAGCAAAAAACGACCAGTTACTATATCCAAAGAATTTCATTTTGCAATCAATAAAAGAATTCCACCACAGAGAACAGCCATTTTGCAAAACCGGGTCAATGTTTGACCCAAAACTGGGTTCAAACCGGGTCGGGTTGGGTCAAACGGTTTTTGCCTACCACTATTCAAGGTTATGATTTATTGATTTCATCTAAAGTGACTGGCTTTTGCAGCCGTATAAATTACAAAATTCCTAGAGGTGTAAAATTGGGCGAGTCAAGCTGGTTGGGTCATGACTGGGATATTAAAAGTCTAACATCTTTGAGTTTTTCAGATTATAAAATTCCAAGCTTTTTATTCTCCTGTCAACGAATAGTGTAGCGCCTAGCATATAATTTAATATAAGCCAGTATTCGATTCTTGGTCTAACCTCTAGAATACCCCTACAAAGCGGAAATAAATGACATGCTAAAAAGGAATTGTTACCGTTATTTGGATCCAACAATGGTGTTCGTGTGTCGTATAGAACCAATTTGTATTTTGAAACTTTTACATAGTTGAAGTTATTTTAATTAGAGGTACCATAGATGTTTTGAGAGGGAAAGCTCAAACCTTAAACATTAAACCCTATAACTTGCTTATCCGAAGGGAAGCTGCATTCTACAACCCTAACAGGCCGTCGACCCTATTTTACCCAAAGAAGGCTAATATGTGGTAAATTTGATATCGAACTAACACATGTGTAAGTTATACTGTGTAAGTATACAACTTACACATGTGTAAGTATACACTAACACATGTGTAAGTTATTACACATGTGTAAGCTTTGAATAATCATTTGATCTTATATACTACTTACACATGTTTAAGTTATACTACTTACACATGTGTAAGGTATACTTCTTACACATGTGTAAGATATCCTTCTTACCAGTTTTGAATACTCATTTGATTTTGATATTTAACTTACACATGTGTAAGTTTGAATAATCATTTGATTTTGATATTTAACTTACACATATGTAAGTTATATAACTTACACATGTGTAGGTATACCTTACACATGTGTAAGTTCTGAATAATCATTTGATCTTATATACTACTTACACATGTTTAAGTTATACTACTTACACATGTGTAAGATATCCTTCTTACCAGTTTTGAATACTCATTTGATTTTGATATTTAACTTACACATGTGTAAGGTATACACTTACCAGTTATGAATAATCATTTGATTTTGATATCTAACTTACACATGTGTAAGTTATATAACTTACACATGTGTAAGGTATACAACTTACCAGTTCTGAATAATCATTTGATTTTGATATCTAACTTACACATGTGTAAGTTAATAATCATTTGATTTTGATATTTAACTTACACATGTGTAAGTTTTGAATAATCATTTGATTTTGATATCTAACTTACACATGTGTAAGTTATATAATTACACATGTGTAAGTTATATAATTACACTGTGTAAGTTATAGGTAATTACACATGTGTAAGTTATACACATGTGTAAGTTTGAATAATCATTTGATCTTATATACTACTTACACATGTGTAAGTATAACAGTTGATATCTAACTTACACATGTGTAAGTTGAATAATCATTTGATCTTATATACTACTTACACATGTGTAAGTTTTGAATAATCATTTGATTTTGATATCAACTTACACATGTGTAAGTTTTGAATAATCATTTGATTTTATATACTACTTACACATGTTTAAGTTATACTACTTACACATGTGTAAGATATCCTTCTTACCAGTTTTGAATACTCATTTGATTTTGATATTTAACTTACACATGTGTAAGTATACAACTTACACATGTGTAAGATATCCTTCTTACCAGTTTTGAATACTATTTGATTTTGATATTTAACTTACACATGTGTAAGTTTGAATAATCATTTGATTTTGATATTTAACTTACACATATGTAAGTTATATAACTTACACATGTGTAAGGTATATAACTTACACATGTTTAAGTTATACTACTTACACATGTGTAAGATATCCTTCTTACCAGTTTTGAATACTCATTTGATTTTGATATTTAACTTACACATGTGTAAGTTTAATAATCATTTGATCTTATATACTACTTACACATGTGTAAGTTATACAACTTACACATGTGTAAGTTTTGAATAATCATTTGATTTTGATATTAACTTACACATGTGTAAGTTTTGAATAATCATTTGATTTTGATATCTAACTTACACATGTGTAAGATATCCTTCTTACCAGTTTTGAATCATTTGATTTTGATATTTAACTTACACATATGTAAGTTATATAACTTACACATGTGTAAGGTATATAATTACACATGTGTAAGTTATATAATTACACATGTGTAAGTTACACATGTGTAAGCTTTGAATAATCATTTGATCTTATATACTACTTACACATGTTTAAGTTATACTACTTACACATGTGTAAGGTATGAATAATCATTTGATTTTGATATTTAACTTACACATGTGTAAGTTAATAACAGTGATATAACTTACACATGTGTAAGTTTTGAATAATCATTTGATCTTATATACTACTTACACATGTTTAAGTTATACTACTTACACATGTGTAAGATATCCTTCTTACACCTGTTTAGTGATTGCTGCCACATGTGTAGTTAAAATTAGTAGCATAGACTAATACCCATTTTTCTAGTACTCGAGTGTTCGTCCCTATAATTGTGACCAAAGTCAGCAGCACCAGTACCTACACCGATACTCATTGATGTGAGCAACTGCCATAGACTTGTCAATTTACATAGTCAACGAGACTGCCACAAAAGGGGCTGCTACTACATATACATTTTATGTAACCAACTCTAATATTAAGCAAATGATTTAGAAGCATGTAGTAAAAATCAAATACTTCATTAAAAGACGACGTTGTATTCTTGATGAACAATGAGCCAAAATGACGTGTCATTTTGTGTGTGCACAGACACATTTCCTTGATCTTAACTCCATGATATCACTAAAGATTTTTGTTCTCAAATGAAAATAAAGTTAAAGTTGCCACAATAAATTCCAACTAGTCATACTATAAGAGTAGCCACTCATTCGACCAATGAATGTAATTGTACACAAATATTTGGAATTGTGGTACCGGGGCTAGGGTCCTCCCATTACCTTTTTTTTAAGACGCATATTTCAAAATGAACCTGGACTTGTTAAAATGTTGGTTTCAAAATAAACATTTTGCAGGCGTGAGAGTCAACCATAGCAGGGAGGTTCCCAACAGGTCTTTCCCTTAGGTCCTTGTGCTGCCTGCATTACAAGGAAAAAAAAAGTAGTAAAACAATAATGACAATTGAGTCTATTGATGTTCTGTTATTGTTTTATATTACCTCCAAATCTCCAATGCTGAAATGGGTAAAAAGAAAACAGGTTGCCTTGGCCCAAATGCATTTTTAACGTAAAGAACTTTCTAAATAATTTTATCTGAGGTAATATAATATTGGTGACCATATTCATACACCAAATCATTAAAAGAATATCAACTACTTTAGATCAACCTGACATCTGGACCCTACTGAAAAGTTACCATTTTGACCCACAACAGATTGACATGTTACCCAACCTGTCCATTTTGTCACCTTTAACAATGATGATGATCATGGAAAGGTAATTGTGATTTGTGACTTACAAGCCAAAGATCTCTGGCAACCACGATGGTAGTCTGAGGAAGCCCTATGTCATCCGAGTGGGCTGTGATCAGGGCAGTTCCACGGTTCACCAGGAGCACAACTACTCTGTATCTGGAAAGGGGCTCTGCCCAAATCTGCCAAATGAACAAATATAAATGTCATCTTGGTGCAAAAAAAAGTATATGACTTAAGATGGGAGTAGTTAAGTACCTCGAGTCACCTTCCATTCTAACCTTTCTGGCCTGAACACCTAGTCTATCTGTGGAGATATAAGCATTTGATTCAAGCAAAACGATAGAAAGAGTCAAAATATGATGTTAAATTCTCAAAATAACCGACGAATAGATGTTCTTGTAAATCAGCATGAATGTGAACAGTTTATACAAAAAAACCTAGAATATTTCAATCATAAAACGTTTTTGTGCGTTAAACATGACTAGATGTTCGGGGTTTTTAAGCTTAGAGTTCGATTAGTGCAAATTTTAAAATCAAAGTAGCACACCTTGGTTGACAGCAATGACCTCCCTGTTTCCTAGGATATCGAGAGTCTCTTTTGGGACATCTCTAACATCATGGCCGATAAGAAGGGGAGCCTGCAAGGACTCGAGAATGTAAGCTTGTGAAAAACTTTGCCTTTAGCTTAAAATGAATAAATGGGAAAATGTATATACTTTGGAAATAGCCCATATGCTAAAAAGAACAATGTATTCATCTTTTGTCATCCCTCCATTCCTAACTTCAAGCATGTCTGCATCTGTGAGAAACAAATTTCTGAATCTGATCAGTTTGGTTCAATCTCAAAACGAACTGGCATAAAGCGTATTCACATATTAAGAGAAGAAAAAAACAAACCATTCCAACCACCAGGTCTTGCATAATGTGCATAATACTCATTCATATCTGCTATATACATCATGCTGTAGGAATTTCAACAACATCATCGAAATAAACAAACTTTAGTTTAACATGATTTTACATAAAATACCGTGAGAAAAAGAGAAACAAGCATATGAAAGTACCTATCCCGTGTATCTTATCTTTAATGTCATTTGTAGTTCTCCAACTATTTCCTACTTTAGAACCCCATAGAGCAGGATGCATGTCTCCGCTGGCAAACCATTTAAGAACCGAAAATAAGTATTGATAGCAAGTGATGTAATTAGTTGAAATAAGAATATTATCATTCACATAGTGACAAGAAGATAGGACGGCTAGCGTTCATGATAGCTTTATTCATTATCGGGTATCTATAAGTTCAGACAGATCATCATGTTAGAAAAATATACCATAAACCATAGGCATGATTTTATAAGATTAAAGACACAGCGAGTTACCGAATAGTTGGTTTTATCTCTTTGTTGTTACAGTTATCATACTTTAGGTAGTCTATTCCCTGCACACAAAGGCAATAATCGCCTTACTACAAATAATTAAACAGCACATGCAATATATATCGGTCCAACTATATGTTTGACCCAAAAAGTCAAAGTGCAGCGTTCAGTTGAGAAAACAACAGCTAAAATCATACCCAAGAAGCAAATGTTTTGGCATCTTGTTCCTCGTAACCAAGTGAACCTGGCATGGATGCCTTCAAATGATCGTGCATATACATTTTCCACCGGACTATCACTTTCCGTCCCATAGATTATAAGTGGTTTTGCTAATATGCGGTTAGGAGCATCAGCTTCCCTATGTAACCAACACACCTGAACATTTTTTCATGCAAAAACAGCATTTGGTAAGTTCCAAGCTAATATGTGCATTAAATATGAACTATATATTAAGAACTATACAGTTTAACCTCCATCCTATAAACAAACGATTGAACTATTAAGACATTACAATTCATAAGAGAAGGCGTGCAACTGTAATCAGAGGTTTATCACACACAGCTTGGAAACGAGATTATATTTGTTTGAAAGGCTAGAAATACATAGTAACAGCTTTGATGTAAGAGAATTGCAATAACCTCACAAATTCACCAAGATTTTGTGCTTAATACTTCCAATAATTGCAAGCTCCCCCTAAAAAAAATGACTATTTACGCCGTCTTTTTTTGAGAGGGCTACAGTAAAAAAACGACATCTTCTTATATAATAGGTAAATATAATAGCAAGGATAATAATGTATCAAACTTATATAAAATGTATCATCTTTTGTCATCCCTCCATTCCTAACTTCAAGCATGTCTGCATCTGTGAGAAACAAATTTCTGAATCTGATCAGTTTGGTTCAATCTCAAAACGAACTGGCATAAAGCGTATTCACATATTAAGAGAAGAAAAAAACAAACCATTCCAACCACCAGGTCTTGCATAATGTGCATAATACTCATTCATATCTGCTATATACATCATGCTGTAGGAATTTCAACAACATCATCGAAATAAACAAACTTTAGTTTAACATGATTTTACATAAAATACCGTGAGAAAAAGAGAAACAAGCATATGAAAGTACCTATCCCGTGTATCTTATCTTTAATGTCATTTGTAGTTCTCCAACTATTTCCTACTTTAGAACCCCATAGAGCAGGATGCATGTCTCCGCTGGCAAACCATTTAAGAACCGAAAATAAGTATTGATAGCAAGTGATGTAATTAGTTGAAATAAGAATATTATCATTCACATAGTGACAAGAAGATAGGACGGCTAGCGTTCATGATAGCTTTATTCATTATCGGGTATCTATAAGTTCAGACAGATCATCATGTTAGAAAAATATACCATAAACCATAGGCATGATTTTATAAGATTAAAGACACAGCGAGTTACCGAATAGTTGGTTTTATCTCTTTGTTGTTACAGTTATCATACTTTAGGTAGTCTATTCCCTGCACACAAAGGCAATAATCGCCTTACTACAAATAATTAAACAGCACATGCAATATATATCGGTCCAACTATATGTTTGACCCAAAAAGTCAAAGTGCAGCGTTCAGTTGAGAAAACAACAGCTAAAATCATACCCAAGAAGCAAATGTTTTGGCATCTTGTTCCTCGTAACCAAGTGAACCTGGCATGGATGCCTTCAAATGATCGTGCATATACATTTTCCACCGGACTATCACTTTCCGTCCCACAGATTATAAGTGGTTTTGGGTTAGGAAAAAAGGGTAATTTTGAAGGTCTGGACCGGGCCCGTCAATGATCAAACCAGTCAACGTGCAGACAATACGCAGAAGACAATGTCCAGACCCCATATGGACTCAACAACCAGCTAAAAAATAAACATCTAAATTACCTTGTTCCTCATGTCATAGACATAGGCTTCAGCAACATTCTTTTTGTCCTTGGTTTCTTCCATAACTCGGCCTTTCAAGGCCATTTCAAGCAAAAATAAAATGTATCAGATTAGAGAACTGAAGAAGAAGGAAGAAGATGAGGCTAAACAATTTACATTAAACATAAAATGCTTTAATATTACATCTTGTGCCACAATGACAATACAAACTAGCAATTACACATTTACACTAAGTTACTGCATCCAATCTTAAAATGCTACACACAATTAATATTAATAATTTGCATATAATTAAAGTTAATAATTTGTGTATAATTTGAATTAATCAAATTATAAAAAATTGAAAACTATTAAATTAAGAAATCATAAAAATTATCAAATTAGGTTAAACTTACGAATGATTAACGGATTAGTGATGATGGAGTAATGAAGACTGAGGTTCAGAGATTCCTTTTATCGGTGAAACTGATGGTTGCGATGACAGTGGCGGTGGTGGTAGTGGCGTTTAACGACGGCGAAGTTACCATGGTGATGACGGAATGGTGGAACGATGATGTCTGTATAAGCATCAGAATCTCATATTATATGTGAATGTTTATGTAAATTGACGTTTTTAACCCTCCGTGTTTCAAATCTAATCTAAAAAATGGACGGCTCAGATCTAGACCCTTGGACTTTTTTATTGGCTCAACTCAAATTATCCCACCCCTGTATATGGGAAAAAGTGAATATAAGGCTGTCCGACACCTAAGCTTAGGTGTGGAACCCCTCACATACCAATTTTTAATATTTGTTGAATTTTAATTAAAACACATGGCCCCTGATTTTTATGGATTAAAAAAAACAATATGTGAGTGTTCCACACCTAAGCTTAGTAACAGCCTTATATTCCCATCCCCATATATATATAGATATTTTATATATTTACCCTATATAATATGATGATATACAGCTATGGAGTGTAATGGACCATCATGTTTCATGTAGTATAACCAAATATCACTACAACTCAAGACAAACCAATTTGTGAGCTTAACTGTGTCGATGTTGTCTTCGCCAAGTCATACATTAATCGCTAATGTACTCGGAAAGTTGAAGATACAGCAACTGAAATTGCTTTGGGCACCTAACGAGGCAAACCACCATAAATCGGACACCTCCTGCAGAACACTGTAACAACAAAACAATTACTTTATATATGGAAACACTGAATGTCCACTAATAAATCCAACAGTAGATCCACACAGAATTTTTGACACACACCGCTTCATCAAACTTCTGTTCTTTAAAGACCTAATCAATATAATTCCATCTAATAGCCAACTAAATGTACAAGAATTACAAAAATTATTCACATATGTATCCAACATTATCTGTATCCTGCCATATGTATACAAGGTTCTAACATATGTATCCAACATTATCTGTATCCTGCCAGCACTCAGCAGACATGAACATCCAAAATTTAAAGGTGCAGTGTCAAAGTAGGCACGACAGCAGATTATCAACATACTTATGTTAGGTAAGCAACAAAAAGTATCCAAATGAAGAAAAATGCATAAAAGTAATCGAACTTAGAATTACACTAAAGCAACATGGAACTTGTAAATTTAAAACATAGACCAAGACTAAGATGAAAAAATGTTGAAAATGGAAAATATAGAACAAACGGAGATGAAGAGAAGCTGTAAATATGCCATCAAAGTGTGAGTACCGCCATCTGCGACTACCTGTGCCCAATTTAGTATTCGTTCCAAGTTTAAGTTGTTTTCTTTTTCTTTTTCTTTTGGCTTCGAGCAAAGGATGGCTGCTTTTCCTCGTAAGATGTTCCTTTGCCTAACAATTCAAGGGTTTCAACAAACTTTTCTATGTCGACTTTGGGAGAAAACTGAAGGAGTCTTTTTGACACCCCTGTTTCAAGATTAAAAACTTCAGGCGTCCTATGGTAAGTATGGAACAAGAAATCACCGGTAGTAGTAAGTTCAAATATTTTATCCTTTTCAAATTGAACAGTGTTGGATTCCCACAATACCGACCAAGAACAAGTATTATCATGCTCTTCCCTCACCCAAATCCGACTATTATTATGTGTCGTAGAAAACACAGCTAGAGAACCTTTGATGATTGCTAACCGATTAATTCCCCAATCAGGTTTTGGCAACACAATCTTGCCAAAAAGATGAGTGGTCAGATCAAATGTCAATATATAATGGCCGTCAATGTCATCAACCCTGGTTGAATCACAATCTGCTATCCAATACAATGCTCCGTTGAACAAACAAGCATATGACGAAACTTCAGAATACGGAGTACAAGGAACTTGAATCTTACACCATGCATTTGTCTTCATGGTGTAAACAAATGAACATACTGGAGGTTGTCTAAACTTTGAATGGGATAACCACACAATCTTGTAATCATCATTAACCGAGTCAAACCCAAATCCGACTGTAACCCCACGGTCCAGACAACTAGAATCACAAAAAGGAACATCAGACAGCAATAATTTGCGTCTAATAGAACGGTTCCAAAGACTAAAGTAGCTGCCATATAAACCTTTTTCATAAACACAAAGAATACCATTACATGAACCTACTATATTGAAGGTATATCTGTAAGGAAACTTAAGTGTTGTTTCGTCATTATATTCACCTGAATTACACAACGGTAATTCGTCTTCAGAATGTATTGAGTAGTAGTCTTTCCTGTGTCGAATCAAGAACTTTGGCTGAGATTGCAAAGCATGCTTGCGGATGAAATCAGGGCTAGATATACGGGCACATACTGATTTAGAGACTAATCTAAATCGAAGAAGGGATTTGATTGGTAGCCTTATGAATATTTCATCAATCAACTCCTGACTAATATAATCTGACATCAAGAAATCCTGCAGTGATATCAATATTTGAAGAGAAAAAGTTACGAAAAAGATGCAATTGAAACCTTTGAAATGATATAATAAGCTACAGAGTATTTAGCGGTTTGGTCGAAAGGGTCATGTTTAAATACATTTTATATAAACTAGAAATATTACCCGCGCATAGCGGCGAATACAATAGTTTCTACTTTACTCATGTTCTTGACTCCGAAGTTTGAGATGTGTGATCATCTCCGACGAGTGTCATAATTCTGGTGAATTCTTGAAATCCGGCGAGATAGAGAAAAATGAAAAGAGAGAGAGGGGGGGGGATATGAAAGATATCATACTGTCTTTTATTCTCTCTTTTCTTGGTAGCAACATATTATCTTTTTGTTAGATGAGGACCACAAATGTGAAGGATCATTTGTCATGTTCTTGACCATACTATCTTTTTGTTATATGTTAAAAGTGTGTCAAATGAGCATATAATCCTTAGTACAATATGAGAATGGATGGTCTTGATCTATCATATTAAAGATGAATGGCCAAGATCGTGTCTTAACTTAAAAGTTGGAAGTCTTAAAATTTCTAGAGAGGGGTAGACAATATGCTTTATATATGAGTATAGATATAGAAGTATAGATATAGATTATTTCATATATTCAAAAAAGTAGATACAAGGCTAAACTTGCAAGCATTAGGACATCCTATACATGGTCCTATTTAATCACAACCTATCTAAACATTCGCATAACCATACACATTCTCGGATGATCATGATCTATACATAGACATATAGTACTCAATAATCATCAGGAAATCTTTTACTTGCAACTATTGATACATTTAATAAAATTCTAAAACATTGTCTAAAATCCCCTTGTTGCATAAGGGCATTCGCCAGTGTTCTTATTATTAAAATAACTGTCCTGTAAAATAAGAAAACAATTGGCTCTTTCGGTCCTTAACTATCAATTTATTCTTCCTTCATGTTTGGATTTTAGGTTCAACGTTAGTACAACACAACAAACCGCCACTAAGGTGGCTTAGTAGCCAGACGTCCTGTTTCCTCACAAAAGGTACACCTGCCTAGGTAGAGGGAAAAGCTTCGGATCATTGTCATTTTGACTTAGTTGAGACGGGAAAAAAAAATAAAATAGAATGGGTCGGGTCGACTTGTCGGGTCAAACAGTGAGGTCACAAACGCAAATTAACGGCAACGGTACCCAATCCCGGCATAAACCGGGGTATGGGGGAGGTATGATGTAGACAGACCTTACCCCTACTCAACGGTAGAGAGGCTGCTTCCAGATCCACCGAAGTGGAAGGGACCTCCGGCCCAGGGCTATAACCCTTGCAAAAATACCCGACGGCAGGCGAAGCCAAAACCGAATAGGGGAAACTCTCGATCTCAAACTCTCTATCTCAACCTCTCAATCTCTATCTCAGCCTCAATCTCAGATCTAGATTTGGATCTAGAGAGATAAAAGAGCCGTTGGAGGAGAGAGATTTGGATCTAGATTTATGTTAAACGCAAATTAACATAAAAGATAAACCCAATGAATTAACTATCCAAATTAACATAAACAAAAAGCCTAAAATCATGAAACCCTTACCAATTTAGTAAAAGCCGAAAAGGAAAGCAAGTCAGGCAACCGGATAAGAACAAAAGGTGCAGTTACCGGGAAAGGGTTGACATCGGTATTAGATAGCAGTCATAGCACCGTGAGTGTATTTTTAGAGTTAATTTCATTTTTGGTCCCTGTGGTTTGTATGCTTTTTGCAGGTTGAGGACCTTTTCAGGTTTCATTGCATTTTTGGTCCTTATTTTTGAAACCTTTTGCAAATTTGGTACAAATTAACGATGACCGTTAAATTGAGTCGTTAAGTCATCCACGTGCTCCCCACATGAGGGGCAATATCATCTTTTTACATATGTTAGGGACCATTCTTGCCATTTTTTTAAATCTTTTATTTATTTTTAGCCAAAGATGAAAATCTTTTAATATATGTCTCTCCCTTTCTTTTTTTTTTTTTTTTCTCTCTCTCTCTCACACACACACACACACAATCACCTCTCCCAAAAAACCCCCCACCTACCACTCCACTACCACCACAAACCCTATTCGTCGCCCGTAAAATGGCCACCAGAGCACCACCCTCACCACCATCTTCCGTGAAAATGGCCACCATCGTCGTCTTTCTTTCATTTACAACATTTTCGATCTATATATCATATCTCTTATCTATATGGTGTCTACAGTTTGATTTCAAAAGCAATAGGATTGGATTTAGGAGCTGTGGTGGTCGTTTTTATTTTAGTGGTGGTGGTGGCCGAATTTAGTTGTATTTGTAGTGGTGGTTTTCGATAGATAGATGAGGCTAGCAGAGGTGGTGGTGCCGATGGAGATGGTGGCTGCCGGAAGTGGTGCTGACGAAGTGGTGCCGGAAGTTGTAGCGGTGGTTCGGTTTTACGACCAATGGTTCTTTTTTCAGCCATCTAATTCATTTCTTGTTGAGTGAGTATATGTGTTTGTTTGTGATTGTTCAACTTCAAGATCTGGATCATCGGTTGTTAATTGGTTAGTTGTCTTTGATTGAATTGTTAGAAAGTAAGGAATAATGTTAAGTTCAAGTTCTTGGTTGGAAATTTATATAGGATGTAACAAACTGGATGTATACCTGAATGTATATATACACACACAAACCAGATTTGTATTTAGATCTGTTTGGTGGTGGTTAGGGGTATAATGTTTGTATGAAGAAGAAAATGGAAGGGAAAAAGTGTTAAAGAAATTATTATTTGTCCTTTAGAATGGAAATGGACATAAATACCCCTCACATGGGGAGCACGTGGATGACTTAACGACTCCATTTAACGGCCATCGTTAATTAGTACCAATTTTGCAAAAGGTTTCAAAAATAGGGACCAAAAATGCAATGAAACCTGAAAAGGTCCTCAACCTGCAAAAGCATACAAACCACAGGGACCAAAAATGCAATTAACTCATATTTTTACTTTCTTTTTCTTAAAAACTTTTGGGCTGATGCTTAATTATATTGAATCTATTGGGGATTCTTTTCAAGGAGGTCTCTTCCATCTAGGGATGAGATCGGTATGGTACCGGTACCGAACCGTACCGAAACCGATGAATCTCAAAACCGAAAATACCCAAAATGAAATCCCGATACCGTGCCGAATTTAATAAAACGGTACCGGTTCGGTACCGAGATTTTTGGTTCTATACCATATTGGTACCGAATTTCACATCTGCAAAGACTTTGTTTGCCAAACTAATAACAAGAAGATTTGTAGACTATATAATGTAATGGTCCGTTAATTAACTCTTTAATATTTAGTTACCAACAGCTCTGTTCTAGCCACTAATACAAAAAATATATATAGTAATTATACATGTATTCTAGCTGGATACAAAATATACTTCCATAAAAATGAGTCGAACTACTTGCAAACCAGAAACACTTGCAGCAACAGACATACTTACAATTATCAATTTTGCAAAACAGAAATACATGGACTTTTAGCCTTTCAATACAAATCCATAATTAAAATACAAATAAAACCCTTAATACTTAGCTTAATCGGTTATTATCTGGTTTCCCCGGTACTGAACCGGTACAGTACCGTTTAGTACCGAAACCGTTTTACCCAAATATTAAATACCGATACCGATCCCGAATACCATCGGTACCGATTTTCGGTACCGGTTCGGTTTCGGTATTTTGGTAATTTTGTTCATCCCTACTTCCATCAGATTTTATATGGGCTTTGTTTGTTTAGGTGGTCCAGTGACACAGTTAAACTGTATATTTTTTATATATTTTTTTTTTGAAAGATAAATTTCGCTTGAAACTTCGTGTCGCGATTCGACAGCGGAAGGTCTAGCATACGTTGTCTTAACCGGGTCCGCGCTAGAGAGCTCTCTCGAAGTAGAAATGCCTATTTCAAATACCCGATGGGGGGAAAACCCCCTACTAATCCGCCCGAAGGCACGGCGATTAATAGGGGTAAACCCTGCCCCTCAGACTTGAACCTGAGTATACCCAAGCAATCCGCAGCTAAATTGCCTTGTTATGTCGTATGCGTATATACTTGTCGGTAATACCGGTATGAAAGATATCATACTGTCTTTTATTCTCTCTTTTCTTGGTAGCAACATATTATCTTTTTGTTAGATGAGGACCACAAATGTGAGGTATCATTTGTCATGTTCTTGACCATACTATCTTTTTGTTATATGTTAAAAGTGTGTCAAATGAGCATATAGTCCTTAGTACAATATGAGAATGAAGACTAAGTGTGTTTGAACGTATTGAAAGTTTGATCTATGAAAAAATGAGTTTTTAGCATTTTTAGTGAATTTTAGTGAACTTTAACCTCTTTTTAAGTGTTTTATGTGTAATTACTTGCATTTTTTTGTCAACTAATTAGATATTACTAAATGGGAGTTATATTAGGGCTAAGTGTTGAGCTATTAGCAATCATGTGGTAAAAATCAAATTACATAGTTGAATAGGTGACTTTTAAGCATTTTTAGTGAATTTTACCTCTTTTTAAGTGTTTTATGTGTAATTACTTGCATTTTTTTGTCAACTAATTAGATATTACTAAATGGGAGTTATATTAGGGCTAAGTGTTGAGCTATTAGCAATCATGTGGTCAAGAATCGAATTACGTAGTTAAAAAAAGTGGTTTTTAGCATTTTTAGTGAAATTTAACCTATTTTTAAGTGTTTTATGTGTATTAACTTGGAATTTTATTTGTCAATTCACTAGATAACTTTAATGGGACGTATGCTAGGGCCAAGTGTTGAGCTATTAGCAATCATATGGTCAAAAATCGAATTACGTAGTTAAAAATATATAACAAAATGAAAAAACTACCGGTTTTGTAACGGTTTGGACCCGGCCCAGTCTTAACCCAACGCTATTCAGTTTGGATTGGTTTTGGTATTCCATTCAAAAAACCGGTTTGAAACTGGTTCAGCTTATGGTCAAAACCGGTTTGGGATCCTTTGACCCAAACTGGTTCGGGGCAAGTCCGTGTTGAAACCAGAAATGGGCACGAGTACTTCAATTAATAAGGAGTTAATTCACACATATTTAGTTTCTGGTTTGGTAGTTTAATGTTATCTCATCCAAGTGTTTTTAGCCATATATCGCCTGTTTATTTTCGTTCGACATTCACAATCCAAATGTCTTTAACTGTATCTGAGTATCTTATTTCCATGATTATTGTTCTATCAGGTATTCAGGTTCTATAGTTTAAAATTTCTTTATCATGTACTCACTTCTTGTTTACGCATCCAGCCAATTTCTTACACGATTTGTTCTATTTTGCAAGTTAATTACATACAATGAATCGAATGAAAGTTTTTTTTACACAATAAGAAAAGTGTACAAGTAACATACATCCCGAAATACTTATTCCTATTCTTAATGAAATTATTTACAATATACATCTCTCAACCTTTAAAATAACTATATCACTCTCTTTTACATCAACCACTTTTACATTAATACCCACACCGTACCACCACTCGTTGCCCCCGTTGCCGTCATCGCCACACCGTCGCATCACGCGGGCATTTGTCTAGTTGTAAATAATGTTTAACCTACTTGCACTTTACTGTTAACATATATATTTTTTTAATTAGGTAATAATAGTTTGTGGACAAATAAATATTAAAATGCAATGAATTTGGCAATTGTTTCTAAAATAATAAAGCGACTATATTTAAATGATTTTCTGGAATAACAGGAGAGTCATATTAATAAGGGTAAAGAATCTGGAGTGTATGGAACTTGTCATTTTTTACTATTGTATGTATGCATCAAAAAATTTGAACGTTTTATGGAAACAACCTGCTAAAATGTTCGGATGGTGTAAGTTACCGGCTGAATGCTGACGTGTACCAGTTGCCTGCCATTTTGAAAAAAAAAACATATATAAATCTGGATCATGTGTCTATACATATATTAACACACATATCTATTATTTTGATTCAATCACTCTCCGATACAATTAATGTTACTGAGAAAGTTATCATCATCATCAATATCATCTCGTGGTGTGTCAATTTCAACAATAATAACATCATCCATTTCTAAATTCGACAACAATAACAACGTGGCTTCATATATCTTCATCTATATCTAAATCTGTAAATAAACAATTATATCATCAATCAAACATCTATCTCACATTCCTCACATCTAGATTCACCCACTGCCACCGCCGACCGACTTCCACCGCCGCTGACATTTGTGTTCGTGTATAAATCTGTGAAGATTCGATGTGTGTATAGAAGATTTGGGGTATAGATTTGATATGGGTATAGTTTGAAGAACTTGAAACAGTGTATATAAATATTTGGCGTGGATTAAGGTTGTTGGTGTGGTGGTCGGAGGTGGCTTGTGGTGGTGGCCGACGGTGGCTGGTGGGTTGTTTGGCTTCGATTTGCTTGTTTGGTTGCTTCCTCATTATTATTAATATTGTTGGTTTTCAACAAAGAATCAGTAGTAGATGTAATTATAGTATTAGTATTATTGTTGTTGTTTCTGATTGAAAAATGTAACATGTTATTCTTGTTGTTGTGAATTTGAAAAGGGGTTGTGGCATTTGTAGTAAAGATTATGAAATTGGTGACTTGAATTGTTGAATCTATATTATGTGTTTGATTTTTTGTTGTTGTTGTTGTTGATGATGATGATATGGAAATGATGATATGAAGGTTGAAGCTTCTGGGGAAAAAAAGGAGATGTAATTACATTTTTTAATCATAAAATAGCAAATGTAACCGACTAACCATCAAGTAGACAGGTCACCAGTTACACGATTCGTTCAAAATTTGAGAGCTACTTCTACAAAACGTTCAAAAATTTTGATGCATACATACAATAGTAAAAAATGACAAGTTACATACACTCCCAGATTCTTTACCGTATTAATAACCACCCCAAACAACATAATCCACATCACAAGCCGAATTGAAACTCTAAAGACCATACCAAAATAGACTAAGGGTCTGTTTGTTTTTTTAACTGTTAAGTGACTGAATGGATTAAGTGACTGAATAAAGAAATATAGTATGTACGTATTAAGCCAATACATTTAATTTTTTATTTATTAAGTTAAAAACAAACATGTTTGATTGACTTAATGGGTTAAGTATTTTTTTTATTAAGTCAATTAAGTCATAGCCAAACGGGGCCTAAGGTGTGCTAATTAAAACCTAAATTTGACGTAATTAAACCAAAATCAAAAAATGATAGCATATAGCTAGCTATAAACAAAAAGGAACATCGCAAGCTTCACTTGGCACATCGTTGTATTTCACATCATCACTACTCACAAATTGGATCATTTCTTGATACCATCAATACTCTATAACTCTATTTATAATCAAATAACCAAGCCAACAACTTGCATTCGCCATTTTTCAAACCTTAATGAGTAATTTCATAATTAAAAACCAACACCTTAATACCTCTTGAAAAATCCAGATTCCATATTATGAATTATTCAAGTTTAACTTTATCACATACTTTTGGCAATGAAACCCTTTACCTAATACAATATAACTTGAACAAAAAGATGTCATAACTCGATCTACCTTCATTTCTAACATACATCCGCAAGAACTTTGAATTGAATAGCACTGAGACATGAAAAAACTGAAACTATTTGCATTTTTATTAACTAGAAGGGTAACCGCACAATGCGATGGTGGTGGCGCCAACGACAGTCTGGTGCGGCGACTGGTGGGGTTTGGTGCGGCGACTGATGGTCAGCGACAATTATTGTTGACGGTAGCGACGGCGAGTGGTGTAGGTGGATGTAAATGTAATTGATTTAAAGGTGGTAGTTAAGATATTTTAGAAGATACGGATTTAAGGTGTAAATTAATTCATTAAAGGCAATTGGGTGATTTCTTATAAGTCTTTCGCCAAAAGGGAGGGCGGGGGAGAGGGGGTCAATAAGGGCAATTGGGTCATTTCATGTATCCCCTTTTTCGAACTCTTTTTGGGAATGGAAAATTTTTTATAAGGTAGTATAGATAAAATCTAACGGAGTTAAAATATAGCACCAAACTACTCCTAAATCTTTTAACACCTCCTTGACAACGACTATGTGAACCGTTTTGAAGTATTACACAACCTGTACCACCCGACCATTATGCCATCAAGCATAGATACTGATAGATTACAACCAAATGAAAACTTTATATAGTCTTTTAGATAAAGATAGAATGTATAAAGCAACCCAAGAAAACTCTAACCAAGCAAAGCCGTGAAATGGTCAAACTACTATTTGGTCAATTAACTATCAGCCAAATCTATTTGATTTGACCCATTTGAAATACAATAAAATCTGAGATTATACCTGGTTGAAAGTACAACATTCCTCTTAGATCGCTAGTTTGCAAGTTCCGTAATTCCTCCCATAGAATCTCTAATTTACCTATACATGTAAAGATCAAAACCCAAATGACAAAAAGAAGCAACCTGCTAACGAAAGTAACTAATTTGGAAACCGTCAAGAATAAGAATGGTTTCCAAGGCATCAATATTCCTTTTCTGGTTACAAAAGGACATGTAATACGGGTAGATATGACCAAAATACTTAAGTATGCGATTTTAATGTTTCAACATTCTTATTAGAGCACGCAAGTTGGAAAAGGCTAAGCTCAAGTTGACCTGAAATGTTTTCAGCAAATCTTTTTTAAACTCTTTAAGAGTTAATGTGTTAGATTTTTTATTGCAAAAGGCAGCCCTATACGGCTATACTATTACCTTTCAACTAAAAAAAAGAAGGTAAATGGGTGGGAATCCTCTGGTCCCATGTACCCAGAGCGCACAGCGCATATAACTCATGACTCACCATTCTCACACATGGATCACAAGATATAGTTTCTCCCCTTGCATTTTGCAAGGTTTGAGCTTGTGACTTGCAGCCTTCGTCTGTGGGCCTATGTGGTCACATGGTGGCGATACCAGTTGATTTATGATCAATTGGTATTACCTTTCAATTACCAGCGCATTACAAAAGCTTACGGTGTCCCGACCATTATGTCATCATTAATATTGACAGTCTAAACAGATCCAGCATCAAAAAGCAGTCATTGCCGAAGGAGAGAGACTAATAAAACTCCAAAAAAAAATGTGGATGTGAGTACACTGAATGTGATTGGCAATTTGGCATCCATCTGATCGGAAAAACTGGATGTCGGGCCTTGACCCTGAGAAAGTTCATATCAACAAGATTGTGTAGCCAGAACCCACAATTCCGCCTCTAAGAAGATCGATATCATGATTGTTACCCGCCCGTTTGCTCAATGCCAGTCTCTATCTATTCACCAACAGTTTTATGCAGGGCCCGTGTCCTTAATATTCAAGGAGAATGGTACTGTCTGTAATGGGATTTTGAAAACATACAGGGTTCACGCCATGATAGAAGATGATAAAAGGTTTGTTTATGAAACTGAATCAGAGATTGTAATTCTTGAGATCCAGAGTTTGGCCACCAGGATCCACCAGCATTTGAGAAATACTTGGAAGAACAACTTAGGGAGTTGTTGATCCATCCAGATGACCAAACCTTTGAAAAAACAATAGCAGAGATCTTACCAAGGAGAATTATATGTGTTTGGAAGCCCCAAAGATCACCTGAGCCAAAAGAGAGATGCCCATTATGGAGTCCAGGTTACTTGAGAGATAACTGGATCAACACTGATTTACCACTTTACCAGCAACAAAGTTCTAGAGTAATATGAAGTATTTGAGTCAACAGCACCTGTCACTTCCTGAAAATACTTCTACACAGTGGAGAATACTATAACACCCCAGGCTGATAACCCGGTTGTGTGTGAAACCGGTTACCAACCGGTTTCATGGTTATGGAAGATTATGCCACAAAATTGTGCCAATCCTCTACGGATTTTTTCCATAGATTTCATAGATGAGGATTTTGTTGATGCTTGCGTTGGGCTTACCAAGGCAAGAATTGAAGGGAAGGCTTGCCAATGGACATATAACTAACTACGGCAATCCAAAGTGCTAGTGCAGGCAACTATCAATGACAACGTTACAAAACGGTTGGGTCGATAGAGGGTAATGGATCAAAACATATAAATTTTGGCATGGGGCTAAACAGTTAGGCTACGGTTTCAATGACCCACTCCACTTTTAGTTCAACTTCTTAGATTTCCCCAAATAGTTTGTATGTCAAATATGATTAGAAATACTATAGCACTTCAGAAATAATCTAAAATATTGGAAATTTTTATCCATTGAAAATACACTTTGGAAAACTTGTAACCCATTTGACCATGCCCTTTTTCATTCAACTATTTTTCATTTCACCCATTTGATTCATTAGAGGAGAAACAACCCATATCAACCCGTTCATGACTAGATGGGCGAAGACTCAAAACTACCACCTATATCCACCTATTCATAACTAGATGGGTAAAGACTCAAGATTGATACCCATTACAACCAATGACTTCCCTCAACATATCTAACAGCTAAAGAGTGGTACATAGGACCAAAAAAATTAAAAACTTTCCTTCACCGACATAACCAGGCGTTGCTTGATTAGTTTATATAGAAACAAAAATGATGACTATTTCTTTCTGATGAATATATAAGTCACAAAAGGAGTTAAATGCTAAATTATACATGATACTAGTTCAAAATTTGTGAAGAAACCTTTTCTGGACAAAACTCTTTTCTCAAAGCATCTTCCACCTGCAGGAATATTGACGAAAGTAATCCTGAAAAAAAAAAGTGACACAATAACGTCTTTCAGCAGCGAAACCATCAGGGACAAGATTTACATATATTTTATTGAGACTAATAATATTGGTTTTGATTTCCAGTTGATCATAAACTGCTAATAAATTTCAAATTTCTGCATTCAATTTCATAATCTCTCTTTTTTGGGTGTTAGGTAAACTCAGATGTTTAAACTTAAAATTATTACTTTAAGTATCTAAATAACATATAACTCAAGAATAAATGAAAACCTGGCACGGAGCTTTCTCCAGGTTTCAAAGATCCTCTAACTAAAAGGGTGCCAGGAATCTGCTCAAAGACCTATAAACAAGGCAAAGAAAATATGATCACAAACGAATCCACGAATAGCAGCAAGATATAATCGATAACTAATAGCATACTTACCGTTACACGAAAATGCAAATCATTCAAAGCCTCACCCCACTCAAGTTCCTTCAAATTCCCAGAGTTACTCTTCAAGATTTCTTTGCAGTGAGACATGGTTGCGTGTATCTAGATTTCATCAAACTATTGTGTCAAAGGACATACAGGAGAAAAAATAGATGAAGTTTTTAGCAAAATGAACACATGTAGTTGAGCCTTACATCAATAAAAAATGAGGCAGCATTTAAATTACTAGATGCACCACTGGCTCGGAAGAAGGATTCCATTGAGTTGAGAACATGAAATGCACTGAACTTGCGTTGGATTCCCTGAAGTATAAACAAAGTTATACTGTAAAATCAGGATAATATATTACCATGGCCGATAAAAGCATAATTAGAGAATAATGCGTGTAAATTTTCTATTTTTGAAAACATAGCTTTCTTAGCAAATAGTCAATTATGCATCTCTACGATCTGGCTATTACTCCATAAAAGACATATCATTACTTTCACAAGAAAACTAAACTATATATATATAATATATATTGGCATACCATCATGACGTCTGTTTAAGCAGATAAAATTATAAAGGACTTGATCAGTTACAAGTTCAAGCAGATATGCAGATTCTCGAAACTCAATACGTGAACAGTTAGAAAGTAAAAAAAATATAAATATGGTAACAGGTGCTGTAAAATATAACGGTTAATGTTTTTAGAGAAATATATACAAACCTCAAGCATGAAGGTGAGGGCATTCTTTGAAGCCACATGAGATGATATTATCTTCTTAATTGGAGGAATAAACGACCATGCAATTCCCCATCGACATGTTTGACCTTGAACAAATTCAGTAGTCTTAACAACTGTAACTCCCGCCTCACGAAGCTTTGATATCAAGCTTTTCAAACTTGATTTTTTTCCAACCATTGATGTGTACCACCTACAATAACACAGTGAAGAGTAAAAAGTTTAACAAAAAAAAACCAGCTTTTGAAGCATTTTCCGGATTACAAAATATCATCTAAATGTTTGAACCTGAAAGATTGTTTAAGTTGAATGCTATCTTGAATCATGCGACCGACAAAAGCTTGTTCTCCACCAGGGCAAACCATCTCTGCTGGGGTTCCCCCACAAGATGTATTCGGATTAAGCCCTGATTCTTCCATTGTCTCGAAAAAAGGAGGATTACACATACAAAAGTCAAACTTCTCACACTCCTTGACAACACCTACAAGTATCGGAGGACCATTGTAGCTCTTGTTCAAATTTTCAAATGATGCTTGATTTGGATGCTCTGCATTACCCATTATATCCGTACAGCTTTCAGTGTTGTTTGTGTGTTGATGAGTCAGCTCTTGCTCAAAGTCAACTTTTCGAATCTCAATTAATTCGGAAATTTGTGGATTATTCTTAACATTCCACTGGGCCCATTCTAGAGCTACATCTGTCACATCTGTTATTGATTAAATGAAACTCATATCTATTAGAGTATGCCGATTACATGTTCATAACTCTGATAGTACAAATTAAAAGACTTTACAAGAAATCAAAAACAAGCTACCTGTCCCAACAAAGCTCCAACCATGAAGAGATGCACCAAGTAGAGGATAAATACAATTGGCCCCAGTGCCGATATCAAGTCCTTTTACGAGACTATTGTCTCGTCGGGTATTGGGAATGATGTTAGATGATAAAAGGTCTTCGATCCAATAAATATAGTTAGATCTGTTGGGTACCGTGGGGCAGAGCTGTCCATCAGGAATCCACCTAAACTTGTAATTTCAGCTCAAATTAGCAAACGAACTCTTTGTAAAGCATACGCACTCTAGTACTCAAATGTGGTTTTACGTTTATCAATTTCTACTATTTCCGGGAAATTTGATGTAAAAATTGACTTACATAAAACTTATTTCTACTATTGTAGAAATAAGTTTTTCAAGATTGTGGATGAAAACTTACATAAAACTTAAATAATGGTAAATCATGATGCTGATAAACAATATGTACAGAATAAGTAACATATGATAATAAAAAAGAATAAGAATAATACCAAGTGACGGAGTGATGATGAAGGAGCAAAACCCTGGTGAGCTCACGAGTAGCATTGAAGTCTTTCCAATCGATCTTTGGTTTGCCATCTCGAGAATAAAAAACGTATGATCCAAATGAAGGATATAAAGACGCTAATTCACTAAAGTCCGGTGGGTTGTCCGAGAATTTGTTCCGGGGATGTTTTTCTTCCTCCCTCTTTCTCTTTTTCCCCATTCTCTTCCCTCTTTTCTGTTTCTCTAGTTTTTTGTTTTTTCAATATATACCCACACTATCAAAATTACAAATATCTCCCATCAAAATTTTAAATAAGAGCATCCAAAATGAGAAAAAGTCTTTGAAAGCTTTTGATTTTGACATATTTAATTCACTAACTTCAACCTATTAAAAGCTTTTTCTAATCTAAAGCTTTTTATAGGACTAAACAATGAAAAAACATTTTGCTCAAAAGGTGCTCAAAAAGGCTGAGGATTATAAACCTATCCTCAGATAAATTATTCACTCCAATGGTATTAATCCTCTTCAAAAGCTTATTTTTTTAAAAAAAGCTTTTCATCAAGTTGCCATTGGAGATGCCCTAAGAGAATCCACAATGATAGGTTGATCAAAAGGCTTTTTATGCTAATAAGTCAACTTTTTACCATTGGGAAAGATAACTTTTTTCATCAAAAGGTTGACAAAAAGACTTTTTTCCAAAGACACTCACACCAACTTATAAATATATTATATTAATATGACTTTATCTAACATTCTTAATTTAATATTATAAATTGATGGTGTGGAAATAATAAAAAGTCATTGATAGGTTAATGCCATTGGAGATGCCCTAACAAATATACCTAACTTCATCTCTTGGTGTGAATTAGACAAGTATACCCTTAATTCATCTCATACACTATTGAAACGACTCGACTCGACCATTTTTTATTTATTTTTTTACAAATTGACTTTGTTTGACCAATCCATACTTAGAAAAATTTTAGACAAAATAATGTGAAAACTCAAAATGTTCAAATTCAAAATCTAACGATTTAGAAAACCTTAATATGTTATAATAAACATATCCTATAAGTTTCAGACCTTGAAAACGTCGGATGAAGCTCGGAAAAGTTTTTGCTCGAAGTCAGAGGACTGCGGACGCTGAGCACGGTCGACCGTGCTCTGCGTCCGTGCTCCCAAAAAACTGAACACCAAGACGAAAACACTGCGGACACTGAGCACGGTCAGTCGTGCTTGCGTCCGTGCTCTTACTGCACACACCAAACATCAAATTTGATTATTAACCCAATTTGCAACCTTTCCAAAACTCATTTCCAAGCTTCATAAGGCAACAATATTGATTCAAACAAATATTTGACACACTTATAAACATAGTGAATGTGTCTAGATGATCAAGCATTCATTTTTACAACCCAATGGGTCATATACCCATGTTGACAACTTCATTGTTACCAAAATACATTAAGAAACCATATGACCATTTACTGATTTTACATACCCAAAACAACCAAAGTACCAAATTGTATCATGAACCATAAGAGGTGAGATAACTAGGTGTCTACACAAAATACCATTCCTTCAAGAATGGCAATACCTTCAAATCTTCGAGATGCAAATTCTTCTAATCAAACTTCACACCAACAAGATCCTAGTTACCTCTTCCAGAACCGCCTATAAAAATGTTAAACAACTAAAACGTAAGCGAATGCTTAGTGAATATACTTGCATACATTTACATATACGAAGGAGGACAACGCACAAAGGATTATTACATGTAGCCTATGACACCGTCGTGCCATATCTACATGTTCACCTTTGTACCCTAACGCATTACATGGATCCATATAAGCTAAACAACACAATCATAATCACATACATATCATATCAATCACTTGGGATTCTTAGGCCCCATATTTTATATCAAGAGGTTCTTAGGCCTCATAAATCACATATCAATAGGCTAATAAGTCTCCTTTCACTTTTCAAGAGGTTCTTAGGCCTCATGTCACACATATATCTCGCCCCTACTTAGGCTTAACGGCAAATCGATTACCATATACGGAATCCACCATCATATGGTAATCGACCCGACGCATATATAAAGGTATGCAAATATACCCACCTCTTTCGCGACTCGAACAATAATTCAAAATAAGCGCCAATGCACAATTTCAAGCTTTCAACCTATCATCACATCATAATATGCATATAAGCTATCATTCACTCTCTTGGCTAACTCAACTTAGCCATACTACAAATGTCACTAACATTCCTAACCCAAACCCTCTTATCTTGGTATTGAGTTACATTCCATTCAAAATTTCATTTGGTGAGTTCAATTCATCAATACAATCACCATTTCAAATCAACTAGAAAAATCATTATTCAATCATAATCAAAGTTTCATTACTCACATCCAAATTCTTAATTAAATTATTCATGCAACTCAATAACAATATAATAAACAAGAATTTTGGGGAAAATCATATAATAACTCAATTCTAGCAAAATCCCCAAATTGAACCTCTCATGACCCTAATTCTCAAAAAGGAATTGAAATTAGGTTAAGGAATCAATACCTTAAAGAATGGAAGAGAAAAGTTTAGGGTTTCAATTCACAATTTCTTCTCCTTTCTTCTTCCTAATTTTCAGCCACTATCACCATCACACTCTCAATTTCCCCAAATTCAATTCTTCCTTATAATTCTTATTATTATGATTGTTATTCCCTTACTTGAATTTGATTAACTAGAAGAGTGAGATTGATTTGAATGAAGAAGAAAAGAGATTAGAAGAAGGTAGTAAAAGTGCAATTGGACATTTTTCCATGCTTTCACAAAATTTTATACGTCCTCTCTGTTTTATTTTGAACTCTCCTAAGTTCTTCTTCTACTATAGCAATGGGCTCCTCAACATAGTTCAACCTATTGTCGACTTCAATTTCATTTAAAGGCACATAGGTAGCTTCATCGGCAAGACACTTCCTAAGATGTGAAACATGAAAAGTAGGATGAATTTCCGAAAGCTCATCGGGTAACTCCAAACGATAAGCAACTTTGCCGACTGTAGCTAAAATTTTGAAAGGACCAATGAAACAAGGACTTAGCTTTCCACGTTTCTGAAATCGTAGGACACCTTTACATGGAGAAACTTTCAACAAAACACGATCACCAACATTGAACTCAATTGGCCTTCTTCGTTTATCCGCATATGACTTTTGTCGATCTTGTGTCGCCTTGAGTCTTTCTTTGATCACATCAATCTTCTCAATGGTTTTCAATACCACCTCCGTGCCTCCTAACTCACGTTGTCCTACTTCTCCCCAACAAATAGAAGATCGATGCTTCCTACCAGACAACATTTCATATGGCGGCATTTGGATGCTTGAATGGTAGCTATTATTATAAGAAAATTCTACCAAGGGCAAGTGAATATCCCAAGTACCACCAAAATCGATTATACAAGCTCTGAACATATCTTCAAGAGTTTGGATGGTTCTCTCACTTTGACCATCCGTTTGGGGGTGGTAAGCGGTGCTAAAGTTAAGCTTGGTGCCCATTTCATCATGGAATTTTCGCCAAAAATGAGAAGTGAAACGAGTATCTCTATCCGAAACAATGGAGATTGGAACTACATGTCTTGCCACAACTTCCTTCACAAAATTTTATACGTCCTCACCGTTTTATTTTGAACTCTCCTAAGTTCTTCTTCTACTATAGCAATGGGCTCCTCAACATAGTTCAACCTATTGTCGACTTCAATTTCATTTAAAGGCACATAGGTAGCTTCATCGGCAAGACACTTCCTAAGATGTGAAACATGAAAAGTAGGATGAATTTCCGAAAGCTCATCGGGTAACTCCAAACGATAAGCAACTTTGCCGACTGTAGCTAAAATTTTGAAAGGACCAATGAAACAAGGACTTAGCTTTCCACGTTTCTGAAATCGTAGGACACCTTTACATGGAGAAACTTTCAACAAAACACGATCACCAACATTGAACTCAATTGGCCTTCTTCGTTTATCCGCATATGACTTTTGTCGATCTTGTGTCGCCTTGAGTCTTTCTTTGATCACATCAATCTTCTCAATGGTTTTCAATACCACCTCCGTGCCTCCTAACTCACGTTGTCCTACTTCTCCCCAACAAATAGAAGATCGATGCTTCCTACCAGACAACATTTCATATGGCGGCATTTGGATGCTTGAATGGTAGCTATTATTATAAGAAAATTCTACCAAGGGCAAGTGAATATCCCAAGTACCACCAAAATCGATTATACAAGCTCTGAACATATCTTCAAGAGTTTGGATGGTTCTCTCACTTTGACCATCCGTTTGGGGGTGGTAAGCGGTGCTAAAGTTAAGGTTGGTGCCCATTTCATCATGGAATTTTCGCCAAAAATGAGAAGTGAAACGGGTATCTCTATCCGAAACAATGGAGATTGGAACTACATGTCTTGCCACAACTTCCTTCACATAAATCTTTGCCAATACTTCGAATGATGATGCTTCACGAATTAGGAGAAATAAGGCACTTTTTGTCAATCTATCAATTATCACCCAAATCGTATCAAATTGATTTCTAGGTGTTTTGGGCAATTTAGTGATGAAGTCCATTGTGATATGCTCCCATTTCCACTTGGGGATTTCCAATGGTTGCATCATACCACAAGGCTTTTGGTGCTCGGCCTTCACTTGAGCACAAGTCAAACATTTTTCTACATACTTCACCACATCTTGCTTCATTCCGGGCCACCAATATTCAACCTTTAAATCATGATACATTTTGGTAGCACCGGGGTGGATGGAGTATTTGGATTTGTGAGCTTCGACAAGTAAAACTTGTTTCAACTCACAAGAGAATGGAATCCAAATCCTCCCAAAACGTAAGCTAAGGCCACGAGAATCCTTAGAAAAATATTGGATTTGACCTTGAATTCTTTCTTTCTTAGGATCTCGTTGCAGAGCCTTTTCTTGAGCCTCTTTAATTCGGTCAAAGAAATCATTAGTGATCAAGACCCACAATGGAGAAACAATTATGGAATGATGAGAACTTTTTCGGCTCAAGGCATCCGCTACAACGTTAGCTTTTCCGGGATGATACAAGATTTCACAATCATAATCTTTCAAAAGATCTAACCATCTTCGTTGGCGATTGTTGAGATCTCGTTGCTCATAGAAGTATTTAAGACTTTTATGATCGGAAAAGATAGTGAATTTGACTCCATAAAGATATGGCGCCAAAATTTTAAAGCAAAGACAACCGTCGCTAACTCCAAATCATGAGTAGGATATCATTTTGCATGTTCTTTCAATTGCCTTGAAGCATAGGCAATCACTTTTCCTCGTTGCATAAGAACACAACCAAGGCCATTAGATGATGCATCACAATACATCATCATATCTTCTAAGCCGTCGGGCAAAACGATAACCGGTGCTTGGCTTAACTTCTCTCTAAGTTGTTGAAAAGCAACTTCTTGTTCATTCCTCCATTCAAATCTGATGTTCTTCCGAGTTAGCTTAGTCAATGGAGAAGCTATTTTAGAGAAGTCTTGTATAAAACGACGGTAATAGCCCGCTAGACCAAGAAAACTCCTAATCTCCGATGGGTTTTTAGGTTGTTCCCACTTCATTACCGCACTAATCTTGGCCGGATCCACCATAATTCCTTCACTATTAACAACATGGCCAAGAAATTGCACTTCTCTTAACCAAAATTCACATTTAAAAAATTTGGCGTAGAGTTTCTCCTTGCGCAACGTCTCCAACACCTCCCGTAAATGAACTTCATGTTCGGATAAACTTTTGGAATAGATGAGAATATCGTCAATAAAAACAATCACGGACTTATCAAGCATAGGACGGCAAACACGATTCATGAGGTCCATGAAAGCCGCGGGAGCATTTGTGAGACCAAATGGCATGACAACAAATTCAAAATGACCATAGCGAGTACGAAAAGCGATTTTAGGAATATCTTCAACACGTACTTTGAGTTGACGATAGCCCGATCGAAGATCTATTTTAGAAAAATATGAAGCTCCTTGTAGTTGATCAAATAAATCATCGATTCTTGGCAAAGGATATTTGTTCTTGATGGTCACTTTGTTGAGTTCACGATAATCAATACACATCCGCATGCTTCCATCTTTCTTCTTGACAAAAAGGACCGGTGCACCCCAAGGAGAATTACTAGGTCGAATGAAACCTTTATCAAGTAATTCTTGGAGTTGCTTCATCATCTCTTGCATTTCCGTTGTAGCCAAACGGTAGGGAGCTTTAGCAATAGGGGTAGCCCCGGAACAAGATCAATAGAGAATTCAACTTTCCGTTCGGGAGGAATACCCGGCAAGTCTTCGGGAAAAACATCGACAAATTCACGAACAATTGGAATATCTTCAATAGATAAGGATTTCTTCTCAACATCAACGATGTGAGCAAGATAGGCTTGACACCCATGAGTCAAGTAACGACGGGCACGAGCAAAAGTACACACGGTTATTGGACGTTCCTTCCTATCACCATACACAACCAACTCCTCACCTTTGGAAGTCTTTAATCGGATTGTTTTTTCATCACACACGATGTTAGCATTATGAACACTTAGCCAATCCATTCCCAAAATAATATCAAATTCTCCCAAAGGAAAAGGAATCAAATTGGCTTGAAAAGTGTCCGAATAAATTTAATCTCACAACCACAAAACACATCATCTACCAATTTAATCTTACCATTACCAACTTCAACTTGCAAAGGAGCATCTAATTTAGATTTATAACGAGAAAAACATGTACTAATCTAGTAGCAACAAAAGATCTATTAGCTCCGGAATCAAATAAAGTTCGCATGGGAACACCATGCACTAGAAATGTACCTATCACTACTTCATTGTTCTCCTTTGCTTGCTCCACCGTTAATTGAAAAGACCTTCCCCTTTGGTTCCCTTGAGTTTGGGTGTTTCTTCTCTCCGCGTCTCTTCGCATTTCTGCTTGCCTTTCTTCTTCACTTAACATTGGGCACGAGCTCCTCATATGCCCATCTTGAAAGCATTTGAAGCACCAAAGAGGTTTGTTGGGTCTAGACTTCCAATCCAGACTCATGTGTCCCGGTTTCCCACAATTAAAACAACCCTTCTCTGTTGCCCTACACACCCCGGAATGATTCTTTTTACATTATCGGCAAAAAGGAATGTTTCTCCTTAAAAAGTTGCTACCGGAACTACCATCTTGCTTGAATCGCTTGTTTGGGGAGTTATTATCATCATGCTTTCTTTTCAATTCCCCATTATCAACCCTTGTTTGCTCAATCTCATGGTCTCGAGCAACATCAACCAACATGGAAAAGGACTCCATTTGGCGCAAGCTTATCTTCTCTCTTATGTCCTTTCTTAACTTCAAATAAAATTGTTCCTTTAGCAATTGATCATTCTCTAAAAATTTCGGACAAAATTGAGCTTTGTCCAAAAATTTAGAGCGGAATTCATTTAAACTCAAATTCCCTTGACAATCATTGAGAAATTCGCTTCTCAATTTGGTTACCTCCGCCTCTGATCTAAACTCTTTGAAAAACATGGCTTTGAATTTGGGCCACTCCACATGTGCCAACGTTGTTTCACTTTTCACTGTCAACAAGCCGTCCCACCACCTTTTTGCACTATCCCGGAGCATACTCACCGCAGATACAACCTTGAGATCTAAAGGGCATTGACTTGTTCGAAAAGCCCCCTCAATTTCCGATACCCATATTGTGCAAACAATGGGATCACGGTTACCATGATACTCGGGTGGATGACATATTTCGAAATCCTTAAAAGTGAATTTCTTCTTGTACGGCTTCTCTCCTAAGACTTCAACTTCCTTTTGTCCATCATCTTTCTTGTCTTTACCCTTCCCATCCTTTTTCTCAAACTCTCTCTGAACGTTGCAGCCACCTCATCCCTTATCATTTGTGCTATGTGATTATTCATAGCTCCTTCCATGGTGTCATTCAACTTCTTAAGTAAAACGGGAGTGTATTTTTCTAAAGCTCTCCCAATTTGATCCGAGATATCCATGCTATTCTCGGGAAAAATGGTTTCTTCTTCGTTTCTCCTACTATTTTCAGTTTCCTCGTTATTGTGTTGTTCTTCCATACTATAATAAGAGTAGATGAAACATTTCAAACACATAACTTATCTCTACCCTATAAACTATAAGCCAAAACCTACAACTATATACTAGACCGTTCCAAACTTTGATGCGGTCGGATTATAAGGTGTTAGTACTTCAATCACGATAATGTCGGCCTTATTGTGCTTCCATACTAACAAGTTTATAAGCTAACACTCCATCAAACACTCTTTCGGGTCCCATATAAAATTACCGAACACCTAAGGTCAAGTCATGTCTAAGGTTTAAGTCTAGGCATTCGCTCAACAAGGGAATACCTAAATCCCTTAAAAGTGAATTTCTTCTTGTACGGCTTCTCTCCTAAGACTTCAACTTCCTTTTGTCCATCATCTTTCTTGTCTTTACCCTTCCCATCCTTTTTCTCAAACTCTCTCTGAACGTTGCAGCCACCTCATCCCTTATCATTTGTGCTATGTGATTATTCATAGCTCCTTCCATGGTGTCATTCAACTTCTTAAGTAAAACGGGAGTGTATTTTTCTAAAGCTCTCCCAATTTGATCCGAGATATCCATGCTATTCTCGGGAAAAATGGTTTCTTCTTCGTTTCTCCTACTATTTTCAGTTTCCTCGTTATTGTGTTGTTCTTCCATACTATAATAAGAGTAGATGAAACATTTCAAACACATAACTTATCTCTACCCTATAAACTATAAGCCAAAACCTACAACTATATACTAGACCGTTCCAAACTTTGATGCGGTCGGATTATAAGGTGTTAGTACTTCAATCACGATAATGTCGGCCTTATTGTGCTTCCATACTATAATAAGAGTAGATGAAACATTTCAAACACATAACTTATCTCTACCCTATAAACTATAAGCCAAAACCTACAACTATATACTAGACCGTTCCAAACTTTGATGCGGTCGGATTATAAGGTGTTAGTACTTCAATCACGATAATGTCGGCCTTATTGTGCTTCCATACTAACAAGTTTATAAGCTAACACTCCATCAAACACTCTTTCGGGTCCCATATAAAATTACCGAACACCTAAGGTCAAGTCATGTCTAAGGTTTAAGTCTAGGCATTCGCTCAACAAGGGAATACCTAAATCCCTTAAACCTCGGCTCTGATACCAGTTGAAACGACTCGACCATTTTTATTTTATTTTTAAATTTTTTACAAATTGACTTTGTTTGACCAATCCATACTTAGAAAAATTTTAGACAAAATAATGTGAAAACTCAAAATGTTCAAATTCAAAATCTAACGATTTAGAAAACCTTAATATGTTATAATAAACATATCCTATAAGTTTCAGACCTTGAAAACGTCGGATGAAGCTCGGAAAAGTTTTTGCTCGAAGTCAGAGGACTGCGGACGCTGAGCACGGTCGACCGTGCTCTGCGTCCGTGCTCCCAGAAAACTGAACACCAAGACGAAAACACTGCGGACACTGAGCACGGTCAGTCGTGCCTACGTCCGTGCTCTTACTGCACACACCAAACATCAAATTTGATTATTAACCCAATTTGCAACCTTTCCAAAACTCATTTCCAAGCTTCATAAGGCAACAATATTGATTCAAACAAATAT
This sequence comes from Erigeron breviscapus, assembly GCA_034093135.1. Classification (NCBI taxonomy): domain Eukaryota; kingdom Viridiplantae; phylum Streptophyta; class Magnoliopsida; order Asterales; family Asteraceae; genus Erigeron; species Erigeron breviscapus. The sequence goes on along the minus strand of CM067167.1, from coordinate 192,706,248 downwards.
TTGACACACTTATAAACATAGTGAATGTGTCTAGATGATCAAGCATTCATTTTCAAGAGGTTCTTAGGCCTCATAAATCACATATCAATAGGCTAATAAGTCTCCTTTCACTTTTCAAGAGGTTCTTAGGCCTCATAAATCACATATCAATAGGCTAATAAGTCTCCTTTCACTTTTCAAGAGGTTCTTAGGCCTCATAAATCACATATCAATAGGCTAATAAGTCTCCTTTCACTTTTCAAGAGGTTCTTAGGCCTCATAAATCACATATCAATAGGCTAATAAGTCTCCTTTCACTTTTCAAGAGGTTCTTAGGCCTCATAAATCACATATCAATAGGCTAATAAGTCTCCTTTCACTTTTCAAGAGGTTCTTAGGCCTCATAAATCACATATCAATAGGCTAATAAGTCTCCTTTCACTTTTCAAGAGGTTCTTAGGCCTCATAAATCACATATCAATAGGCTAATAAGTCTCCTTTCACTTTTCAAGAGGTTCTTAGGCCTCATAAATCACATATCAATAGGCTAATAAGTCTCCTTTCACTTTTCAAGAGGTTCTTAGGCCTCATAAATCACATATCAATAGGCTAATAAGTCTCCTTTCACTTTTCAAGAGGTTCTTAGGCCTCATAAATCACATATCAATAGGCTAATAAGTCTCCTTTCACTTTTCAAGAGGTTCTTAGGCCTCATAAATCACATATCAATAGGCTAATAAGTCTCCTTTCACTTTTCAAGAGGTTCTTAGGCCTCATAAATCACATATCAATAGGCTAATAAGTCTCCTTTCACTTTTCAAGAGGTTCTTAGGCCTCATAAATCACATATCAATAGGCTAATAAGTCTCCTTTCACTTTTCAAGAGGTTCTTAGGCCTCATAAATCACATATCAATAGGCTAATAAGTCTCCTTTCACTTTTCAAGAGGTTCTTAGGCCTCATAAATCACATATCAATAGGCTAATAAGTCTCCTTTCACTTTTCAAGAGGTTCTTAGGCCTCATAAATCACATATCAATAGGCTAATAAGTCTCCTTTCACTTTTCAAGAGGTTCTTAGGCCTCATAAATCACATATCAATAGGCTAATAAGTCTCCTTTCATTTTTCAAGAGGTTCTTAGGCCTCATAAATCACATATCAATAGGCTAATAAGTCTCCTTTCACTTTTCAAGAGGTTCTTAGGCCTCATGTCACACATATATCTCGCCCCTACTTAGGCTTAACGGCAAATCGATTACCATATACGGAATCCACCATCATATGGTAATCGTGCTCTGCGTCCGTGCTCTTATTGCACACACCAAACATCAAATTTGATTATTAACCCAATTTGCAACCTTTCCAAAACTCATTTCCAAGCTTCATAAGGCAACAATATTGATTCAAACAAATATTTGACACACTTATAAACATAGTGAATGTGTCTAGATGATCAAGCATTCATTTTTACAACCCAATGGGTCATATACCCATGTTGACAACTTCATTGTTACCAAAATACATTAAGAAACCATATGACCATTTACTGATTTTACATACCCAAAACAACCAAAGTACCAAATTGTATCATGAACCATAAGAGGTGAGATAACTAGGTGTCTACACAAAATACCATTCCTTCAAGAATGGCAATACCTTCAAATCTTCGAGATGCAAATTCTTCTAATCAAACTTCACACCAACAAGATCCTAGTTACCTCTTCCAGAACCGCCTATAAAAATGTTAAACAACTAAAACGTAAGCGAATGCTTAGTGAATATACTTGCATACATTTACATATACGAAGGAGGACAACGCACAAAGGATTATTACATGTAGCCTATGACACCGTCGTGCCATATCTACATGTTCACCTTTGTACCCTAACGCATTACATGGATCCATATAAGCTAAACAACACAATCATAATCACATACATATCATATCAATCACTTGGGATTCTTAGGCCCCATATTTTATATCAAGAGGTTCTTAGGCCTCATAAATCACATATCAATAGGCTAATAAGTCTCCTTTCACTTTTCAAGAGGTTCTTAGGCCTCATGTCACACATATATCTCGCCCCTACTTAGGCTTAACGGCAAATCGATTACCATATACGGAATCCACCATCATATGGTAATCGTGCTCTGCGTCCGTGCTCCCAGAAAACTGAACACCAAGACGAAAACACTGCGGACACTGAGCACGGTCAGCCGTGCCTGCGTCCGTGCTCTTATTGCACACACCAAACATCAAATTTGATTATTAACCCAATTTGCAACCTTTCCAAAACTCATTTCCAAGCTTCATAAGGCAACAATATTGATTCAAACAAATATTTGACACACTTATAAACATAGTGAATGTGTCTAGATGATCAAGCATTTATTTTTACAACCCAATGGGTCATATACCCATGACACACATATATCTAGCCCCTACTTAGGCTTAACGCCAAATCGATTACCATATACGGAATCCACCATCATATGGTAATCGACCCGACGCATATATAAAGGTATGCAAATATACCCACCTCTTTCGCGACTCGAACAATAATTCAAAATAAGCGCCAATGCACAATTTCAAGCTTTCAACCTATCATCACATCATAATATGCATATAAGCTATCATTCACTCTCTTGGCTAACTCAACTTAGCCATACTACAAATGTCACTAACATTCCTAACCCAAACCCTCTTATCTTGGTATTGAGTTACATTCCATTCAAAATTTCATTTGGTGAGTTCAATTCATCAATACAATCACCATTTCAAATCAACTAGAAAAATCATTATTCAATCATAATCAAAGTTTCATTACTCACATCCAAATTCTTAATTAAATTATTCATGCAACTCAATAACAATATAATAAACAAGAATTTTGGGGAAAATCATATAATAACTCAATTCTAGCAAAATCCCCAAATTGAACCTCTCATGACCCTAATTCTCAAAAAGGAATTGAAATTAGGTTAAGGAATCAATACCTTAAAGAATGGAAAAGAAGAGTTTAGGGTTTCAATTCACAATTTCTTCTCCTTTCTTCTTCCTAATTTTCAGCCATTATCACCATCACACTCTCAATTTCGCCAAATTCAATTCTTCCTTATAATTCTTATTATTATGATTGCTATTCCCTTACTTGAATTTGATTAACTAGAAGAGTGAGATTGATTTGAATGAAGAAGAAAATAGATTAGAAGAAGGTAGTAGAAGTGTTAATGGAAGTATGAATCACAATGGGAAAATTAGCTGCTATCCTAATGAGGTGCCACGCCCCTTCTCTAATTTTAGTGGGAAAAATATCCGTTATCCGTTAGAGTTCCAACTAAATTAACCCCGTAACCAAAAATAAAATACTAAGAAATTAATTTAATGTCAAAACTATAAAAAGGGGTTAATTATTTTACCTTAAAAACTTTGGGGTGTTACAACTATGTTGTTCTCCAACTTCTCAATTCATTTTCACCGGTAAAAAAGTCTCATTTGTTCTAATATCCTTATTCTAACAACACGAAACCATTTGAATTCAGTTTGAGAACCACGTCCGTAACAATAATCATATCACACGATATTTTTATATTACACATTCAATTTATTAATAAAAATATAACAAACTTAAATAAGATTTTCAAAACATGGATGTTAATGTTAAAGTGGTTGTCAATATTCCATTTGTGAAATAAATTGACATTTAATGCTTATGAAATATCCTTTTGTTCTTTTTTTATAGGATGGAGATTTCCTCAAGTTGTTTTCAACTTGAGGGGTCACTTTATAAGAATCATGGCCCTTGGATTATAATCAAGGGTCAAGATTTAAAGATGATCATTGAATCTTGACCCTTGATTTAATTACAATGGTCAAGATTTCTCTAACTTGACTCAAGTTAGGGAAATAAGTTGAGGGAATCCTCATCTTTTTTTATATTATTTTGTTTTGTTTTGATTGGTATATTGTGGGATATGACGGGTTATTAAATTTGAAGGTGAATGATTAAGGTGAAAAATAGAAGGTGAAAGAGATGAGAACGTGATGCTGATGTTCAGAAAAAAATGTATGTGAAGAAGTGAACGGTTACGAATGGTCTTAGGCACCAAGTCTTCTCTTTCACTTTTTCGCCCATATTTGACCTACAAATGGGTGATGAGTCATCAAACTTATCTTGACTTCATACTTGCACATGGCTCGTTCTTCATCAGTGATCACTAACGACTCACGTCAATGACAAGTCATCACCAACACTCCCGCTTCCTCAGGTATTGGTTCTTCGAATGAACCAAGGATCGTTTATAGGTGAATAAGATTCATATTTGATCCTCTCCACTAACAACCTCATCTTAAGTCCGTTATACTCATTATTATAGTAAAAGTACATGAAGATGGCAAGAACGCTTAAAATTAATAGTTTTGCATCACACTCATCCAATTAGTCTTGCGTTATGTTCTTAGATTATTTTGAAATTTTGATCGAAGTTCAATTTATATTTATATCGACTTAGTCTTTGAAGTAAACTTTTTTACCAGTACACAGTGAGTTAGCTTCTTACTTCCTAGTTGTGAAATGTTAAATCATCTTAGATTCTTAGTGGGCCTAAAGAAATGCCAACTTAAAATGATTTGAGTTATTTTAACTTCTAAGTAACTTAACTTAAATTAGAATACTGATATGTCAATTTAAAGCGACAACATCACTTAAACAATTAAACCGACAAAATGGAAACGTTTAGAATGAACACCGTCGACTAACGATTGTTGAATGGAACTCATACCCATCGACATGGAACTCATATGAATGGAATTTTGGTCATTAATTATCTTTATCCCAACATAAATTATCTTTACATTATCCCAACATAAATTATCTTTACATTATATCATTGTTGGAAATTACATTTTTTTAATGTTGGAAATATCCATACTGCCCTTATGCCCATTAATTACACAATACCATTAACATATCTTTACAATGATTATACTTAATCTAATTCTAAAATACCTATACTACCCTCTTAACGTTAATTATCTTCACATCAATTACTTACATTATTCGCTACTACCACCACCACACCACCGTCGCATTGTGCGATACCCCTCTAGTTGAAAATTAAGTCTAAGACATTGTATTATTATGGCAAAAACAAAAGACTAGTGTAAGTTAACACTACTACGTTTAATAACGAAAATATTTGCTAACTCATGGAGTATATAAAAAAAAAAAACTATAAAAGAAGTAAATTAAGCCCAACTATAAAAAGACTGTGTAAGTTAACACTACTACGTTTAATAACGAAAATATTTGCTAACTCATGGAGTATATAAAAAAAAAAAACTATAAAAGAAGTAAATTAAGCCCAACTATAATGCCTCGAATCAAATGATATTTTTTCCAAACAAAAAGATGATATAATGACACGTTCCCTAAGGGACATAAAACCTATAAATGCTATTTACTAGCATTTGCTACAATTCCCTAAAAGCATATCTGTCAACAAGATAGCATCATCTGGAGTTTGACCATCTTTCCATACCTTAAAGTCGGGATAAAAGTAGCCTGCATCACTCCAGACCTTCAACTCAGTTCTTGAAACAGGTCCTTGTATTTGTCCTTGTGGGTCTCGGTAAAACCATTTTTTACAAGAGAAGTCATACTCGTCGTCTTGCTTCTGTGTTTCCTCTTGGTTGTCTTGCTTCTGTGTTTCCTCTTGGTCGTCTTGCTTCTGTGTTTCCTCTTCATCATCACTTAACTCAATTACACCGGCCGAGCCATTTAAGACCGCCTTTTGACCCGAATTTCTGGTCTTGGGAATCTGCTCGACTTCAACCCACTGGAGGCCTGTCAAGTGTTCTCCAGGTCCCCCATTCTCCATTGGCCCTGCGTTGCCTTCCTTAACTTCAACAAGAACTGGCACTTCATGTTCTGCATATATAAACAGCTCATGTTAATGGAGAAGCATTACCATTGTGAGTGCATTGAAATTTAAGTATCTTTCTTGCTATAATATTACTGCAGTAAATGATAAAGACTACGATGAACAAATATGGGACAAAACCAGCAGGGCAGTTAGATTAGATAACAGGTTAAAGTGGGTTCAGGTTCACATCCAAACATTGTTTTGCCCGCTTTTATTAAATAGATAATGCTTTAAATATGATTGCAAAAACTATGATATCAGAAATATAATAAGTAAAATTCTAAAATAATACATTCTAGAAGCACTAAAATTATTGCCTCCTTTTTTTTGGGTAAAAGGTTCACCCCTGTTAACTTAATTATTGCCAACTTACAATATGTTGAACCTGTTCAGCTCATTTCACACGCTTCCCTTAAGCTAACTTTTGATTCGATCCAATAGAAAAACAACGCTAAGCTGAATCAGCCATCGTAACTAAATTATCAACCAGATGAGGCTAATAAGTGCAACACTTGTAACCATGGCTTATAAGCAGTTAAATGTAACTATGTAATATCTCATGAAAACAGCAAAACAAATTCCAAACTGACAGAAATGAAAGGTTCGTATGTAACATGGTGATAATAATGGAAATTAAGAGAACAATAAAGCAACATGCTCAAAGAAGTCTCAAAACCTGTCATTATGTATAACCACACTTCATTAGGGAGTCAAAGGTTTCAGCAATGCAATAAAATGCACGTGAACATGTTTAAGATATCATAAATTGGTACTTAAATATAAAAATGTCACAAAAAATTTATTATATCAAGGTAAACTATTTGTTATAAGCAAATGCACAAACTAACCTGATACATCAAAAGTAGGATGTGAGACATCCTTAAGAGTTGTGACTGGTGAACAATGCAACTCGTTTATATCTTGTGCTTGTTCCTGTGGGGTAAGTTCTGGATCTAATTTATCTGCAGTCACGTTTGGAACATCAGCCAGCAACTTTGATACCTCTGATGGTGTTTGGAGCAGCTTTTTTCTTTCTAGATAGTCAAATAGCGTAAGAGCTGAAGAAAGTAAAGGTTTACCAAGAATCTTGAGACGAGTCATGTTAAATTATTATAATTAAATAAATAGTGAGTTTATTAATTTATAAAATGAGGTGAGATCTATGTTCTTTCAAATAATTAATGTAGCATAAATTTGAAGAATTTTTAATTAACCACATTGGTCCCAAGTTGGGGTTGAGACAAGACAAAAGTATAACTTGGAGAAATCTCCATACACACTACTTGCAACAAATGTAAATAAAAAAAAGTAACACGATTGCAGTAACGCAAAATAGCAATTATATTACACAAAAGGATATTCCTTGCGCCATCCTTTCTCATTGGCACGATCAATGAGGTTTTGTAGATGTTTAAGCTCTCTAGGAATCCACTGTATAAAATAAAATATAAAAACTTCGCTTAAACACAGCCAAGACAAAGCAAGTAAATGTAAGACGATAAAATGCTTCAAATTTGGAGCTTATGTTACGTTATGTTAAAATCATTTTGCTATAATATAAACTCATTGTGTAGTTGATATAATATAATTAGAGTAGGAAAGGAAGAAAAATATATATAAAGTTAGCAACAAAATGATGGGTAAAATAAAAACTCAAATTTGCAAACTGCTATCCTGTGTATTATGTATTGACTTTGGAATATAAATAACCTAAGTACATATGCTATAGAATTCAAATCAGAAAAAGATCATCATTTCTAAGATCCGAGAAATCGATGACAAAGTTTTTAAATATATTGATCATGGTACAACTAACTAAAACAGTTTTGTACGGAAAGTCCAATTAAATATTCGCTTGAGGCTGGAGCAATACGTACATGTTTTATTATATCCTCATGCAAGACTTGGGTCTTCTGTTCAACCTCCACCTATTATTGAGAGTTTTCAAAATCAAGAAATAAGTGAAAGATCACAAAACCTCTTCATGTTAAGTACCACACTGAATAAGAGAGGAAAACTAACAACAGTAGGCCTCTTAAGCAAACCATCCTTGATTCTTTGACATAAATCCTCGCATTCTTCCTGGAAGAATAATGGCAACGCCAGAAAACATAATTAGTTTTATGTTTGCATAAAACATATTCAAATACACAGAAGTTAGAAGGACTTCAATTTTCACACAAATCTTAAAAAACTAATTAATGTCGGCCTAGCTTATCAACTAATCTTGTCCGATAAAGATTATATAGTAATCGCATTTCTCAAGGGTAAATAATTTAAAAGGCACTAGGCAGAGCCTACTATATTTTTAGTAACACTTCAAAACGAAGCATATTTGACAATGTTCTTTATCTGATTATGTAATTAAAAAAAAAGTTACGTATGAAGGGAATGAAAGGATTACGATCCTTTTTAGCTATAATACTTTAGATATAATGAGAGCTTTAAAAAAATGATGAGCGAAGAATTGCAAATGAGTTGAGATAAAAACATAGGGAAATCACATATGGGATGATTTGTAAGAATGAGTATCCTGGCAAAAATCAGACCTTTGACTTTCTTTTCTGGCTTAACAAAAAATCAATTATTATCTGTTTTTTTCACCCATCAAATATACAAGCAAACTAGGTCTAGAATCTTGTTGCACTAGAATTGTACCCATGCAATGTGTGGATGTTGAAAAATCTTCAACTTTTTTAGATAATAAGAAATCAACTTTCAGTGAAGAGACGAGATTAAGGGTAATGACGGCCAGCTCCACAACCGTTGGCTGTGGCGGGTGGTCAATGGTGGCGCAACAGAAGTTTCTACATTAAATTTGATTATCCAGAGGAAGTATGTTTTTATTGTGAACCAATTAATTAATGTTGACTTGCTGCATACTAATGAACTTACCACGGTACCCGCGCGACGCAGCTGGACAAATAATTTATACATTATCATAATTTATACGATTTTACGATATCTGAGTTTTTAGTGGTGGTTGTCAAGGTTGGTGAAATAAAAATCGGAGAGATCGTAAGGTATCACTTGTTTTCTCCAGTAATATAATCAAATGACTATGTTTTACTGTTTTTTATAAAATAATACTTAGTAAATCCATATTTTTGTTAAATAAAACAGAAACTTAAGTTATAATTAGCTAATAATATTTTATGTAATTGTACATTAAAAATTGATTAAGAGAGTAATTAAATGTGTTATAAGGAAAGAAATAAATAAATTAACCGATATTCCACCGATATTGATAAACAGGTGATTAGTTTGCTACAAGTAAACGACCAAATTTCCTTTGAACAGCTTCAATTACTTCTCATCGCATCGGACCAACATTGGAAACATTCTTAAGTTCATGATGATTTACATACTATAATAAAGCTATAGCTTGACTGATCCAACTAAAAATGTTAATTACCTTAGAAAAGTCTTCATCAGACAACATGCATATAGGCAAATCTTTTATCATGTTTGGAACCTGAAGAAGAACTTCATGTATTACACCATTTACAAGTGCATTTTTCACCCCTGCATAGTAACAGAAAGCCACAATAAGAGCAAGGACCTAACAGGTGCAAATGAAGGGTTTACAGCGATCATAGTAATGAACCATCTAAGTGGTATCATATAAGTAATAACAGATCTCCAATTCCCTTTTGATGAATTTAAGTTGTTCTAAAGAACTAATATTGATAGATTAAGGTAAATCGTATTGGTTGGATACTTTAGATCTTGCATAAGATGACTGATTTAGAACCTCAATAAAAGCACCATCACAGTAAATTCTTTAGCAACTTCTGTTCAGCACAAAGATTACAGAAAATTAATGCTCAAAAGTATATAACTATCTGGTATAAGAAAAGTTCCACTGATGCTTTCATACATATTAAGAAAAAACAATTAGAAACAGATCTAATATAGAATTAAGCTTTACCAACTTCTGCATAAATAGAACCTCACGAGATGCAGGAACCAGAGACGGAAAAGGTAGCAAAATTATCTTTACTAAAGGTACATGTTTATAAAGAGAATTGTTTAACAGCAGGTAAAATTTCTTAAACAGCAATACGGTTGAAAGCAATACTTTAGCTGATGTTCATCACATCATAAAAACAAAGAAATGTACCATCACTATGCTATGTATCAAAACGATTGAAACAGAAAATAAGAACACATACAGCAAATAACACGAACAGAGCCAACAAAAGTCGGCTATTAACTTGCATAGATTCTGGATTCGAGTTCCAGGGACTCCTAAACTGAATTTAAGTTCCAACCACTCCTAATAAGTTCAAAGAACTGACGTATAATCTGACTTACTACAATTTGTCTAAACCTAAACTTCGTGCACAAGAAAATACTAAATACTACAATAAACTAAACTTAAGAAAACAGCATTTAAAACCCTTATCTTATTTTACTCTTTGTCCGACTGCTGTAACTTCTGATCTGCATCATTACTCCCGCCCCCAAACAACACCTTGTCCTCAAGGTGTTGCTTTTGAAAATAGATTATTGTGTGAGTAATTCGGTGATTCCTGGAACCCAAATTCGGATTTAAAAATCCATAGCTTGTTGATCATGTTGAAATTGTAAAACAAGCTCAATCATGGATTTGTGTTCCAGCCATACCCTAAGCCCATGTTCAACACAACCAAAGTTTTTTGATGACTACTCAATAAAATTATTAAGTTGCCACATCAACTTTATAACAGGTTTGAACAGGCTATGGTTTTGCCCTACTGCTCGCTGTACTCCCGGTAAAGATGTTTTCGTCCTTATTAAAAAAAAAATTCCAGCAACACCTTCACTAGGACAACCTTTCAGGAAGGCAGCTTCAGGTAACACACTAACACATAAGCAGGGTTGTCAATAAACTTATGCTCGAAATCTTCTGACACCAGTATGGTTGGTGCTGTTGGAGCCGTTTCCGCATCACATGGAGCAGCCATAAACTCGTCTGAACCACTACCATCTTCATCACTTTCTGCAACCACTGTTGGTTTAATAAGAGCATCATTAAACCGATCTTCATCCACCCCAAAACCTGTGACCTTTGAAGGTGAACCCTATGTCACCGGCTGTTGGACAGAAACCCAAAGTGGCGACACCCGATTCCACATAATCACCATGATTTCCTCGTGACTTTGATTCAACTCCGCATTGAGCCGTATCTCCTCTTTGAGCTTCAACAAATCCTCATCAAACCCTATCTTCAAAACAAAAATCACAGGTTGCGAAACCTGAAAATTCAGAACTTTTTTTTTTCTTTTTTCTTCACTACCACGTGTTGCAAGAAGTTTGGCTCTGATACCAATTGATATGTATCAACCGATTGAAACAGATAATAAGAACAAATACAGCATATAACACGAACAGAGCCAGCAAAAGTCGGCTGTTAGCTTGGATAGATTCTGGATTCGAGTTCCAGGGACTCCTAAACTGGATTTGAGTTCCAGCCACTCCTAATAAGTTCAGAGAACCGACATATAATCTGACTGAATACAATACGGTGGCCATAGGCCTTATTTAACCAAGTTGTCTAAACCTAAACTTGGTCAATAAACTATCTTTAAGAAGACCTACTGCTGTAACTTCTGATCTGTATCACACTACCATGTCTTTGATAACCTTTCACTAAGAAAAATCCTGTTGGAGGAGCACACATTTCAATCGCATCCAAGAGATGTGTCATAACTATATTAAAAACAAAGGCACCAGTGGTGATTTCAGGTTCAAATTCATTAGGGTGCAAGTTTATTGATGAGGGAAAAAAAAGGGTTAACTAGAACGGACAACAAGTCAACTCGGGTAATATTTTAGTGCAGGCCAGACCGTTACAAGCACCATTTCATGTTCAGGTTATGGCTAGATTTGCGTCAGTTGAATTAATCCAAACACATTTTTATTGTCCATTTGAAAAAACATTAATGAATAAACTATAGTAAAACAATAGTCATAAACGTAAATAAGACAAATAAATTAACATGGAAGAAGAATACCTGCAACTGGATGAAGTTGATGGGAGTTTTTCTGAAAAAAATCATTAGGATCAGACTTTATCCTGATGTAACTACCTACTATTATCCCTTGAAAGCTTTCAAAAGAATGCTGCTTAACAAGCTCCTCAACTAAACTCCTCTTCAGATATAAAAGCTTAATGTTTTCGGGAATAACAGCTGCATAGATACTACTTAATTGAGTCTCTGATGTTTTTTTCTTTCGAGGTGGAGCTGCGTTTTTCTCTAATAAATTAAAAAATTTCTGCTTCTTAGTTGCTATCTTATTGTCATTGTCATATTCTTCTTCTGAACTATACAAATTATCATCATCGTCAGTTGATGAATCATGGTTGTTGGCAAAGTGAGGATTTAGTAGCTCAAATATTTTATTTCGGGCAATCGATTTCTTAATGAAAAGATAACGAAGCCGATCATCACAGTCAACCTTTTTCTTCCTTAAGGGGTTAGTAAGATTATGCATATTCACATAATTGTTAATAATGGAAGTGACGTCATACTGAGACTGCTCTTTTGTAGTGTCATTGCCAATTGATTGAAGAAACTCGTATAACTGCTTAGAACACCAGCCGACAAACTCCGGTTTAGTTGTCTTTACTACTCTTCTCCTTTGCTGCTGCTTTATCGGAACGAATGTCGGATCATTGCTCTCCTCCACCCAAAAAAATGACCCCTTCCCATTTTCCATAGCAGCAGCACAAGATATAGTCCTTCCTAAATTGATTGTTTATTATTAAAGTTTCATTAAACCTGCACTTTCAAGATTGAAGTAAAAATTTGAATCAATATCAATACATATATAAACAATATACGTTACAAAATTTTAAGCATTATAATTATAATATATTATATATATAGATATGAGGGATGGGAAGTGGGAACATATGGCCGAGTTATAAAGCCTAATCATTTATTCATTATACAATAAAAATTAGTATGTGATGGTTCTAAACCTAAGTTTAGGTACGCGACAACTACATATTATATATATATATAGGAAATTAGGAATTTGTTTAGATAAAACAAACCTTAACATACAAAAAGGTAAGTTTAGCAAATAAAATTTCAACAACATCTAATAAATTGAAACTCTCATGCCCATGTGTCTTAAGTTAGGGGGCAATTTGTATCGAGTTTTGAAGGATGGTGATTCGAGAATTCGATTCGATTTTTAAATTAATGAAATAATAGAAATAAGAATTAATGATTACCTTAAATGTGCCGGATAGTGTAGGTGCTGATTTTTCCATTGATGATGTTGCAGGGTATAAATTGAGGTGGTTGGCGAAGAAGAAGAAGAGAGCCGGCAATTGTTATCAAGGGTTTGTTGGTGACTTGGTGAGTGACTCATCAACATTTGAGTAATTACACAACACACCCCTTACACTTGTGTTTTTTTTAAATGATCCTCCTAGAATCTTCTTAAAATAAGATGATTACAAATAATAAAATCAAAAGATTTTTTTGGAAAGGCTAATTTCATTATATTATATTAACAATATAACAATTCTTGAAGCCTTATATACAGTAACCGGCGCTGACGTCAGTATTACGTCAGCATTTGTCTTATTCTTATTTTGTCTTTTTCCGGGTTTGTTTTTTTTTTTTTTTTTACGATCGTATACTTTTAGAGTTTCTTATTTTTACCACTTAACTTTAGGTTTTATCACTTTAGTCTAACTTTTTGTATACAAGTATAATTTACTTTTAAAGTTTTTAATTTTTATCAATTAACTTTGAATTTTAACTTTAATCATCAAATCTTTTTTTTTTATACTTTCTATCTCTTATTTTAACGCTTCAAACTTATTTTTACCACTTAACTTTTGGATTTTTTAACTTTAGTCCAACTTTTTGTATACAAACTTAATTATAGTTCTAACTTTAATCATCAATTTTATTTTTTTTTAACTTTCTATCTCTTATTTTAAGGCTTCTAACTTTTACCATCAAACTCTTGGTTTTGACCACCAATTTTTTTAGTTTCTACCCCTTATAGTAAACTTTAAGTGTCCAAACATTTAGGTAATGTTGTATGTATATATGTTTGCATGACGCAACGTCGATCCCGGACAACGCCCTCCCGGGGTCAAAAAACTTGTTCATAACAAACACAATTACAAAGGAATTATAAAAGATTATAAGAGTTATGTATTAACATAAAAACTAAAAAATTTCCAGTTTGCCCACTCCATATTCACGCGAGAAGCCCGATTGCTAATCCAAATAAAGCCCAAGGATTGAACATCTTGTACAATCTGACTAGCAAGGAAAGAGACCCCTTTGAAAAATTTATCATTTCTCGCCTTCCAGATTCTCCAGCAAGCAATCAGCATAACTGATTGTAGAGCGCGTTTTTCAGTTGGCCCAATCCTAACAAACTTATGTAACTCTAAAAGATCATTCACCGAAAAAGCGAAAATGGAAGGGATTTTGCACCAAACTCCAATTCTATACCAAACCTCATCCGCTAAAACACAAGATGTCAGAAGGTGATCTAGTGTTTCGGGGACTTCATTGCAAATCGGGCAGAGGGAACAAGGAATATACACACCTCTTTTCACCAAATTATCGCGTGTCGGCAAACGATTCAACACTGCCCTCCAGCCAAAAACATTCACTTTAATGGGCAGCCAACTGTTCCAAGAGAACAGACTGATATCACCCCCATCCAACTTTTGCAGGAGATTTCGACATGACTTGACAGAAAAATGTGTATCACCGCCACCCCCATCCCAAACCATTCTGTCCAATCCATCCATACCAGAAATTGCTTCACGGCGCATGATTTGAGTAATATTAATATTCCTATGAGTTAAGAAAGATGAAACCTGATAAATGTTGTGCCATACCCCTCGAGCCCGCGCACCACAGGGTACAATAGTAGTATTTGCATTACCCCCATGAATAACCTGAATAACGCTTCGCCACAGCTTTGATTGCTCGGTATTAAATCGCCATAACCATTTTACCAAGAGACTTACATTCATGTACTGAAGGGATCCAAGGCCAAGACCGCCATTTGATTTAGGTGCCACCACCTTCTCCCATGCAACCCAATGGATTTTACGCTTTCCATCCAACTCACCCCATAGGAAACGTTTCCGAAGGGCATCTAATTTACTGATTACCTAAACTGGAGCTCGGAACTGTCACACCCGCCCTAGACGGGGTATGACTTACATGGATTCACAACACAAGATATACTGAACGACACAAAACGTTGTCGTTTTAAAATACATTTATATAAAAGCATTGTTCACAAATTTATATTACAATTTATGAAAGATATTATTCTTGAAAACAATTATTTAATATTAAACAATATTAAACAGTAGACAGAGACTTTAGCAAATTGACTTGTCTTTACTAGAGTCTGAGGGTAGGCCATGGTCCAGTATGTTGTATATATATATATATATATATATATATATATATATATATATATATTGTATCATTTTGTTATTAGATGAAGTTTTAAATGCATTAATTTATATATATATATATATATATATATATATATATATATATATATATATATATATATATATATATATATATATATATATATATATATATATATATATATATATATATATATATATATATATATATATATATATATATATATATATATATATATATATATATATATATATATATATATATATATATATATATATATATATATATATATATATATATATATATATATATATATATATATATATATATATATATATATATATATATATATATATATATATATATATATATATATATATATATATATATATATATATATATATATATATATATATATATATATATATATATATATATATATATATATATATATATATATATATATATATATATATATATATATATATATATATATATATATATATATATATATATATATATATATATATATATATATATATATATATATATATATATATATATATATATATATATATATATATATATATATATATATATATATATATATATATATATATATATATATATATATATATATATATATATATATATATATATATATATATATATATATATATATATATATATATATATATATATATATATATATATATATATATATATATATATATATATATATATATATATATATATATATATATATATATATATATATATATATATATATATATATATATATATATATATATATATATATATATATATATATATATATATATATATATATATATATATATATATATATATATATATATATATATATATATATATATATATATATATATATATATATATATATATATATATATATATATATATATATATATATATATATATATATATATATATATATATATATATATATATATATATATATATATATATATATATATATATATATATATATATATATATATATATATATATATATATATATATATATATATATATATATATATATATATATATATATATATATATATATATATATATATATATATATATATATATATATATATATATATATATATATATATATATATATATATATATATATATATATATATATATATATATATATATATATATATATATATATATATATATATATATATATATATATATATATATATATATATATATATATATATATATATATATATATATATATATATATATATATATATATATATATATATATATATATATATATATATATATATATATATATATATATATATATATATATATATATATATATATATATATATATATATATATATATATATATATATATATATATATATATATATATATATATATATATATATATATATATATATATATATATATATATATATATATATATATATATATATATATATATATATATATATATATATATATATATATATATATATATATATATATATATATATATATATATATATATATATATATATATATATATATATATATATATATATATATATATATATATATATATATATATATATATATATATATATATATATATATATATATATATATATATATATATATATATATATATATATATATATATATATATATATATATATATATATATATATATATATATATATATATATATATATATATATATATATATATATATATATATATATATATGTATTTTACAAAAATATAGAGAAAGTTATATATATATATATATATATATATAATATTTTATATATATATATATATATATAAAAAGTTTGTATTTTACTCCGAATGTAAAGTAAATAAAGCGGAGTTACAAAATATATATAATATATATCATTTTGTAAATATACATATAAGTATAACAAATAGTTTTATTTGCATGTATCTCAGTCCCCGAAATAAATCATATAAAAGAATTTAAAAGGGGATATAGAACTCACCTTAGTGTTGTAGAAGAAAGATCACTTAGTCTTGTGTAATTATAAGAGAGAAATATAGAAGTGAATATATGTTGGTACGAGTTTTATGGTTTAATATCGTCGGCTATTTATAGGCGAACGAATTCGTTCGTTTGAATTATTTTAATATTATACTTACTCGCCAATTTAGAATAAAAAAGGCGTAGGAGAATGTAACACCCCAAGCCGAGGCTCGAAATATCACGGAAATCACATAGCACCAGGTGGAATTACAATAGAACAAACTAAATGCAAATAAAGATTCGGTGAATCCAATACATAACGAAACAGATAACAAAATACAACAGGAGCAAATAGCTATCAAAGTTAACATAATACATCCAAGGATGGCAAACGATCCTAAGTATAATGCAAAAGGAAGGCCAATGAATCCTTGATCCATGAAGTCCGTAGTCCGGGTTTACAGCAAGCAAGCAACTAAACTCCACGCCCTGGGAGAACCTGATTACCTGAAAAGTGTACTAAGCATAGTCAACACAAGGTTGGTGAGTTCGTAGTAATGGTCCACAAGGAACCAATAACAATAATCATAATATACAAGTAGAGGCTAGACATGACTTACAGTGAGCCTCTAAGTAACACCACAATATCCAATCAACAAAATCTCATAAGTACGTAAAGGCATGTAAATGAATGCTCAATGATATGAATATCAAATGCAAGTACCAAATGCATAAATAGGTCAACATGCCTATCTTATGCGTGAACGCCAGTCACCAATGCAACGATACCCTTCTGTCATCTCAATGAACAAGGCTGTATCTCAAAATCATCGAGATATATATGTCTATATACTCGGAGTCAGGCACTACATCCAAAGTGGGTGCATACATCTATGCACCAGGATGTCGGCAATCCCCTGCCGAGGGTTATCAATAATGTATGCAATGCTTACAATCAAATGTAAATGCACCAGTCATGAACCAACAATCAATATACGATGAACTTGAACCAACAATCAATATACGATGAACTTGAACCAACAATCAATATTCGTACTTGAAACCCTATCACGCGTTTAAAACCCTATCACGCGTTTAAAACCCTATCACGCGTTTAAAACCCTATCACGCGTTTAAAACCCTATCACGCGTTTAAAACCCTATCACGCGTTTAAACCCTATCACGCGTTTAAAACCCTATCACGCGTTTAAAGCCCTAGCACGCGTTTAGAAACCCTAACACGCGTTTAGAAACCCTAACACGCGTTTAGAAACCCTAACACGCGTTTAGAAACCCTAACACGCGTTTAGAAACCCTAACACGCGTTTAGAAACCCTAACACGCGTTTAAAACCCTAACACGCGTTTAGAAACCCTAACACGCGTTTAGAAACCCTAACACGCGTTTAGAAACCCTAACACGCGTTTAGAAACCCTAACACGCGTTTAGAAACCCTAACACGCGTTTAGAAACCCTAACACGCGTTTAGAAACCCTAACACGCGTTTAGAAACCCTTACACGCGTTTAAAACCCTATCACGCGTTTAGAAACCCTAACACGCGTTTAAAACCCTATCACGCGTTTAGAAACCCTAACACGCGTTTAGAAACCCTAACACGCGTTTAGAAACCCTAACACGCGTTTAGAAACCCTAACACGCGTTTAGAAACCCTAACACGCGTTTAGAAACCCTAACACGCGTTTAGAAACCCTAACACGCGTTTAAAACCCTAACACGCGTTTAAACCCTAACACGCGTTTAAAGCCCTAGCACGCGTTTAGAAACCCTAACACGCGTTTAGAAACCCTAACACGCGTTTAGAAACCCTAACACGCGTTTAGAAACCCTAACACGCGTTTAGAAACCCTAACACGCGTTTAAAACCCTAACACGCGTTTAGAAACCCTAACACGCGTTTAAAACCCTAACACACGTTTAAAACCCTATCACGCGTTTAAAACCCTATCACGCGTTTAAAACCCTATCACGCGTTTAAAACCCTATCACGCGTTTAAAACCCTATCACGCGTTTAGAAACCCTAACACACGTTTAAAACCCTATCACGCGTTTAAAACCCTATCACGCGTTTAAAACCCTATCACGCGTTTAGAAACCCTAACACGCGTTTAGAAACCCTAACACGCGTTTAAAACCCTATCACGCGTTTAAAACCCTATCACGCGTTTAAAACCCTATCACGCGTTTAAAACCCTATCACGCGTTTAAAACCCTATCACGCGTTTAAAACCCTATCACGCGTTTAAAACCCTATCACGCGTTTAAAACCCTATCACGCGTTTAAAACCCTATCACGCGTTTAAAACCCTATCACGCGTTTAAAACCCTATCACGCGTTTAAAACCCTATCACGCGTTTAAAACCCTATCACGCGTTTAAAACCCTATCACGCGTTTAAAACCCTATCACGCGTTTAAAACCCTATCACGCGTTTAAAACCCTATCACGCGTTTAAAACCCTATCACGCGTTTAAAACCCTATCACGCGTTTAAAACCCTATCACGCGTTTAAAACCCTATCACGCGTTTAAAACCCTATCACGCGTTTAAAACCCTATCACGCGTTTAAAACCCTATCACGCGTTTAAAACCCTATCACGCGTTTAAAACCCTAACACGCGTTTAGAAACCCTTACACGCGTTTAAAACCCTATCACGCGTTTAGAAACCCTAACACGCGTTTAAAACCCTATCACGCGTTTAGAAACCCTAACACACGTTTAAAACCCTATCACGCGTTTAAACCCTATCACGCGTTTAAACCCTATCACGCGTTTAAACCCTAACCCGTGCTTAGAAACCCTAACACGCGTTTAAAACCCTAACACGCGTTTAGAAACCCTAACACGCGTTTAAAACCCTATCACGCGTTTAAAACCCTATCACGCGTTTAAAACCCTATCACGCGTTTAAAACCCTATCACGCGTTTAAAACCCTAACACGCGTTTAGAAACCCTTACACGCGTTTAAAACCCTATCACGCGTTTAGAAACCCTAACACGCGTTTAAAACCCTATCACGCGTTTAGAAACCCTAACACACGTTTAAAACCCTATCACGCGTTTAAACCCTATCACGCGTTTAAAACCCTATCACGCGTTTAAAACCCTATCACGCGTTTAAAACCCTATCACGCGTTTAAAACCCTATCACGCGTTTAAAACCCTATCACGCGTTTAAACCCTATCACGCGTTTAAAACCCTATCACGCGTTTAGAAACCCTAACACACGTTTAAAACCCTATCACGCGTTTAAAACCCTATCACGCGTTTAAAACCCTATCACGCGTTTAAAACCCTATCACGCGTTTAAAACCCTATCACGCGTTTAAAACCCTATCACGCGTTTAAAACCCTATCACGCGTTTAAAACCCTATCACGCGTTTAAAACCCTATCACGCGTTTAAAACCCTATCACGCGTTTAAAACCCTATCACGCGTTTAAAACCCTATCACGCGTTTAAACCCTATCACGCGTTTAAAGCCCTAGCACGCGTTTAGAAACCCTAACACGCGTTTAGAAACCCTAACACGCGTTTAGAAACCCTAACACGCGTTTAGAAACCCTAACACGCGTTTAGAAACCCTAACACGCGTTTAGAAACCCTAACACGCGTTTAAAACCCTAACACGCGTTTAAAACCCTAACACGCGTTTAGAAACCCTTACACGCGTTTAAAACCCTATCACGCGTTTAGAAACCCTAACACGCGTTTAAAACCCTATCACGCGTTTAGAAACCCTAACACACGTTTAGAAACCCTAACACGCGTTTAGAAACCCTAACACGCGTTTAGAAACCCTAACACGCGTTTAGAAACCCTAACACGCGTTTAGAAACCCTAACACGCGTTTAGAAACCCTAACACGCGTTTAGAAACCCTAACACGCGTTTAGAAACCCTAACACGCGTTTAGAAACCCTAACACGCGTTTAGAAACCCTAACACGCGTTTAGAAACCCTAACACGCGTTTAGAAACCCTAACACGCGTTTAGAAACCCTAACACGCGTTTAAAACCCTAACACGCGTTTAAAACCCTAACACACGTTTAAAACCCTATCACGCGTTTAAACCCTATCACGCGTTTAAACCCTAGCACGCGTTTAGAAACCCTAACACGCGTTTAGAAACCCTAACACGCGTTTAGAAACCCTAACACGCGTTTAGAAACCCTAACACGCGTTTAGAAACCCTAACACGCGTTTAGAAACCCTTACACGCGTTTAAAACCCTATCACGCGTTTAGAAACCCTAACACGCGTTTAAAACCCTATCACGCGTTTAGAAACCCTAACACACGTTTAAAACCCTATCACGCGTTTAGTCACAAACCCTAAACGCCTGTCCAACATTAACGTGTAAGAGAAGAACTCATTCGACTCGACCTTTTTAGAAATGACCAAAGATTCATATAAAAAGAGTGTTACTACAAGAAACTAGACTCTCTTACGATTCCAACGATAGGTCATACGTCTAAAACGGGCTTACGGTTCAAAAGTTATTGACGTTTGAAAACTGACGCGTAAAGCAGGAATAGTAACACGAGTTTATGAACCCTAACACGCGTTTAGAAACCCTTACACGCGTTTAAAACCCTATCACGCGTTTAGAAACCCTAACACGCGTTTAAAACCCTATCACGCGTTTAAAACCCTATCACGCGTTTAGAAACCCTAACACACGTTTAAAACCCTATCACGCGTTTAAACCCTATCACGCGTTTAAACCCTATCACGCGTTTAAACCCTAACCCGTGCTACTGTTCATGCGGCTTGAAACTCAAGGGATTCTAATCCGATTTTTGACTCGATTCAAGGCACAAAACGTTTGGGTTTTACTAGAAACATGTTTAACAACATAAAAAGACTGATATGAGGTAGTTTTAACTTACCAAATCTCCCAAAAGCCTTTAAATCCGAATTTGACTATATATGGAGATTTTCTTGACTTGAAAAAAAAAAAAAAAAAAAAAAAAAAAAAAAAAAAAAAAAAAAAAAAAAAAAAAAAAAAAAAAAAAAAAAAAAAAAAAAAAAAAAAAAAAAAAAAAAAAAAAAAAAAAAAAAAAAAAAAAAAAAAAAAAAAAAAAAAAAAAAAAAAAAAAAAAAAAAAAAAAAAAAAAAAAAAAAAAAAAAAAAAAAAAAAAAAAAAAAAAAAAAAAAAAAAAAAAAAAAAAAAAAAAAAAAAAAAAAAAAAAAAAAAAAAAAAAAAAAAAAAAAAAAAAAAAAAAAAAAAAAAAAAAAAAAAAAAAAAAAAAAAAAAAAAAAAAAAAAAAAAAAAAAAAAAAAAAAAAAAAAAAAAAAAAAAAAAAAAAAAAAAAAAAAAAAAAAAAAAAAAAAAAAAAAAAAAAAAAAAAAAAAAAAAAAAAAAAAAAAAAAAAAAAAAGCAATAAAAAAAAAAAATAAAAAAAAAAAAAAAAAAAAAAAAAAAAAAAAAAAAAAAAAAAAAAAAAAAAAAAATTTTTTTTTTTTTTTTTTTTTTTTTTTTTTTTTTTTTTTTTTTTTTTTTTTTTTTTTTTTTTTTTTTTATTGCTTTTTTTTTTTTTTTTTTTTTTTTTTTTTTTTTTTTTTTTTTTTTTTTTTTTTTTTTTTTTTTTTTTTTTTTTTTTTTTTTTTTTTTTTTTTTTTTTTTTTTTTTTTTTTTTTTTTTTTTTTTTTTTTTTTTTTTTTTTTTTTTTTTTTTTTTTTTTTTTTTTTTTTTTTTTTTTTTTTTTTTTTTTTTTTTTTTTTTTTTTTTTTTTTTTTTTTTTTTTTTTTTTTTTTTTTTTTTTTTTTTTTTTTTTTTTTTTTTTTTTTTTTTTTTTTTTTTTTTTTTTTTTTTTTTTTTTTTTTTTTTTTTTTTTTTTTTTTTTTTTTTTTTTTTTTTTTTTTTTTTTTTTTTTTTTTTTTTTTTTTTTTTTTTTTTTTTTTTTTTTTTTTTTTATTTTTTTTTTTTTTTTTTTTTTTTTTACTATTTTTTCTTTTTACCTTTACTATTTATAATTTACTTTTTACCTTTACTATTTACAATTTACTTTTTACCTTTACTATTTAAAATTTACTTTTTACCTTTACTATTTAAAATTTACTTTTTACCTTTACTATTAAAAATTTACTTTTTATCTTTAATATTCACCGTTACTATTCACGGTACTATTCACGTTCACTATTCACAGTCACTATTCACGATCACTATTCATAAATACAGTTATTGATAGTATAAGTATGAAAAAGTATTTACAAGCAGCTCTCAAATAACTATTTGAGTTCTTGGCAATAATTATCCATAATTTATTAAAAATATTTGTTCAGTTTATTATGCCATAAAATGTTTGTTTATATTGTTTGATGTACAGAAATTTTTAAATAGCACACATAATAGTAAATTAGTCAACCTGAAATTTTGGCGGTTGTCACAGGAACAGAGAGAAGAAGTAAATTGGCAAGCTATCTAGGACTGACTTGAGCAAAGTGATTCTGCCACCGATAAACAATGATTTCCCATCCCAAATCGATAATCTTTTTTCCACCAGACTTATTATGGGATCCTATCCTTTGAACTTGTTCATATTTCCCCAATTGGAACCCCGCGATAGACAAAAGGCAAAGAGCCTATCGACATCTTATTAGCCGCTGCCACTTCCACCAAATCAGAATTCGAGACCTTACTAATGTTAAAAAGCTTTGACTTTGTTGTATTCAACTTCAGACCAGAGATTAAGTAGAAAATCCTGAGAATACGGATGACTTTTCTGATATTCTCCATTGACCAGTTCCCCATAACTAACACATCATCAGCATAAATTAAGTGAGAAACAATCGGGCCATTGTTAGGCATTATCATACCCTGAAGCGCTCCCACAGATACAGCTTTGGAAAAGAAGGAACTCAAAACCTCCATGGCCAGAATAAACAGGAAGGGAGATAATGGATCCCTTTGACGAACACCACGAGAAAACTGAAATTCGTGTGTAGGAGAGCCATTCACTAGAACAGAAGCTCGAGCAGATTTGAGAACCCCATTGATCCATAGTCGCCATTTTGCGGGAAACCCCATTTGCCTTAGGACATAATCTACAAAATCCCAACTATTGAATCAAAAGCCTTTTCGAAGTCAATTTTAAAAAGAAAAGCTTTCGAGTTTGCTCGTTTGGCCCAAGAGACCAACCCATTCACCACTAAGGGGCCATCAAGTATAAACCGACTAGCCAAAAAAGCCGACTGAGAATCTGAAATTAGAGAGCCCATAACCTTTTTCAATCGATTAGCCAATACTTTAGAAATCACCTTTGAAATACACCCTATTAAACTAATAAGCCTGTAATCATTCAACCCCGAAGCAGAATTAGACTTGGGGATTAATGTAATAAAAGAAGAAGCACACCCACGACTGATAACCCCATTAGTAAAAAACTGTTGAAAAATCATGAAGAAGTCATTCTCTATATTTGCCCAGTATCTTTTAATGAAAAAGAAGTTGAAGCCATCCCACCCAGGAGCACGATTGCTGCCACATTGTCACACCGATTCTTTGATTTCTTCCTTTGAAAACGGTAAAACTAGATCAGATGCCTGGGAAGCCGATAGAGATATTAAGTTATCACAATTGAATGAAGGTCGGTGCTTAGTTTGTTCGTTGAACCTAGTGGCAAAATACTTTTTGACTTCTCGCTTGATGATGGACGGCTTCGAGATCCATTGACCTGCCAACTCCAACCCTGCAATCCTTGATTTTGCAATATTGTTGTTAATGATACCATGGAAAAAGTGAGAGTTTTCATCCCCAGAGATAGCCCATTTAATTCTCGACCGTTGTTTAAGATCACAATTGAGGCGATAGTTTATGGAATCACGCTCGACTCTTGCACATGCCTTAATATCCATTTCATCATCCGTAAGAGGCCTATGCTCCATAATCCCATCAAGGTATTCCAAGGTGTCATTTAAATCCACCAGTTCACCATTCCCAAAACCACGTTGCTCTTCCTGCCACGTTTTAATAACACCTTTTACATGTTTCAGTTTAGCCAGTAGTTGGAATAAAAAGATACTCCGTATAAGATTACAAAAGATAATTAATGAAATCCACATGTCACCAACATATGATTTTAGAAGGTTTTTTAGGTTAACTTTAAAAAGGATTAATCATTTCCTTTTTTTATGGTTGTCTACATTTCATATTCCCCACGATGCATTATTATTTATAGACTATCAGGGCACGTTTGTTTCACATAATATTTTTGGATGAAATGGAAGTTAACAGAATGTTTTTAATTCTTTAAAAATTCAAGTGACGGGAGGAATGAAATTTCTCCCTCCATCCCTAAGGAATGGAGATTCCATCAAATGATGGAATGTTTACATTCCAATGGAATGAGATTACTCCATCTTTGAACAACCAAACACACTAAAAAATGAAATTTTATTTCAGTTCCATCAGGTTCAGTCAAATTCTGTGAACCAAATATGACCTCAAAATTATTACTATTCAAAGTTATATTTATCTATGAGACAAGTTTACACCTAATTAATATATTAACATGTGTATTAACCTAAAGTGGGTTCTCCGGTTCTCCCCTTGATGGCGAATCTTGATTATACTTTATTTTTAAATCATCAATTCCTAAATATTCAAACCATAATGCAAACTCTTATGCATATTCTAATATATTTTATATACATCATTAATATAAAAATGGATGAATTGATAAGTTTTTTTTGTTTAGGGTATTAAAGAATGACGAGAATTTTTGACTCGGATGTATGTGATCTAATCGTGGTATCCGATTATCGTTTGTGAATCATTTTTTTTGGTCACCTTCAAGTTTATTTTAAAAAGATTCGAATATGAGAGACATCCCCAGTTTATTGATGGTTTGAAATAAGAGCGTATCGGTGCTAGTTCTTTTACTTCATTAAATATACATATACAATGGCAACAAAAACAAAAATGGCCATTACATATGTTCTACACACATTATACGCTATACTTTGGTTCAACAATAGGTCATACCATCATGGTATGTCCTATCTCATTTCCTAGTGTTGGTAAAACAATAAAATCAGCAGTAATTAATCCATTTTTACAAAGTATGACAAGGTGAAATTGAAAATATTTCTAGACATCACCGACATTTTTGTAAAAGAGGTAATATTAGCATCATTTTTTCGATAAATTTATCATAAATATGTATTATTAATTTGTCCAATCAACGGTAAAATTTATGTATCATGATAAATCCATAAAAAATAAGAGCCCTCTTTGTAAGGAGTGCTCAATGAACATGGGAGAGAAAAAAAAAATATTAGGAGTACAAAACCAATATAGCAATAGGTAAAGTAAAAACATTATTTTCGGTCACCAGCCATTTAACTCCCTACAAAACATGGTTACATGGTTTGTTGATTTCCATTTTTAGCAAATCAAAATTGCAATCTGTTCGATCCTAAAACTTTCCGATCACCACCACCACC
Organism: Erigeron breviscapus; assembly: GCA_034093135.1. Lineage (NCBI taxonomy): Eukaryota > Viridiplantae > Streptophyta > Magnoliopsida > Asterales > Asteraceae > Erigeron > Erigeron breviscapus. The sequence goes on along the minus strand of CM067167.1, from coordinate 192,679,416 downwards.
ACCGTACGTGAAAATCATATTCTAGGCAACCCACGATATTATTCCCTGTCATTTTTTAAGAAAGAACAAAATCATCAAATAAAACACGAAATCGTCGTCTTAATTAGATCATCGAATGAATTAACGACCACCCGATAAGGTGGTCTGTTGTTGGGGATGTCCGACATTGTAAAACAAATCCTTGCAAAACCGATACAATTAGCAGACCAAGTCATAAAGACAACAGAAACCGTTTGTTCATTTAAAGACAATTGTGCCGAGATCAAAACCAAGACCGAAAAGCTTGCAGCCCTCCTTCGACAATTCGCACGTGTCAGCAACAACCTCTACGAACGACCCACACGTCGAATCATTGATGAAACCGAACAAGTTCTTGAAAAAACATTACATCTTGTTTTAAAATGCACCCGAAATGGGCTAAGACGGGTGTTTAAGATCATTCCCAATGCCATATTTCACAGAACATGTCAGCAACTCGAGAATTCGATAGGAGATGTGTCATGGCTCCTACGTGTATCCACGCCTTCGTATGATCGTGATGATGAGTATCTTGGTTTGCCCCCAATCGCGTCTAACGAGCCTACATTGTGTCTTATTTGGGAGCAAATCGCGATCCTGTATTCGGGTACATTAGAGGAACGAGCTGAAGGGGCGACCTCACTTGTTTCGTTAGCAAGAGATAACGAAAGATATGGAAAATTGATTATTGAGGAAGGGGGCGTGCCTCCGCTTTTGAAACTTGCTAAAGAAGGAGACGAAGATGGGCAAGAGAACGCGGCCCGAGCCATTGGGTTACTTGGTCGCGATCAGGAAAGCGTGCAACACATTATAAACGCCGGTGTTTGTGCTATATTTGCAAAGATTTTGAAGTTTTCACATATGAAAGTACAACTAGTCGCGGCGTGGTCTGTCTCTGAGCTGGTTGCTAACCACCCGAATTGTCAAGAACATTTCTTGCAAAACAATGTTATCAGGTTGCTTGTTGGTCATTTAGCATTTGAAACGATTCAAGAACATAGTAGATACGCGATTGCTAACAAGCAGCAAAATATGTCCCTTCATACCGTTGTTATGGCAAATACCGACCCCAAATGTGTCAAAAATGGTAACGATGAAAAAGGCCTTCCACGAGGTCTAAGAACAAACGATATGCAGAATGTAGTAACTAACACCATGGCCGAGAAATCAGGCAAGAATAGTCGTAATGGCCGGTCTAAGAACTACAGAAACGATAGAAAACAGATCGCGTTGGTCGGGGTAAGTATTAAAGCGAGGGAGTTAGAAGATCCAAGAACTAAAGCTCAAATGAAGGCGATGGCAGCTCGCGCCTTATGGCATCTATGTGCGAGAAACGTTGTGATTTGTAAAAGTATTACTGAGTCGCGGGCACTTCTTTGCTTCGCGGTGCTTTTGGAAAAGGGTGAGTACGAAATACAATATAACTCGGCCATGGCATTGACAGAAATCACCGCGGTAGCTGAACAACACGTTGAGCTAAGACATTCCGGCTTCAAGCCAACATCCCCTGCAGCCCGGGCTGTTGTAGACCAGTTTCTCAAAATCATCAAAAATGCAAACTCGGATTTTCTGATACCAAGTATCCGAGCAATCGGACACTTGGCAAGAACGTTTCGTGCAACTGAAACACGAATCATTCCTCCTGTAGTACGACTCCTCGACAACATGGAAACAGAAGTTTCAGTAGAAGCCGCGATCACACTAACAAAGTTCGCATGTCCTGATAATTTCCTACACGTAAACCATTGTAAAACGATAATAGATGAAGGAGGACCGAAACACTTGATTCAGCTTACGTATTTTGGGGAACATTTGATCCAAAGTCCGGCTCTGATTCTTCTTTGTTACCTTGCAATGCATGTACCTGATAGCGAGACACTAGCTCAAGACGAAGTGCTTGTAGTACTCGAATGGGCGTTGAAACAAGGCCATTTTACGCAAGATTCGTCACTAGAAACACTTATCAGCGAGGCGAAACAAAGATTGGAGATCTATCAGTCTAGAAATACAAGAGGATCGTGGATGCGATAACATGTAACATGCCATTGTATAAGTCTTAGCACTTGACATTTGCGACATCTGATTTCTTTTTGTAGGGTAAATAATGTTTTAGAGGAAATGCTAGTTAGATATGAATGTGTAAATCTAGTCTACGGAAAATTCAATTTACATTGTGAATGTATGTTAATTACAAAGATTTTGATATTTCACATGATGTCAATATCTCTAAATTTATATCCTTGTTCTGTTACCTGTCTTATGAAAGCCTAGCATTCATAGTCGTAAGACGTAAACATACATACGGGTGTGTATACATATATACCAATAGAACATTTATCATCTGATAGTCCTGCCTATAATTAACAAAGTTGATTCATTTTAACAAGGCTGGTATTGAGAATTCAAATGCGTAGAACAAGTCAGAATAAGAGTATAAACATTATAAACATAAAAAAGAAAAAAAGAAAAAGAAATTTTGGTAAAAAATGGACCCTGTTCTTTCATGATTTATTATATATTTATATATCTACTAAAAACCAACCCTTTTTTTACAAGCTTTAATGCACAAGGTACAAGTACACCAACATCCAACTTTAACCCCTTTACCTTTTAACACCCTAAAGTTTTTATATATTCTAAAAACCAATATGAAATTTACAAGTCTTTTATGCATAAAAGTACAACTTTCTTATGCAATATAAGAATACAAGAGGATCGTGGATGCGATAACATGTAACATGCCATTGTATAAGTCTTAGCACTTGACATTTGCGACATCTGATTTCTTTTTGTAGGGTAAATAATGTTTTAGAGGAAATGCTAGTTAGATATGAATGTGTAAATCTAGTCTACGGAAAATTCAATTTACATTGTGAATGTATGTTAATTACAAAGATTTTGATATTTCACATGATGTCAATATCTCTAAATTTATATCCTTGTTCTGTTACCTGTCTTATGAAAGCCTAGCATTCATAGTCGTAAGACGTAAACATACATACGGGTGTGTATACATATATACCAATAGAACATTTATCATCTGATAGTCCTGCCTATAATTAACAAAGTTGATTCATTTTAACAAGGCTGGTATTGAGAATTCAAATGCGTAGAACAAGTCAGAATAAGAGTATAAACATTATAAACATAAAAAAGAAAAAAAGAAAAAGAAATTTTGGTAAAAAATGGACCCTGTTTGTCAAAGAATTACAAAGCCCGCAGCAACGCGCGGGTCAATTTTCTAGTATATATACTAAAAACCAATATGGTATGTGCAAGTCTTTGTGCATAAGGTACAACTACTTTTGTTTTTTCAAATTTCATTTTCAACCCTAAAAGTTTATATATGTTAACTTTTACCCCATGATATTTTAACTTTTTGTATTTTTTCATTTTTATTCCCTAAAGTTTCTTCCTTTTAACTTTTGCCCCCAATCAAAGTTTTCGTTTTCACTTTCTTGACACCAAACTGTTGGGTTCCCATGTTTAAATCAAACAACTTTCACACGTTTACGTTAATGTAAAATTTAAAGCAAAATACTATATTTTTTTTTGTAAAGTTAGTTTCGATTCAGACGTGATGGAGACAATTTTAACCAGGGATTTGCTGGACCTCCAACCCCCTGCTCATGGAAAATACCTTGAGATGAGAAACCCAATACTATATTACATCACCGTCGTCGGAGTGTCATTTTTTTTGCACTAATAGTTATTGTTTTGTTCTATGTTTTTCATATTTTCTTACTCTTGTTGTTTTTATACTTAATTTTTATTATTGTCATTTTCTTTGTTTTTTAAAATGGTTCGAATATTTAACATAATTGTATTTATATTACACTAATACTATTATAGATTTTTTTTTATAGAAAACTTTGTTGTGTAAATTAAAAACATATCCCGCAACAACGTGCGAGTACAATAACTAGTATATACCAATTAAGGAAGGCTCAGGAACAGTAACTTTTTTAATATTTTTACTTTTGCCACAAAGTTTTCCACTTTCATATTTTTAACACAATATATTCTTACTACTCCTTTCCCTTCTTTCTATCCTTCTACCCCAAATTTGTTACAAAAATAAAACTTCTCTTTCTCTCTATTCTTTCTTCCTCAAAATTTTGGATACTTACCAAATTCCTTCTTTCTCAAATTTCTCTCTTATTATTTGGTCATAATAATAATAATGACAATAATCTGGTCACAATAATTAATAATAATGACAATAATCTGGTCACAATACTAATAATAATAATGACAATAATCTGGTCACAATAATAGTAATAATAATCCGAATATATAAACATAAATAATATAGAAAATGAGTTTGCTGATCGGTTAGCGTATTTGTGATAAAGGTCTTTGAGTGGTTGATGTTTTCAACCTAATTTACAATTTAACCATTTCGTGTAGGTTATTTGACAAGAATTTGAGGCTTTATGTTACTGTTTTCCTTCATAGTTAATTTACATTAGGATTTGTATAAACTTATAGGTCATTTAATTATTCTTGCTGTAGTGTTTTTTTATGCAAAACTCACAGGCTCGCAAGGATGGTTCTGTGCCTCACTTTTATTTTTCAGGTTGTGTGTGTGTAAACCTTGAATCAGTGCCGCATCCACCATCACCATCGTCGGCTAAAGCTTAAGAGATTCTTGGTGAGTTGGTGGTTTTGGGTTTTTTTATGTGTTATTTTCAAAAATATTAAATATTTTGGTAAAATGGTAATAATTTATATTTGTGGGTGAAATTGGATTATTCAAACACTCTATATGTGATATGATTATTTGCAACTTTATTTGATTTAGAGAGGATCGTTGGTGGAATTATGGCCAGAAGAGGAGTTGATTGAGTAGCAATTCCTTTAAAGCTTGAATACCATTCAAATGGTAATATCTCAAAAACTAGTACTCATGATTATTGCATTGCAAATTCATGAGCTTTTAAAGATCCACAAAGCGCACAAACCATAGTTAATCCTATTAATTTAATAAAAAGTTTAGGGGTATATGCATGAGTGACAGTTTAGTGCCAACCGAATTTTATGATCGGCCGCTGAAGCAAATGAAAAATATGTACGTGCAAAGGGCATAGTTTTTTACGGGCCTCTTACACACCTCATATGTACCTAGCTCAAGGTGATTTGATTGTTTTTTCAACCAGCTTGATTATACTGTCATAAGGCCAAAATGATATCACCACTGGGTACGACCTCAATATGTCTACTGACCTATAGTCCTGCTGTTATATCACAGTTTACGGCTATCATAAAGATAAGACACTCGACTTAGTGGGTAACAAAATGGACAGGTCATCTATGTTGGATAACGAGCTTAGGCCAGGGTGAAAATATTTGAGATAATTCGATTCATGTCATTTGGTATATGTATGTTTTCATTTGGCTATAAAGTCATACGTAACAAAATTTCTAGAATTCCTTATGATCACACACAATGAAATTAATATGCTTTTATGTATTTTGGCATGTAGAAAATGATTCAAGAGCGGAATTCTGCAGAACTGTTTATGTTATGGGTTGGGTTATAACCAAAATTCTAAAAGGGTTCAGCTGTGCGATAGATATTGAAGAAAACATCTTGATAGATATGGAAATGAAGAAATCATGTGATGCCTTCTTTTTTTGATTACAACTGGTACTGGATGTTGTGGTGGTGTATGTGATACAGTCAAGCTCAATTCCATGATTAACCCGCACCAATAGTAATCGGAGACCCAATCGTAAGTAAGTTCATATATCACTAAAATGCTTTTATAGCCAACTACTTGATGGGGGTGAAGGTCTCTTTAAACAGATTTTATATAACTAGAGGATATAAAAGGAGCTTTGTTTTGTTTTGATAGTGTATGCAAACGAAGCTGCTAGAATGGTTGCAACTTGCAAGTATATACACTATTTTTGCATAATTTTATTTTATTGGCAACTAGCACTTCCTTGGTTACTATATCACATAATTGCCCACAAAATTTTCTTAAATAGATATAGAAGCCTTTAGCTTCTCTTTTGGAATAATTTGCAGTTCTGATCAAAAAGCTGCAAGTTATATTAAGTATCAATTTTCTATTGATATTTAGTATCTATTATCTAGAGTTTTGTAATATTGACATGTATCACTTTTCTGCTTCATCAAAAAGCTGAAAGTATTTAAAGGCGGATTGTGACATTTGTCCTTGAGAAAGCTTGATGAACTTCATACAGAACTGCAAACACTTGTGTAGGAAAAGGTATACTTGGTTTATTATCATACCGAGTCGATAATAATAACGTGTAGTTACGAGTGCTAATTAACTTTTTATTATTCATAGTGACCGTTTGAAGCAAGTTCTACACCACTTGAGTCCCTTGAACTCCCTGTGCTTGGGACAGAAGGCGCAAAGAGCACGATAGGATTGCAACACTTGCAACTGCCATACAAACACTGTGCAGAGAAGCAAAGAGTATAGTCAATGGTGTTTACAACTATTGGTGGCAAAATGCATGGGTCTGGGGGAGGAATATATCATATATGTACATCGTCAATACTACTAAGCTACATCCCTACGCCTGACTAATCTTAAGCACTACAAAGACATTTATGTAACCTTTGATTTGTTTTAACACTCAATGGCAAAAAAGGTGATTCCCGCAGCAACGCGCGGGGAATCCAGCTAGTTTCAATACAATTTGAGTAAGTTTTACCATTCCTACATCTTGTTGACCCACCACTGGATTCCTTCCATTTGTTCTAAAACTTTTTTGAAAGGTGTGAATTGAACATAACAACAATTAATTCGTCCAAATTTACGACGATTAATATAAATAAAACTCTTGCCTCCTCCGGTCTCAAACCTCCCATGCCCGCCCTTGTTATAAAACTAAGTGTTTTTGTGAGTTTGATGATCAATTGTGTCTTTTAGTTTTGGGTCATTTTATTGAAGGTGTTATGGTTTCAATTCGACCCTTTGACCTTTCTATTGTTACCTTCAAGATCAAGATTAATGGCCCGTGGGTTGTGATTCAACTTCTGTAGTTTGAGTGTCATGTTCAAGATTTGTGGTTAACTTAGTATGCAAACATATTACAAGCATAAATTTACAAACTGATTTGTCAAATGTATCAATTAAAAATAGATTTTTTTTTCCATGTCTGTCCTTTCATATTTTATTAGTGACAAATGGGTTTGTAAACTTTTATTTATAGATATTAAAATACTAAAGGTTTAAACTCTAAATTGTTTTTAAAATTTCTGTTACAGCTGCATGAAGATGCAATTAACTACATCAAGTATAAGATTCTCTAGCGCGGATCCGGTTAAGACAACGTATGCTAGACCTTCCGTTGTCGAATTGCGACACGAAGTTTCCAGCGAAATTCACCTTTCAAACAAGTATTAGATTTTTAGCAAAGAAATACTCATCCAATATAACATGTTGCTCTCTTACTTTCCAAAATACAATAAATAACATAATATAAGAGAAAATTACACATCAAGACTATGACGCCAAACATTGCACAAAAACAATGTGGTTACATCAAAGGGATAGGTTCCCTACAAAGTAGGGGTGAGCAAAAACCGAACCGGAAAACCAAAAACCGAAAAACCCCGATAAAACCGAACCGAAAAAACCGAAAACTGAACGAAATCCATTGGTTTGGTTTTCGTTTTCCAAAAACCGAACGGATCGGTTCGGGTTTCGGTTTCATATGCCAAAAAAACGATCAAAAACCGAACCGAACCGAACCGAACGAAATATATTTTTATTTATTTTATATTTATATCATATTACATTTATATTTATTACTTATAATTTGTAAATATGTTAATATATTTAAACTTTTTGTCTTTTCAGTATACAAATCTATATAAACGAGAGAAAGTACCCGCGCGTTGCGGCGGTAAAGTGTGATATGTCATAGGAGGTGATATGTCATAGAGTGTGATAGTCAAATGCCTTAGCCGTACGGGCTCCGCCCTCGGATTTAAAAATTCGTCGAAAGTATATCGAATGACATCTCTAATGAAAGAGCATGAAATTTTAAGAACACCCATATAAATTTTATAATTTATCGATGTACGGTTTTTGAGATAAAAGATTTTGAATGAATTAGAGGAATAAAATGATTTATGGAGGAGAGAGAAAAATGAGTGGTTGAGATGTATATAGATGTATTGTACCTTATGCATTAGTAGGTGTAAATTATTGAAAAGTTGAAAAATTAAAAAAATTTAAAAGAAACAAAAAAAAAAAAAAAAAAAAAAAAAAAAAAAAAAAAAAAAAAAAAAAAAAAAAAAAAAAAAAAAAAAAAAAAAAAAAAAAAAAAAAAAAAAAAAAAAAAAAAAAAAAAAAAAAAAAAAAAAAAAAAAAAAAAAAAAAAAAAAAAAAAAAAAAAAAAAAAAAAAAAAAAAAAAAAAAAAAAAAAAAAAAAAAAAAAAAAAAAAAAAAAAAAAAAAAAAAAAACTGAGAAAACCGAAAACCGAACCGAACAAAAAACCGAACGGATCGGTTCGGGTTTCGGTTTTATATGCCAAAAAAACGATAAAACCGAACCGAAAAAACCGAAAACTGAACGAAATCCATTGGTTTGGTTTTCGTTTTCCAAAAACCGAACGGATCGGTTCGGGTTTCGGTTTTAGGCAAAAAACGACCCAAACCAACCCATACTCACCCCTACTACAAAGGCTAGACTCGCTCTATACCTACTCCTAATAGGCTTTTAGAGAGATTTTCATGTCCTTATTTTGAGTAATGATATACATGTATAAAAAATATGGAAAATAAAATCAAGCGGAAAAATAAAATCATAGTGCTTTTTAGCATGCATCAAATTTGAAAAATAGTACTCGTAAAAGTTATGTGACGTTGATACCATGTTTAATTATGCGTTTTAGCGAAGACACTTGGTTACTTTACCTTATTTTTCTTTTATTTTTCTCTTAACTTTTTTTTAAGGCAAAATGGCATATTATTTACATGATGCAAGCAACTACTAAGCAGTTTAAAAATACAGTATATAAATAATTACATGACAGTCCACAATTTGCTTAACTTATATTAATTATCTAGACAAGAAAGTAAAGAATAGAAAGTAAAGAACAAGAACAAGAGTAAAGTTCAAATACAAGAATCTATGCAAGTCTAATCATATGTATCATTGATTAAACAGTGAATACACGGTCGATATTACAACTTGACTTACAAGAAAATAAATGAACATACAATTGTTAAGTTTATACTAACTAGAAACTTAAAACAATTACAAGAGAGAAAGTAAGTGACACACACTTGTGGTGACAAACACAAAGTGTTTAATGTGCGGCTGTATTGCTTTATATAGGGGAGGAATTAGGGCAACACAACCTTCTCTTGATTGTGATGGATGGTGGTTGTCGAGATACTATTGGCTTGAAGTACTTGAGACAGGTGTCCTTTGTCTTCTTTACAAAATCGGGTATGAAAGAGAAACCCTTCTCTTTTGATCCAACTGCAACTTTGCCATACAAGCTATAATACAGTTGGAACAACCACCATGTGACTCTTGTCTTCTTCTTGTTCAAATTCTTCCCGCCTTGACTTACAATTTGGATAAGAATGCATTGTTGGCAAAAAGTTACTGGACTCGCTGAAGTCTCGCTGATGACTACTCACCAGCGACCAAGTCTGATTAGCGAATCCTTAACTCAACATTACATTTTAAAATTAAAAGGTTTACAACAAAGAAACGTATAAGCTGAAGAAATCGAGAAAACATAATAAATGACAAACTTAGATGCCTTATAATTTACTAAAAGGGTGTCCGCGCGTTGCAGCGGCAACGATTTATAACGCGTGAAATGCTGTAAAGGTAATACAAGCTGTTTAGATTACTTTCATGAGATGCGACGATGAGGCATCTAACCATGGTAATCATTCTAAATATAAGTCGAGGATTAGATGCAAAAAATAATAAGGTGCAAACATTAATCATGAATTCAACCATCACAGATAGATAATACTAAATAGTAGTCGTTGATGATCACAATAAACTTAAATATCAAAACCCAAATTTAGTTAATACTAAATATAAAGACTGATGATCACAACACGGTTGAAAATGTGTAGTAAAAATTTTCTTATTGTGTAGTAAAATTCTTCTTATAAATTATGATGCAACATGGGATATGTTCGTCTATAATACAATTAAAATAAAAGAAAGAAAATAAAATAAAACAATTAACATAATAGAAAGAAAATAAAATAAAAAATAATCTATTTTTTCCTTGAAGCAAAAACCAACATCAGATCAAACTTTGAAATCAATATATATTATCATCAGGCTGAAGGAAAAAACAAAAAATAAAAATAAAAATCGATACATACATAAATCAAATCAAATCTTGAAAGATGAAGGCGGTTGTGATGGTGATGGTGATGGTGTTGATGTGTGTGTGTTAGAGGAAGAGAAAGAGAATGATACATACAAACAACCGTGAGATATAATTTGTTAGAGTTGTTTAGGGGTAGTTTAGGAATATTAAAAAAAAAAATAATCTATCTTTTTCCTTGAAGCAAAAACCAACATCAAATCAAACTTGAAATCAATATATATTAGCATCACTGACGGAAAAAACAAAAAATAAATGAACATACAATTGTTAAGTTTATACTAACTAGAAACTTAAACAATTACAAGAGAGAAAGTAAGTGACACACACTTGTGGTGACAAACACAAAGTGTTTAATGTGCGGCTGTGTTGCTTTATATAGGGGATTAGGAATTAGAGAAAGCCATATTTAGCTGTAAAGAAACTAAAATAGATTAAAAGTAAAAACCTTAAAAGAACCCAGGAGAAAATCTCCGAGCCTAAAAACTAAATCCCTGATTTTTACCCTAGCTTGTTTTTGATAATTCCCCATACATATCATGAGGCTCCACAAGATTTATCAGCCCACTTGTGAATAATCTTCAATGATCTCAATCATTATCTTATTTGGCCCACTTGATATATGCCATATGTTATCGGCCCATGTATTCCTTTGAGGTCTAAAAGTTTGATCCCAATATATTACACAAATAATTTTTCCTTTTAACCGAGTGATATCAATTATTTATAAATGAATTGGTACATGAGTTTAAAGATTTCAATTTTAAATTCTAATATAAATATTCAATTCAGTTGAATATACGAAGAGCAGAAGAGATATGACACTCAACCCATATCTATACTTCTATAATAAAGAAAATAGAAAATAGCCCCATGTTGAAAGTTATATGAGGAGAAATGACTAAAATACCTTTAATGAGTATATAACACTATCAGTCTTTTTTCTTTTAAAATATCTACATTAACTCTTTAAATCAATTACTTTTACATCAATTATCTAACATCACTCGACATCGCCACTACCACCAACAGCCGTCCCCACCACCACACCGTCGCCACCACGAAAACCACCGCATAACGCGGGTAACGTGCCAGTGTTACGTTAAATTAAAAAACGAGTGGTAAAAACTTTTTAGGAATAAATCTTTATCATTTTGTATTAAAAAAAGTGCCGAATTTTCTAAAATATGGAGACTAATTTGCTTTATAAATGATTATAGATTATAGAAAGCGATATTTAGCTGTAAAGAAACTAAAATAGATTAAAAGTAAAAACCTTAAAAGAACCCAGGAGAAAATCTCCGAGCCTAAAAACTAAATCCCTGATTTTTACCCTAGCTTGTTTTTGATAATTCCCCATACATATCATGAGGCTCCACAAGATTTATCAGCCCACTTGTGAATAATCTTCAATGATCTCAATCATTATCTTATTTGGCCCACTTGATATATGCCATATGTTATCGGCCCATGTATTCCTTTGAGGTCTAAAAGTTTGATCCCAATATATTACACAAATAATTTTTCCTTTTAACCGAGTGATATCAATTATTTATAAATGAATTGGTACATGAGTTTAAAGATTTCAATTTTAAATTCTAATATAAATATTCAATTCAGTTGAATATACGAAGAGCAGAAGAGATATGACACTCAACCCATATCTATACTTCTATAATAAAGAAAATAGAAAATAGCCCCATGTTGAAAGTTATATGAGGAGAAATGACTAAAATACCTTTAATGAGTATATAACACTATCAGTCTTTTTTCTTTTAAAATATCTACATTAACTCTTTAAATCAATTACTTTTACATCAATTATCTAACATCACTCGACATCGCCACTACCACCAACAGCCGTCCCCACCACCACACCGTCGCCACCACGAAAACCACCGCATAACGCGGGTAACGTGCCAGTGTTACGTTAAATTAAAAAACGAGTGGTAAAAACTTTTTAGGAATAAATCTTTATCATTTTGTATTAAAAAAATTCGTTAGGATAACATAGGAGCAAAATAAAAATTACAACAGTTCAAAGTAAATAGTTACAGTAATTTGGATATAGGAAAAAGTAAAAAGCCCATTGGGATACCCCAAGCGGAACCCTAGCCGTTGGATAAGCATGAAAAGGCTAAAATAGTAAATGAAGTGAACAACCCGTCAAAATTCTAGTCTTTCACATCCTTGACCACCATTGACGTGTCATATCAATACCAAATTACAATCTTACCCTCCACAAAATCCCCTTTATATATACATCTTATTATCACCACAGGGTTTTAGGGTTTCATTTTATTCCTCCTCTTTTTGGGGGTTTCTTTTTATTTTCCTTTTTTTCTTCATATTTTCATCCAAAAAAAAAAAATGTCTGACGACCGGAAAACAGGAACCGTCAAGTGGTTTAATGATACTAAGGGGTTCGGCTTCATCACTCAAGATGACGGCGGTGAAGATCTTTTTGTTCACCAATCGGCATCAAGACCGACGGCTTTCGCAGCTTAGGCGACGGCGAGACCGAGTATGTGGTGGAGACCGGATCTGATGGTCGGAGTAAGGCTGCTGATGTTACTGGTCCAGATGGTGCTAATGTTGTCGGAAGTACCCGTGGAGGCGGCGGTGGAGGAGGAGGATATGGTGGCGGCGGCGGTGGTTATGGAGGAGGTGGTGATCGTTACGGAAGTGGTGGTGGTGGATATGGAGGCGGCGGTGACCGTGGGACACGTGGAGGCGGTGGACGTAGCAGCGGCGGCGGCGGCGGCGGCGGCGGCGGCGGTATGGAGGCGGTGGCGTAGCGGCGGCGGCGGCGGCGGTATGGAGGAGGTGGACGTAGCGGCGGCGGCGGTTACTGGGATGCGTGGAGTCGACCGGTGGTGGTTGGAGGTCGGACAGCAGCGGCGGCGGCGGCGGCGGCGGCTGGGCGGTGGAGCAGCAGTGGCAGCGGCGGGGCTGCGGCAGCGGGCGGATTTTTGAAGTGAGAGTGGTCACTTTGCAAGGGAGTGTCCAACTGCTAGCAACCGTTAGATCTGGAATGAAGGGAAGTAGGTAAATCACTGCAGATGTAAATTTACCTTTACTTTTATTATGTTTTTTTTTTACCTTTTTAACTGTTTTAAGTGTTCTTGTCTTTTGATGGATTGTGATGTTATGGATCTTATTATATGGTTGGTTTAAACCATTTTGATGGAATTGTTTCTAGATCTTATATGATATGGTTATGGTTATGGTGTTGATTATTTGGTTGCTTTTCTGGTTTTTAAGTTTGTAGTTATTATAGTTTGTAGATTGATTTGTGCAAACAAAAGTTTGATTGTATACATAGCTCAGATATTTTTGGCGTTGTTTTCTCGAGGGTTTCAATTGAATTGAATTTTCAATTTTGACGTCGTTTTATAATTAAATTGTTTCTTTTAGATTTTTTCATATTATGTATTTTTAAAACGCCAAAATGTGACTAGGGTTTCAGTCGATTTTAGTTTAGGTCAATGATCTAGTAAATCCATCAAGTTTCAAAAGATAATTGTGATTTAACTACAAAAGGTAGTCTAAGCTAGCCTATGAGTGTACTAATTTATAGCTACGTCAGGTTGAACGGATCTTTAAGTAGAGTTAACGTGTTTTTTTGCACAGAAATGCACTATAAAACCATCTTACAGTATCATTGACTCGTCACATAGTCTTAGTTAAGCGGCGATTTAGGTTCACCATGTCGTTTTCTTGTTTAACACCGTCAAGAAGCAATACCGACGGTACCAAAAGAGCTAAGAGCTCAAAGCCGAAGAGAGCCCTGTGTCGTGTTGATAGAATGGAAAGGGAAGGGCCAGCATATAGACGCTTGAAAACCATCGGCGGAGGGCTCCCCTTTTCACCAAGATACTCCTATTAAAGATTAACGAGATTAACTATGCTCACTTAGGGTTCTCCAAATTCAGATAGTAGAAACTGTTGATACTCCTTGAATTTAGATAAGATTTTCTAGTAGAGCTTACACACACTCAGGCGCCAAACCCTTAGTTTGTAATCTGCCAAAAACATTTTAGTTTCACATTCTTACGTTAATTGGCTCACTTTTCTTAGCAACGGTTGGTATTATGGGCACAGACACTGGTTAAGAATTCGTAGAGCGACTTATGCAAAGCTTCGTTAGCCTTGTTATTTTGTCACTTGCTTTAGTTTGCTTCATGAATTTTTTTGTCAAAATGGTGTTATTTCCAAGTTCTATTAATGCAATGGTGTTTGTTTTTTTGGATTTTAAAAATGGGTATTTTTAAAAAATGGAGATTCACAAATTAATATTCTTCTCAATCGGATACTGTTAGTTTTTGAAAAAGATTCTTTCACTTTTGTGGTGACTCAAGCCCAAATTGAACACCATTTTTTCAAAAAGTTAAAATACAACTATTTTGGTTAATAAAATATCCTTTGCTTCTTACTATTTGAGATTCAAATATTCATTTTCAATAAAATATCAGTCTCAAGCCCAAATTGAACACCATTTTTTCAAAAAGTTAAAATACAACTTATTTGGTTGATAAAATATCTTTTGCTTCTTACTATTTGAGATTCAAATATTCATTTTCAATAAAATATCACACATAAAAGCTATTTCGCGACATAAAATATTAATATACGAGATCGCACTGTTAACCTTTGATTTCGTTGTGCCAAATTATTGTCACGACCATTCTTAATCACCTAATGTTGCTACATGATTAAGATCACACCTATGAAGTTTTTCTAAGCCCTCTCTTCTCGCACAACAACAACAACAACAACAACAACAACAACAACAACAACAACAACAACAACAACAACAACAACAACAACAACAACAACAACAACAACAACAACAACAACAACAACAACAACAACAACAACAACAACAACAACAACAACAACAACAACAACAACAACAACAACAACAACAACAACAACAACAACAACAACAACAACAACAACAACAACAACAACAACAACAACAACAACAACAACAACAACAACAACAACAACAACAACAACAACAACAACAACAACAACAACAACAACAACAACAACAACAACAACAACAACAACAACAACAACAACAACAACAACAACAACAACAACAACAACAACAACAACAACAACAACAACAACAACAACAACAACAACAACAACAACAACAACAACAACAACAACAACAACAACAACAACAACAACAACAACAACAACAACAACAACAACAACAACAACAACAACAACAACAACAACAACAACAACAACAACAACAACAACAACAACAACAACAACAACAACAACAACAACAACAACAACAACAACAACAACAACAACAACAACAACAACAACAACAACAACAACAACAACAACAACAACAACAACAACAACAACAACAACAACAACAACAACAACAACAACAACAACAACAACAACAACAACAACAACAACAACAACAACAACAACAACAACAACAACAACAACAACAACAACAACAACAACAACAACAACAACAACAACAACAACAACAACAACAACAACAACAACAACAACAACAACAACAACAACAACAACAACAACAACAACAACAACAACAACAACAACAACAACAACAACAACAACAACAACAACAACAACAACAACAACAACAACAACAACAACAACAACAACAACAACAACAACAACAACAACAACAACAACAACAACAACAACAACAACAACAACAACAACAACAACAACAACAACAACAACAACAACAACAACAACAACAACAACAACAACAACAACAACAACAACAACAACAACAACAACAACAACAACAACAACAACAACAACAACAACAACAACAACAACAACAACAACAACAACAACAACAACAACAACAACAACAACAACAACAACAACAACAACAACAACAACAACAACAACAACAACAACAACAACAACAACAACAACAACAACAACAACAACAACAACAACAACAACAACAACAACAACAACAACAACAACAACAACAACAACAACAACAACAACAACAACAACAACAACAACAACAACAACAACAACAACAACAACAACAACAACAACAACAACAACAACAACAACAACAACAACAACAACAACAACAACAACAACAACAACAACAACAACAACAACAACAACAACAACAACAACAACAACAACAACAACAACAACAACAACAACAACAACAACAACAACAACAACAACAACAACAACAACAACAACAACAACAACAACAACAACAACAACAACAACAACAACAACAACAACAACAACAACAACAACAACAACAACAACAACAACAACAACAACAACAACAACAACAACAACAACAACAACAACAACAACAACAACAACAACAACAACAACAACAACAACAACAACAACAACAACAACAACAACAACAACAACAACAACAACAACAACAACAACAACAACAACAACAACAACAACAACAACAACAACAACAACAACAACAACAACAACAACAACAACAACAACAACAACAACAACAACAACAACAACAACAACAACAACAACAACAACAACAACAACAACAACAACAACAACAACAACAACAACAACAACAACAACAACAACAACAACAACAACAACAACAACAACAACAACAACAACAACAACAACAACAACAACAACAACAACAACAACAACAACAACAACAACAACAACAACAACAACAACAACAACAACAACAACAACAACAACAACAACAACAACAACAACAACAACAACAACAACAACAACAACAACAACAACAACAACAACAACAACAACAACAACAACAACAACAACAACAACAACAACAACAACAACAACAACAACAACAACAACAACAACAACAACAACAACAACAACAACAACAACAACAACAACAACAACAACAACAACAACAACAACAACAACAACAACAACAACAACATTACACAACAACAACAACAGCCAACACCATCTCAAGTTGATGCAACACCGTCAAAGACGAAAAAAGCTGGTAAAAAGAAAGGGAAAACAACACAACAACCCATATCATCACATCAAGCTAGC
This sequence comes from Erigeron breviscapus, assembly GCA_034093135.1. Lineage (NCBI taxonomy): Eukaryota > Viridiplantae > Streptophyta > Magnoliopsida > Asterales > Asteraceae > Erigeron > Erigeron breviscapus. Next base: position 192,661,961 of record CM067167.1, on the reverse strand, counting down.
TCACCCTCCAAGGGAAACCGAATAGCGTGGCCACAAAGTGACGAGGAAGCTTTGGGTATGGCTTGGTTCCATGTTTCAACGGACTCCATCGTAGGAAACAACCAACGGTCAAATCCTAAAGTTCCTAGAGACTTTGCCCATCTAAGGAGCCATTGGTTTTTAGTAAAGCCCAAAATCAGTAAATTCAATGGGTTTTATTTGTCAATCAAGTCTCGTTACCATAGTGGTTGGTCGGAGGAGCAGTTTATTGATACCGCTAAAGAAGAATACGTGAATGATCCATCTAACAAGACTGGCCAAGCTTTCAAGTATGAGCATATTTGGAAAAAAGTGAGGGCTCACCAGATCTTTTCAAGTTGCACATCAGTCCATGGAAACCAACATTCCAAAAGAAGCAAGACCAACAGCACGGGGGGTTATACTGCTAGTTCAGCCTCCGATGCTAACTTCGGAGAAGAAGAGTTTCGTATCATTGTTGATGACGAAGAGCCAATTCAAGAAGAACAAGTAACCCCTGAGAGTCGGCCAATGGGTAGGGATAGGGCCAAAGCACAAGCTAAAGCACAAAAAGGCAAAGGCGCATCTTCATCATCATCAGCAGCAATTGAAGAACACATGTCGACTATGATTACGAATATCAACAACACAGCTCTGCAGAAGCAACAAGTACTCAAAACCTACGAGGATTCGATTAAATCCGTAAGTTTAGCTGAACATGAGAGGGTCGTTATTGAATACAAGAAGTTGAGATACATGGATACCAGTCACATGTCAAAGAAGAAACGAGCCAACCAGAAGACCTATCTTGCTCATCTCAGGGCCAAGTTCAACATCGAGGATTCGGGTTCAGATTCGGATTCAGAGTAGAAATGTCTAGTATTTTAATTTAGGACCCGTGTGTTTGAAATAAGTAGATTTAGGACCCGTGTGTTTGAAATAAGTAGATTTAGGAAAAGGAAACCACCCCAAACCCCCACCCACCCCACCACCCCCCGTGTGTTTGAAATAAGTAGATTTAGGATCCGTGTGTTTTAATTTGTTTTAATGGTATTTGAGTTTTAAATTTATATTTATTGTTTTAATAATTATTTAATTAATTATATGTTTAATTAATTAAATACATAATTAATAAATTTAATGTTTATTAAATGGTTATGAGAAATAATGATGTGGAAATTAAGTGAAATTTGTAGTAAGAATTTAATGTTTAGCATTGGGGTCAAAAAGAGATTTGTAGTGAGAATTTATGAAAAGCTGATGTGGCATGCTGACTGGACAAATTTGTAGTAAGAATTTGGTTTTGGGTTGGAGATAGTCTTATTGCCACCATCCCTCATCAATGATTTGTGAGAAGTATAAACTTTAGAAGTTTGGAACGACGACGTAAGACCACGACCATTTGATCACTAATTAGGATGATAAATCCTTTCTAAACTTTGTTCTCCCTGTCTGAAATAGATTTTTTAAGTGCCTTCATATGGCATCAGGTATATTGGTATAAAACTAAAAACATGACAGACGATTACATTTGCAACTAAGGATCTTATTGGCTTTTTCCCACCCAGACTAACTCAATTTTAGAACATTTTACCTTTATACCTGATGCCATATGAAGGCACTAAAAAAATCCATTTTAGACCCATTTTGTATTGTGTGAAGAACTATCATCCATCAAAAAGGCATCATTGTGAAGGTATTCTCTTTGCCTACTTTTGAATACATGATATATGTTTGTCAAATGTTCTTCCATGATATGAAATGCTTTAGCAATTGGAATAAAAATAACAAAAGCAGGTTTTAAATCCAAGTGATAGTTTTAGGACCTTTAGCAATCGTTCTTAAGAAATGACTCAATCTAGCCCTTCCCCGAATAGAAACGTCCATAATTAGAATACATTTACTTGTGCAGTCATTCACATACTGCGTTTTGTTAGACTTCTTCAGATTTCTCTCTGAAGTTATTGCTTTATTTCAAATAGCCAAACATGTTCGTTGTCTTTTTGGCTATTCTATTTCGTTGCGGCTATGTGAGTACTAGAAAAATCTGCAAACGAAGTGGCCATATCATGGGAAACCTCATAAAAGATGCATTATGTGCTACAAAAATGTGTCAAACAACAAGATCACATAATGGGAGTGTCCCAGTGTTGGTACCGAACCGGTCCAAAACAGTGGAGAGCCATTTCAGATACTACAAAGTGGCTCAAGGAGAACCAAAGTTACAGGTTTTGCTAAGCCAAGGGGCAGATAGAGTTGGTTTTCAAAACATTATTATTATCTTTGAAACCGCAATCAGAAGGTTTTGACGTCATTACGAATGCCTCCAAGTCAATTATGATCATCATCAATAATTCCCTGTTGACTGCGTTGGAGTTTAACCACTAGAATCAACACTAACATCAGATTTGTGGTAGTGTTTTTAGTAGTTGTATGCGGTTTGATTAAGATATAGATGTACAAATAGATATATTTACTAATAGACATATATAGATATAAAATGCAAGCCAGGACCAAACAGGGTCATCGAGATTTGCCCGGAATTTCTCGGTACCGGAACCGGTTGGTACCAATCCTGAAAAGCACCAAAAGTGGATACCGATCCCGATCCTATTTGGGATTTGGTACCGAGACGGTATAAGGATTTGGGAAACCTTTGATTCCATTAGCGCCAAATTATTGTCGCAACCATTCCTAATTATCAAATGTTGCTACATGATTACGCCTATGTAATTTTTCATGCCGTCTCTTCTCACACACAAAAAGGGAAACGTTTGCTGCTCATCAGTGGTTAACCGTGCTGTTCCCTCATCAAAGATTCGCGAGACGTATAAACTGTAGAAAGTTGGAAGGACGACGTAAGGCCACTACCCCTCATAAAAAATTCGCGAGATGTATAAATTGTACAAGTTTAAACTAGTGCTTTTGACTGTTTGTTCTCGATTAGCAATAAATATCTAATAAAGGATATTCTTAATTGGCTTTTTCCCACCTAGACTAACTCAATTTTAGAACATAATACCTGATGCCATATGAAGCACTAAAAAAATCCATTTTAGACCCATTTTGTATTGTGTGAAGAACTATCATCCATCAAAAAGGCATCATTGTGAAGGTATTCCCTTTGCCTACTTTTGAATACATGATATATGTTCCTCCATAAGTAGCAATTGGAATAAAGAAACAACAAAACCAGGTTCCAAATCCAAGTGGTAGTTTTAGCAATTGCTCTTAAGAAATGACTCGGTCTAGCCCATCCCCGAATGGAAAATGTCCATAACTAGAGTACATTTTTGTGTATTCATGTTCTGCGTTCTGGTAAAGTTTTTCGGGTTTCTCTCGTTTGAAGTAATTAGTTTATTTTCAATACGTAATTATGCTCTTTGTGTTTCTAGCTATTCTATTTCGTTGCGGTTATGTAAGTTGTACAAAAATCTGCAAATGAAATGGCTATGTCATGGCAAACCTCATAAAAGATGCATTATGTGCTACAAAATGTGTCAAAAAGCAAGATCACAAAAAATATATTATATGGAACATGATAATAGAATTTCCTCATAAATTAATACCAAATATATTCTATGCTACAATAAAAATGATGCAATTAAGCCACCACACTGATACAGTTAACGATCTCGGTGGGATAGAAGTTCGATTCAAGGGTTGTGAAATCGTGTAGTAGTACTCCCCATGAATTGTTGGAGGTGGTGGATGTTTGCAGGTGAAGGAATGGGAGAGGTCGCATTCATCAACGGTGGAGGGAGTTGTGGTGGGCATTGGTAACATTTGGTAAAGATACCAAATGTGTCGATTTGATGGATGAAGTTTGTCATGCTCGCCCATCCTCCGAATCCAAATCCAACGATGAATACCCACACGACTACAAAAACGTTGATTGTGTATGCGCCAATCCATCGTCCAAGGAACTTTGGTGGTGGCTCTACTGCATTCTGCAGCACCAAGTTATAAACATTCAGACAAATATATAGTTAAAAAGTTTATCAACATACCTGATAGCCAAAGAAAGACAAAAACAGGGGAGGCCCCGAATGTGTGCAAACCCGACTTCCGACCTGGGCCCAATTTTTTAAGGGCCAAAATATGGTATATATCTATTCCACTTTGACTAATTAGTCCCTAAAATATAACTATAACGCTTTTTTAAGGTACTACTCCGTATAATATAACTATTGTTAGAACGTTTTTTTTTGCTTATATATCTGAATTCGTTAGGGGTCAGGGGCTTTTTTTTCCTGGCTCGGGCTGGGCACTTATTGTATAGATTAGTTGATTAGGATATTGAAAGGATACCTCTCGTGCAGCTGGTGATCGAAAAGTGAACATGTGTGCAAGGGCAGGGATAATATAGACAGTGAAACTAACAAGAAGAGATCCAACAGTTGAATTGATGGGTCCAAAGAAGGGAAAGATGATCGCGAGAAACCAAATGGGGACAACTACTGGCAATCGAGCTGCAGCACGCTTGCACATACTTTTGCATTCGTGCATCCCAATTGCTTTCTCCCAAACAAAATATAATGGGGTGCAAGCAAACCCGAATGTTATAAACTGCAACAAGAGTTATAATCAACTTGTCAAAACTCAATAACTTCATATATGTATTGATATAACTTGATCAAGGTTTGAAAAGATTGTCGTACTTGGTGAATAAGCATAAGGATGACGGCCATGTTTCTCCACGGCGATCTTGGAAGCAAGGCGAAGGCGTTGGAGTGATTAAGTAAGGAGTCTCCGAATGCCCAATAAACTGCCGCAGCTGATGGAATTGTAAGAGTCATTACATATGCAGTAGCCCATAAGTAAATCGCCTTAAATTTTTGTGGCTTCCACATTGCATGCATGATTTCACTGTTCAACATAAAAAATGTTCCATTAGTAATATCTCTCATATTTGTCTAGGACTCTAGGTCACAAGGACAGGTGGGAGGCTTTGTCGCTCTGAAGGTTTCGGATTCAAATCATGATATTAACTCTAGCTACTAACTTAAGAAAAACTAATTTTAATAATTAATATTTGGCATTTAAAAGAAAAAACAAAATCTCCTCATATAAAATCAACAAAACAGGAAAGAAAACAAGCAAAACTGCAAAATTTGTTTAGTCTTTAGTCTTTACTCTTTAGAGCCCAAGTTTATTGGGCTGTCTCCAAAACTTATGGGCTTTTAGATTATTGAATAAAGTCCCGGTCTAGTGAGCTCATCATAATTTTTGGATATTTCATCTTTTTTTGATTTTTGAACAAATTATGACATAAAAGTATGTTTTCTAAATATTCCTTTTTCTTTCATTATCAAAACACTCAAAAAGACTGAAAGAGTGTTGATAGAAGACAAAATGATGATAAAAGAAAATGTCATTTTCTAGATTGAAAAATACCACAGAGAGTAAAAAAGCAGTAAAGGGGTGGTTCAAAGATAATGACTGTGTGTCACCCATGCTTGTGAAAGTGGGGTAGTATTGTAATTTAACATGTTTAAACTGTCATGTTTCAGAAAAGAGTTGGGCTTATTTGTGGGTGTGGGCAGAGTGATTTAGATAAGGACTAGTCAAAATCTAGGGAATCTTTAAATATATATAGTAAACTTGGCCAGATCATGTCTCAAACAAACAAAACCCAAGTCATTTTCAAAAAATTGTTTAAAAAATTAGTAAATAAATGGTTCCATACTATGGAAAAACTCGTCAATTGAACCAAAATATTGAGATAACTTTGTAACTAATGAAGAATGAGGTTTTAGACCTATTAATTTTATAAGAGTATTGATATTAGTATCTATCACTTTTGATGAATGTATCGTAATATATAAGTTTTATAATTAACTATACAAGTCAGTAATGCATGAGTGTGATACATTTATTAAGAGTAATTATATATATGACTAACTGGGTTGGATCAGTGGTTGGAGCCCTTGCCTCTGGAAATAGAGGTCATGGGTTCGATCCTCATGCCAGCAAGGCTGGAGGTCCTTTTCTACCTTTAGTAGAACCTGGAAGCAGCCTCTCTACCTTTGGTAGGGGTAAGGCTGTCTACATATCAACCTCCCCCATACACCGTCGAAGACGGTATTGGGACCAAAACCCGTGGAAGACGTCATTGAGAGTTACTTTTTACTAATTTAATAGGTCTAAAAATCTAGTAGTGACAATTTGTCATATGGATACTACTTATTTCTGTTTTTTTAATCTTAATCTTTATAACGATCAAATTTATAAGTATATGTTTAAGTCTATTAAATTAATCAAATTTATCATTTTTGTTTTATGAATGTGTACTCTAAAAAGGCCTTAAATTTATTAGAAGTGTGAAATAACCAGTTGTATAAAGTTTTCAAAACATCTACAAAATGATTGCACTAATGGCCATCATTATAAAGCTTCCAAACCATCTCGAAAAAGACTGTTTTGTTGATAAAGAAAACTTTACATACATGGATGGATCAAAAGAGAATTAAAAAGTGCAAAGTAAAGAAGCTCAAGTTATTATCAACACCCACATATGAAAGCACAAAGCCAGAAATGATGTTAATTCACATTTGTACCCCATTTAATTAAATAAAAAATAAAGGGGTGTCTCTTGTAATTAAGCTAAAGCACAGGGGGTGTTGTCTTACACAGTAACGGCATGTCCCCCAAACGTGTAGAGAATGTTTGTAGCCCCTGTGAAGTAAAGAACCATCTTTGCTGGACCAGTATGTTTCACACCTTCAACCTACAAAATTGGCACATTTACACCCCTATAGATTTTACTAAATAAACACCTTAAGCTTTCTAACAAACGTATATCTATTCTCCATTGTCTTACAAAAGTCAACTTCATAATCATTCTATAGCACATTAGTAACCATCCAAATCTTGGGGTTTAGATTTTGTGTCATGTGACAAAAATGTTTTTATAATCTTAGTATGTATAGTACACTTACATGACAACAGTATATCCTTGATATGAATAGTGGTAACATTTAAAAGAAGAGCACGTTTGTTGGCAAAATAGTGCGAGTAAGACACAGAGGTAAGACTGTATACATCTCATCTCTCATATCCTGGTTATGTTTGGATTATGCACAGTTGTTCTTGCTATAATTAGAACGATTTTGATAATTAACCATTAATTAAGCGATGTTCTTCAATTGACCGAACATACCATAATATACAACTATAGTACATGATACACAAGCGATTTAACATAAAACTTCTTGTGGTATGGTTTATAACACATGATGGTCTTTTTTAGATTGGGGGGAAGTGGAATTAGTATTACTACAAGCGTTAATGTATGATATAACGATCTATATATAGTTCACTAATTCATAAGACAAGATCGCGAGAGATAAGAACCTGGCCGTGGAGGAGTGACGCGATAGTTAGGTACCACGCCGTGTATGTAGTCATAATCAATCCAAGAAACGACCAAATCCGGTAGTTGTGAAATGACGGGATGAATACTGTTGTCGCACAACATGCACCGAATATGTATGTCCATGTCCTCTTGTCTAAATTGTCATTTATGTAATATATATTGCTGCCAAATGCATAACTCATTTTAGTAATTATGATAATATACATCGTTGAGTTGCACAAAATACAAGTACTAAGTACAAGCAACATGTAGATGAAGGCCATTGTGCGAAAATAATGCATCGTATATATTTCATTTATAACTAGTACTCATATTTGGTGTCTTTTTATTGTAATTGTTGTCCTACTATATATCTGATTTGATTTGATGTAACAAGAATACGACCATTGTGATATTACATCCTTATACATCTTATCTAAAGACTAAAATTGAATCTGAAATGAATCAGTTAAAATATTTTCAAAAGAGGCTTATGCAAGGTGTGAAGTATATATATATAACTGTCTACATCTTACGTTCTCACATTGTTTTTTATCGGCTTATGCAAGGTGTGACAACATATAGGTTTGTTACTTAATTAACATATATAATAGCATGATAATAGAAGAGTTGTATACATACCTAGCACAAGCTATGAGTTGGATGACAGATCCAAACAGAAGAAAGGTGCAATTGAATCCCAAGCCAACATTTCTCCAATGCTTTCCAAGCAGTCCATCAAGAACTTCAAACCACTACAATATATGAATTATTAAATATTAATCACCCCATATTAGAAAGTGTCAAATCGATATAATGTGTTGTGTAGCTTTAAGATCATGAAGAAAAAGGTGCATATGTTTTTTTAACGACAGATGTTAGTTTTTAGTAGTTAGTTTTCACGAAGTTAGTAATTAAACGCTATTGTGTCAAAAGATGCATATATACCTGGATGACATGGTTTCTGAAATCAGCCTTTTCCCTTTCTTTTCTAGTTCTATATTCAACATAGAGAATGCTGATTAAATAAGCAGTCCAACTGCCCATCAATCCATAGAAAACTTGAAATAAGATCCCCGATAGCATTCCTAGTTGCGAAAATGAGTATGGCAGAGTAAGCAACACTTGTGCCACCTGCACATACATTATAATTACATCGTGACTAATTAATTATATATATCAAACGTACAATATATATTATCAAGAAGTAATAGAGCCATTTAGCTAGGACTGGCATATTTTATATATGTTCATTGGTATATATGCTAGCTTAGCTACTCTTCTTTTGTAACATGCATTAGTCCATTGGCGGAATGTGATCAATTTGTTTGGGGAGCCAAGTTCAAATTAAATTTAGAACGTAATTTTTGTATCTATATAAACATTCATGTTCTATATAAATCGTATATATAAATAAACATATATATACCTGATTAGAAGAACAACTAAACCAAGCATCATAAGCAGAACCACCATGCCAAAAGAAGTTTGAAATGGTTGATTTTACATTTTTAGGTTTCCCTTCAACTTCCATTTCCACGTAGTTTCCTGCTAACACAGTCTCCACCACCTTCCCATTACCTTCATGGTGATCCATGATCACTTAATTACCTTTCTCTAGCTTGTTTTTTTTCTTTTTCTTTTTTTACTTTCTTCTCTATATATGTATGTAGTAGAATATGTTGGGGTTTAATGAAACATTAGGAATGATACAAGAGAGGATAGGAGATGTGTTTATTTATAGATCAATAAAGACATAAAAGAGGAGTTATATGTCTACATGTTGGATGTTGGGATTACTTTATACGGAGTACCATAATTAATTCTTTCCATAAAATGTGGATAGATGCATATTTTGATGCGATTCCAATTCCAAAAAATCATTTGGGGCTTTGTTTACACAGTTAAATTTTGGGAAGTGATATTCCCACAACAAAAATTTAGTTAAAACAACAATAATTCTTTTACACAGTTGTATACTGTGCAATAAAATATGTATATATGTTGTGAATGACTAAAAAGTGTTGTGAGAATATCGCTAACGTTAAACTTTTAATTTAAAACGAAATTTTTTTTATAAAACACACTAGCTTATAAAAATTTCTAAAAATTAAAATTACACTAATCTATCCATTCACGCCACTAAGATATGATCACTATTTGGATTTTCTTTTCTTTCTGAGTTAATTACAGAAATCGTCCTTGTCGTCGGCTCCCACTTGCAGCTTTCATCCCTAAGTTTCATAAATTACAGTTTTAGTCCAAATAAGTTTGCTCCGTCAACAGTTTTGGTCCAGATCACTAACGGACGTTAAATGTGAGGTCATGTGACCTTCACATGATGGGTAGTTTAGTCATTTTCGTTACAGATGGACCAAAAGTGTAATTATTATTACTTTTTTTTTTCATAAATGGAATTTATTCTTGTGCAGACCAAAAAGTTTTTCTCATTTTAACTCATTTCTCTCTAAAAAACCAAAAATCAAATACTATGAATTCCATATAAGGTTGTTCACAATCTCCAAATTCCAAACCCTAATTCCTTTCCTTTTCCTCTCAAAATCGCAATGACAAAAACTAGATTTTGGGTGAAACAAATGATAGTTTGGATGAAGATCTGCTGGTGTTTGATGATGATATAGATACATGAACATATATGTATAAATAATAAAGTTCAAATTGAGTTATCTGTTTTGGTTTTGTGATGGTAAGAAAAAGACAAAAGTACCCATCATATGCAGGTCACGTGACCTCACATTTAATGTCAGTTAGTGATTTGGACCAAAACTGTTGACGGGGCAAACTTATTTGGACTAAAACTGTAATTTATGAAACTTAGGGATGAAAGCTGCAAGTGGGAGTCGACGACAAGGACGATTTCTGTAATTAACTCTTTCTTTTTTAATTACTATCTGCAATCGGGTTTCTTTCGAAAACATTCACTACTCCATACCAGAAACCTTTTTGGTAATATTAAAGTTATTTCTCTTAGTTGGATTTGTAGTAGACAGAATTTATTACTAATTGTCATCCCTAGCTAGTAGAAAGAAACTAAGTTGCGTTTGGTGTCACAAAATGTTTTGATACATAATGGATTCTGCAAATTTAAAGCAATGAAATTTGACGGATGTTTTTTGTTTTCTTGAAACTAAAGAGTATAAATGAATTGAAATTCATCCAACACTTCTAAGGAATGGAGATTCTTTCATATGATGGAATGTTGACTTTTCAACAGAATGACATGCCTTTATGCTTTATGTTTTGAAAACTAAACACATTACAAAGTGAAATTCAATTTAAATTTCATCAGAGTCCATCAGAATCTGTGAATTAAACACGACCTTAGTTTGATGTGCAGGAGACGTTTTCAAAAAATTCCAACCCATTTCAAAATGTTTATAAGAGGTTTAGGACATAAACAACTTTTTTAATTTGTACATACGTGATTACACATGTTAAGACTTGCTATCTGACAAATGTACAATTTATATGTCTGTATTTATATGATTTTAGTTGTTCCCAAATTGTCTGAAAGAAAAATAATAAGGCTGTTTGAAGTAAGGCGTGACTTTGCACTTTTAATGCGTGGAACGCCCCCTGAACACCCCTCTACACCGCCCTCGGGGGCGTTCCATACCCAAAAAATGTCCCTCACGTACCAAATAGAATGCTTGCTACTTCTCTTAGTTTGTGTGTACATACATATACATATATATATATATATATATATATATATATATATATATATATATATATATATATATGTAGAGGCCAATCAAATAAAAACACCCTTAAAATGAAAACACGGTGAGAACGCTTAAAAACTACATTTTGATGCATTAAAAGTCCATAAAACTAACATAGTGTATAACTAATTACCACGGGGTAGCAAGGTTGGGGAACTCGTGACTCGGGGTTGAATTGGTGAGAGGGGGAGTCAAGAGTTTTTGAAAACTCATAACAGAGTTGGAGAGAACTCGAATCGGCCATTATATATGTAACACCCCAACAAGACGGAATCATGAGGGTTACATACTAAGCACAACACGACATGGAAATTAAGTAGAGACAATCTAGAATGTATTAGAAGGATTGGACAACCCAATATTCAATCTATTACAAGTACCGGAATCATACAAAAATGTATAAGGAGCACGCCCATCAAACGTTTACAAAAGAATAGTTCAAAAGATGGTAAATGATCCTAAGCATAACCCATAACGTGGATTCAACAATCCATAACGTGAGTATAAAGATACCCATAACGTGGATTCAACAATCCATAACGTGAGTATAAAGATACCCATAACGTGGATTCAACAATCCATAACGTGAGTATAAAGATACCCATAACGTGGATTCAACAATCCATAACGTGAGTATAAAGATACCCATAACGTGGATTCAACAATCCATAACGTGAGTATAAAGATACCCATAACGTGGATTCAACAATCCATAACGTGAGTATAAAGATACCCATAACGTGGATTCAACAATCCATAACGTGAGTATAAAGATACCCATAACGTGGATTCAACAATCCATAACGTGAGTATAAAGATACCCATAACGTGGATTCAACAATCCATAACGTGAGTATAAAGATACCCATAACGTGGATTCAACAATCCATAACGTGAGTATAAAGATACCCATAACGTGGATTCAACAATCCATAACGTGAGTATAAAGATACCCATAACGTGGATTCAACAATCCATAACGTGAGTATAAAGATACCCATAACGTGGATTCAACAATCCATAACGGGAGTTTAACAACCCATAACGAGAGCATATATACATAATAAACGTTTCAATACATTACCACATAACGTTATTCATCACACATAAACGTTCAATAACACGTATCAAAAGCAAACAATTAGGTAGTTAACATCTCGTTTAATATCATAATCAATTGTATCAACCGACAAGCACTTAACGAACGAGTACACTTTCCACCCCAAATAAAGTAAACGTAGGGGCTACGAAACTCACCTTTGACGAGCTTACACGAGTTATAGTCAAATTATAAACGTCCAACGATCGCTTCGTGAAGACCACCTATCAAACATACATATTGAAATCACGTGTCAAATCCTAATCGGAGCTTTATAAGGGTAAGTAACCCTCGGATAACAATCGGGCTCGAATTAGTCGTGCCTTAACTCTTAAACGTCTTAATGGTTCTACCGACATAAACAAAGACACTTCAACACGACATTTTTAGAAATAGGGATGGGTTCACCCCAAATGGGTGATATCATGAGAAAGTAGACTCTCATACGAATCCAATGATAGGTCATATGCCTAAAACGGACTAACGGTTCAAAAGTTATAGACGTTTGAAAACTGACGCGCGAAACAGGCAAAACTCGCGGCGCGAGGAGTCAAGCTCGCGGCGCGAGTAGTACAAGGCCTCGCGGCGCGAGGTGTGGCGCGAGAAAAGGCTCTGACCCAAGGGACACCAACCTTGCGGCGCGAGTCACCCAGGTCGCGGCGCGAGAAGGCTCAGATCTGCAGATTTGCAAGCCAAACACGATCCAAACCCAACCCAAACCCCATTTTTGACATCCAAATCGACTTGGGAGGTTCTATAACTCATTTTGAAGCTTAAATAAACATATTTCAACATAAATAAACATAACCCATTGCATAAATTCGATTCATAACGACATAACAAGCTTTAATCCGATTTTGACCCAAAACAAAACCTAGTGAAACCTTAATTGACTCAAATCCGTTTTTGACCCGAAATCAACCAAGAGCTCATAAGATTCGACTAAGAAACAAGTTTAATAACCTAAAATGGAGATATTTAGCTAGGTTTCACTTACCAAAACAACCCGGATCTTAAATTTCGAATTCTTGGAACTTGGAAAGGATGAACACTTCAAAACCCTAGATTCTTGCAAGAAGATTATTATTATTATTATTATGGTTAAATTACTTGGTTAAATCTAGCATCAAAGCAATATTTATTATGAACTTAAGAAGATTAAAGATGGTGGTTGAAGAAGATGAAAGAGGAAGTAAATGAAAGAGAGAGAAGGATAAGGTTTTTGGTAAAGTGAAAATGAATAGATGGATGTGTGAGGGAGAGTGAGAGGGGCCGGCCTTGGGGTCTCATTTTTTAGGCCCCGCTCCGCTAATTTCAACAAATAGCTAAACGTTAACCATTTAAACGCTAAAACGAACCCGAAAACACAAATAAATTCAACGTCACGTTATAATACGACAAAACGTTCGATAATTCATATAACTTCATGAAATCGTTTACATTCAATTACATTCAATCAAAAGTCAACCGAGTCAAAAGTCGCGAATGTTACAATTAGAAAATCAGTTTTTGAAATTATATATATTAAAAAATTAGAAATAGGCTATAAACTTAAAAGTTAAACATAATTGTTTTAAAAATGTAACACCCCAATCTAGGCATGAAATGTATCGAAACGTATAGCACAACATGAGATTAATGTAGAACGGAACTATATGAATAAAGGATTCAGTGAACCCAACACCAAGCATGTAAAGAGTACATGAAACACATAATAAGGTTTACAATGCATCTAATACAAATGTCAATCAAACAAGAGTTCATCCCTCCAGAGAAAGGAGCATGTGGGTACGAGACCGCACGAAAAGTCCAACTCTAGGTAGAAATCATCAAGTCCTCGGGTTAGCTTGGTTACCTGGAAAGTGTACTAAACAAAGTCAACACTAGTGTAACACCCGTCATTTTAAAACCTGGATTTTCAAAAACTTTTGCCTAACAGCGTTTAGAAATGCGGAAACAGAACCTTTAAAACATAACTAATCCGTAACAGATAGTTCATTTATAAAAAGTGGTGTTACTACGTCCATATCATCAAAACAGTAAAAGATAATCCAGATTTGGCACCAATATGAATGCCAACACAAATGTTACATAAGTCTTAATAAAAGTAGCCAACATCATTATGGTTAAACATGAATGTCCAAGTGGGGAAACTAAATGTCTTCTTCATAGCAACTACCCGCCTCACCAAGCTAAATCTTTCACTAGCTCAAACCTGCTTAACCTGAGGAAACAATGTTTTTCAAAAGAGCAAGTGTTAGCTTTAAAAGCTAAGTAAGATAACATGAGTTTAAGAAATCATTTGCCAATTCATTATATATTAAGAAAAGCGTTTCATAATTGTTAATATCAAATAATCGTCATAGCACATGTCATATTACATTAAAGTTATCACCTACACAACATAAAACATAACACATTAGGATTCATCATATTCCTAATTGTGTCTATCCTTTCATACTTTACTTTCTTTCTTTACTTTTCTTTTGCCTAGACGTAGGCTATGTGACATAAGCCACACATACTTAGGGATGTGGGGTTGTATGTAGGCGGCCATAAGACCTTACATGGAGTCCTCACACCTGACTTGATGGGTAGACCTTACGGTGGTCCATCGTCGTCGTTAAGGAAAGACAAAGTCAATCCAACTGAGTATACCGTTTAACCTTTGCGCGTGTAGTGGTTAGTTACTCCACCTGGTTACACTCAAACATAACTATGCCACGGGGAGGTATCTAGATTCCCACACCACGTGAGCACATACACACTAGCTCCGAGGAACTAGCATGCGTTAAGCTTAACACAACTTTACTTATGCTCGAGACTTCTTAATTATATTAGCTTAGGCTACACTTTCACCTAAACTAATCACTTATAATCATCTTTACTTTACTTTATATTAGCTTAGGCTACACTTTCATCTAAACTAATCACATACATCTTTCTTTACTTTAGGGTCCTTAATCGTGCACGTGTCATGGCAAACCTATAGAAGTCTAGTGATTAGGTGCTCAAGCCACGCAAATTAATCATATGATATACATACATCAACATATCGTCTTCACATCTTAGCATCACATCATCATATCGTTATTTCATAGGAACATCATATTGTCATATCATTTCATTATCATATCGCCATAACATTGCATTACCGTGTCAACAATTGCATTATAGCATTATACGTTTGTATCATCATAGCATCTTATCGTATTATCATCATATCGTCTTATCTTTACATCATATACATTTGAGCTTATCATTTACTTTATTCCATCATGACATCATTTCATAACATAAACATATTATCATTTCATCATAGCATGCATAAGCTTACCATTCATCATCAATGGTAATCATAATCAATCCCATAATAACCTCCCATACATTCCCGAATTCATACAAGCATATAAACATTCATTTGGGGAAGTTAACTTATGAAAACTATGTTTTGTTGTCCCTCATGTGATAAAAGATGTTATCTTACCTCGTGACGAGCACAACGAGCAATACGCAAAGTTAATGTGTCTTGTTTGTGTTCCCGACTACCTATAGCGAACATATAACCAATATGTAACATAAACGGGCTCCAAAGAACCTCTCTAAGTTTCATATACCATAAGGTAACCTAAACATAAGGTCTATAGGTCAAACGAGCATGTAAACAAGCCTAAACGACCACCAGACCTGAATACGCGCCGCATGGATCTTCCATGCGCCGCATAAACCGCGCCGCATAAACCAAGTCAGGGAGTTCCAGACTCCATTTATGCGCCGCATGGAATCCCCATGCGCCGCATATCGGGGCTCGATCAGCAAATCTGGTTTTGAACTTGCTCTAAACGATTCCCATTCGATCCCAAACCCTTAACTCGACCTGGAGACATAAAATTGACCTCTTTTATGGCACAATTGATGACTTCAAACCACCAATTGATTCGTTATCCATTACAAACATAAATCACTTATTTGATCACCCGAACGACATGAAATCCGTAAACATTTTGTAATTAAATCATACCCAACCCTTCTTGGCCAGGAACGTACGGACAAACCTAATGAAAAGACTCATCAATTGATCAAGGGATCTTGCTTTACCTGTAGGAAGGATTAATGGATCGAAAACTAGAAGAAATTACCATCAAATTGCTTCCGAATCGCACAAAACTTGAGGAGAGGCTATACGGTTCTTAAGGGAGAATTGTTTTGAGATTACAATCTGATTATGGGGTTTATGGGACGTGATATGACCCTAAATCTGCTGGACCATCTTTCCAAAACTTAACATCTAGACCCTTGGACTTTCTTATAACTCGTTTCGTCACCTAATTGCTCGTTTAACACATACGGGAACACTTAACGACTCTTAAATCTTATCGGGAACACTTTGTGACTTTATTAATTATCATTAATCATTATTTTCATCACTTGAACGTATTTAATGAAATTAATCATTAACACGTAGGCACATTAATCATATATAATGACCGTAGTCATTATCACACAAACATATTTATCGTTAAGATGTATAAATCCAACGGAAGGCAAACGTTGACTAACGACATGGTCAATGGTCGACATAAAAAAGTTTGGGATGTTACAACTAGGTTGGTGAGTTCGTAGGAATGAACGACAAGGATCTAATGTCAAAGCCATCCACAATATAAACAAAAATAAGGGCAAGTAATGAACTTACAGTAAGCCCATATAAGGCACAATGCACGCAATTGAGGTTTGCTTATAGCACAACCTTATCACACAAGTATTCAGAATAAACTACACAAGATAGTTAGAATACGCGTAATAATCAAGCACAATTCAAAACAATATCAAGAAAGTAACGTATAAGTCCCATAATAATACCAATGCAACAATGCCCACGATGTCATCACAATGACCATCATGTCATTTCAAAATCATCAAGTATATTAGATACTTGGATGTCCATTGTCCCAAATTCATCAAGTATATAAATACTTGGCATCAAGCATATCAAATGCTTGGATGATCATGGCACGCAAATCATCAAGTACCTTAAGTACTTGGCATGGCACGTAATTCATTAAGTACCTCATGTACTTGGCATGGCACGTAATTCATCAAGTACCTCATGTACTTGGCCTGACACGTAATTCATCATTAAAAGTAAACATCAAGTATATCATTCACTTGGAATGCACCCAAACTCATCAAGTATAGCAATCCTTGGATGTTCATTGTACTCACAAGTTTATCAAATTCAACCATTCGTCATGTACATACACTTCAGAACGATTCTACTTTCGAGGTAGTTATAGATGCTTATATATAAGGTCACCCACAGCCTTCCCACCACATCTATAACACTTCAAAGGTATTACCGTCTTCCATGTATGCACTACTATCCTAAATCACATTTTATAACTATACACAAATGCACCATCAATCAATCAATCAATCAATCAATCAATGTCATCAACAAGAAATGTCATCAAACTCAACTACAATGTCCACCAAAGCTCAACAATTCAATACGAACATACACTTTAGAAATGATACTACCATCTAGGGTGTCATAGACGCTTGTATATAGGGTGTACCGACGGCTAACCCACCATGTCCATAACACTTCGATGACATTACCGTTCACCATGTAGGCCCTACCAAGTTCAATTCATAATTCATATCTAATAACAAATGCACAATCCACCAATTAACAATGTCATCAAAAGACAATCATGCGAATACACAATCAAACAATGTCATCAAACAAGACAAACATATAATTGCACAACCAAACAATGTCATCAAACAAGACAAACATATAATTGCACAACCAAACAATGTCAACACACAAAACTTGTACACTTTTCAGCCCAAATCTCTATTGAGTAGGGAACTACGGAACTCACCTTGATCGAGCAATAAACTTCCAAAGATAGATGAGTACAACCACGCTTCAACGGCGATCACAACCTACTTTATAACACAAATCATCACAACGTATCCCAACATTAAGGTTAAACTACTTAGCTATCAATCTTAATTGCTCATAACGGTTGCTTGCGATTTACATATAGTTTCTAAATAGTTCATATGGGTTATGAATAGTCCATAAAAATATGTTATCAAAATTAGTCCTCAAAACTAACGGGCGTTAGAAGAGTTAACGGGTCTGGGTTAGGAATAGTTCAAAAAAATTAGCAAAAACAGTCTTTAGAACTAACGGGCATTAAAAACTAACGGATCTGGATTATGAATAGTTCATCTGGGTTATGAATAGTTCAAAACTGTTATCAAAAATGTTCTTCACCATTTTTGATACTAAAATTGGTCCACCAAACATCCAAATCAAGTTACCAAACTTTAACACAACATATTTCTAGTAAAATCTGTTAGGTCCAGTTTACTGAGAAATTGGAGCGTCTCCAGTTGCATCTGGAGACCAGAAGATTTGTCCAGAAATAATATGAAGACCAGTGGCATGTGTATAGTTTATGCCACTGGAGCTTCACTCCAGTTGAGATCTGACCAGAACTGAAGACATTCCAGTTGAAGTCGAAGACAACAAGTGGAAGGAAGAAAACATTCATGGCAGCGAAGCCCAATGAATGTTTTACCCAGATCAAGACTGGAGAGCACCAATGTAAAGTACTTACAAAGATTTACACTAATTACGAGGAAGACCTTTTTACCTTTATGTTCTATTATCCGGACAATACCAATTGTCTATGATAAAAGTACAAAAGTGCATAAAGGTGGTTGGTTAAAGTACCTTTTACATAGTACTTTAACAAGCATGCTTAAGGAATTAAATGCAATTCCTTAAATGCTCACAACCATATTTGTACGACAAAGTTGACATCCCAATGTCAACCTTTGCCTATAAATAGAGGTCTTTGTACATCCAAGAATTCACTTTGCATATTCTTGGTGAACTTGTGCAATATTCTCTCAATCGCAAAAAAAAAACATTTCACAACTTTAAGTGTTTCTATTGTTAAAGAGAATTTCCAAGTATTAGATCATTTGTATTTCATAGGTTGTTAGGATATTTACATCTTTGTATTATCTTGGTTCCGCAACAACCTTGTAATTTATTTAACATCAATAAATAAATTACACTTGAAAAATTACAACTTGGTTTCACCAGTTTACATACTTGTATTAATTATTGCATTGTCTTTACTTATTTACTATGTCACCTTAAATAAGTAATCTAATCAGTTCTTGGTATATCGTTCACTGGTACTGGCTCCAGTCGAGTCCAGTGAACTTATTGCAAAGTAGCTCACCATTGACATAGAGGTGTCTTCAGTAGTACCATCTCTTGTGTTGGGACTTACAAAATCAAGCATATATATCATCTCTAAACCAAAACCCACTTCCAAAATCATAAACCCCTCTTTCAAAACCTAATTGTAACACCCACCGTTTGGACCGATCAAACTTACGAGATTAGTAAATGGAAATAAGACAAACTTGGACTAAATGAAAATATGGTCATGTGAATAGTCGTCAGATAGGTAATTTAACAATATGTATAGTTGCGTAATTAAAATACTTGAACGAGTCTCGAGTTAAAAGATTTAGCTAAAAGAATTATTTCTTGGGAGGAACTAGTCACGAGAGTGCTAGAGGAGAATAAACTCTTCCACCACTCCTTTCATCCTCATTTCTCTCACTACCTTATATTTTCTCTCCTTCTTCTCTCTCTAATAATAGAAGACCCAAAATTCTACCCTATCTCTTCTCCAATTCGGTTTTGGATCATGGATTAAGAAAGAAATCAACAACAACTTGTAATTTATTTAACATCCATAAATAAATTACACTTGAAAAATTACAACTTGGTTTCACCAGTTTACATACTTGTATTAATTATTGCATTGTCTTTACTTATTTACTATGTCACCTTAAATAAGTAATCTAATCAGTTCTTGGTATATCGTTCACTGGTACTGGCTCCAGTCGAGTCCAGTGAACTTATTGCAAAGTAGCTCACCATTGACATAGAGGTGTCTTCAGTAGTACCATCTCTTGTGTTGGGACTTACAAAATCAAGCATATATATCATCTCTAAACCAAAACCCACTTCCAAAATCATAAACCCCTCTTTCAAAACCTAATTGTAACACCCACCGTTTGGACCGATCAAACTTACGAGATTAGTAAATGGAAATAAGACAAACTTGGACTAAATGAAAATATGGTCATGTGAATAGTCGTCAGATAGGTAATTTAACAATATGTATAGTTGCGTAATTAAAATACTTGAACGAGTCTCGAGTTAAAAGATTTAGCTAAAAGAATTATTTCTTGGGAGGAACTAGTCACGAGAGTGCTAGAGGAGAATAAACTCTTCCACCACTCCTTTCATCCTCATTTCTCTCACTACCTTATATTTTCTCTCCTTCTTCTCTCTCTAATAATAGAAGACCCAAAATTCTACCCTATCTCTTCTCCAATTCGGTTTTGGATCATGGATTAAGAAAGAAATCAACAACAACTTGTAATAATAATCTAGTAAATCAACCAAGAACATCCATCTTTGCAGGAACAAGTCTCTATTTCCTCATCTTTGTCTTAAATTCAGATTTTTGGATCCAAGGTAACAATTTGTAAGTAAATTTGCTTCCTACTTACTTAAATCATGTTTTATATGTCTTGGGTAACTAGATTTCATAACACTTGGTCAAATCTTTGGGTTTTGTTAAAACTATTTTGATTTAGGGTTTTGAAAGAGGGCTTTTTGATTTAGGAAGTGGATTTGTGAAAAGAGTTAATTTTTACACTTGTTTATACTAGTAGTGGGTTGTGGTAAAGTTTGAAGACTTGATTTTACGTTTAGCTTGGTGGATTTCATGGCGTCGGCTCCTTGTGCACGAACCATAACCCGTATGTACAAACCCGAACCCCTGTGCACATACTGATACCCATATGAACATTCAGAAACCAAGGTGCGGTGTGGTGAGATACAATTCTCATAAATCTTGTTCCATTGTCCTAGGTTTGGATAAGTGAGCGTTGAATTGCGTATAAACTCTTTCGTGCACCCGTGGATTGTATTGCTCGCGTCAGGTGAGTTTCGTAGCCCCTACTATATGTTGTATGCTTTGGGGGTGGAAAGATACTCACTATGTGCCATATGTGCTATGTCGTAGATTTAGCCCATATTGTCGTCTATGTGCTTTCATGTTTCTATGTGGTGATAGGGATACATGATATCGGTTGAGAAAACGTCAAAGTGGTATACTTTAAGACTATTACAGTAGGTAATCAATATCTTTTGGACAGTTGTATACTTTAATACTATTACAGTACGTAAGTAGTCTCCTTTGGACAGTTGTGTACTTTAAGACTATTACAGTAGGTAAGTAGTCTCATTTGGACAGTTGTATACTTTAAGACTATTACAGTAGGTAAGTAGCCTCCTTTGGACAGTTGTATACTTTAAGGCTATTACAGTATGTAAGTATTCTTTTCTGGACAGTTGTATATTTTATGACTATTACCCTAGGTAAGTGTTTTGGTCAAAAATTACCTAAGATAATTTACGTTGAAGACTTAGATTAATAATGTAACCAAACTTTCGTTCATGAGGTTAAGGGCTTGTAAAATATGTTTGAGATTCAAAGATGCGTTTAGTAAAAGGATTTAAAGAACGATTGTGTCGACTAAACAAGAAACAAAGGTGTAAAGCAATGATAATCAGAATAACAAGTATCGAAATAAATGAAATTACGATAAATAATGCTAATCAAAGTAAATAATGCGTTAAAAGTAAAGAGTAAAGAACAAGAACACCGAGATTTGTTGACGAGGAAAAGCCCTTAATCCTTTGAGGATTGCCGGCATAAAAACCCCGGGAGGAAGCAATCGTCCCTGCCTTTGTTCTCTTATTAATGATTGTTAAATGTTTACAAATGGTGGAATTTGGTTGATCGATGTATCTAAGTGTAAAGTAAATGAGAGCAATGTGTGTGAATACAAGTGTGTAATGAGCAGAATGTAAGTGATAGATAGGATGCCTATGATCGATCAGCCTCATTCTTTATATAGACCTAAGATCTAACTAACTATGCGAGTTTGTAGGGATCTTCCAGGTCTTCAGTCAGTGAACGTTGTGGAAGATCTTGCTCAGTCAAGTGACCGTTGAAGCTTTCTCCTCATGTTAGAAATCCAAAAATGGTGTTAAAATGCAATTATTTTAATAATGGAAGGAGTATTAGTGAAAGTTAGTCAAGTGTATAAATACTCCTTTCCATACCCAAAATTGTAAGCTTTTCCCCCATTTCCTTAATTAATCACAATAATTCAACCTCAATTCTCTCTGATCTTCATCTTCAACCTCCAAAACACACACTACACCTTTTCACACACTAACTCCATTTTTGCACAAATCAAGCTCAAATTTCTACTTAACAAGTGGTATCAGAGCAAAATCAGTTAATCTGAACGATCCATAGCTCGATTTGCTGCAATTTTCATTCAATTTTCGAATTTTTTTTATTCAAAATCGTTTTCACTGTTCATCAAAATTCACACTCTCAAATCACATAAAATCACAGTTATTTGTTCACCAATAGATTCGTGATAGTTGTAAACATAATCCTGTCAAGTTTCAAGTTCCAATTCGATCTAAATCTCGAGATTGAATTTTTGATTTTGGCGCGATTTTTTGGGTTTTGAATCTGTTGTGTTTGGTGTTGAATTTTGTTCATAGATTTGTTGCGGAGGTGAAAACAAACAGTTTGCAAGTTATTTCGTGATCTAACTCCCACTAATTCAAAAGTTATTGAAGCTTTTAAAGTCATTAATGGAGTTTTCATGGAAAACTGGTAAAATGATGAAGATGAACCTAAAACGATCTTCACTAAGACGATCTTCATAAGATCGTTTTGGTATTTGAAAGTTAATTGTAATACCTGTGCTGTGTGGATTGTTGAGTTGAGAAGTATTTGTTTTTGGCTAACTAATCCAGAAGGATTGGTTTGGTCAATACAAATTCTTGAAAAGAAAACAAGACGATCTTCACCAAGATCGTCTCATTATTCTGAAACCAAGACGATCTTCAACAAGATCGTCTCATTTCTTTTGAAGTTAAGACGATCTTCAATTCAAGATCGTCTCATTTCTTTTGAAGTTAAGACGATCTTCAATTCAAGACCGTCTCATTTCCTGATCGTTTCACTTTTCATACTTAGCCAAATTTCACCAAAATTTCCAAGACGATCTTCAATCAAGATCGTCCCATTTCTTTTGAAGTTAAGACCGTTTCACTTCAAGACCGTTTCATTATTCCAAGATCGTTTCATTTTTTAGACTTAACCAAATTTTCATCAAACTCCTAGAACGATCTTGCTCAGGACGATCTTACCTAAAACGATCTCACCCAGGACGATCTTCTCAAGATCGTTTCATTTTCTGCTTCTCAAGATCGTTTCATTTTCTGCTTCACAAGATCGTTCCAATTCCAATTCCAAAAAAAAAAAAAAAAAAAAAAGTCTTTTGGCGGGAAAAATAATTTTTGCCCAGGATCTTAAAAAGGGATAATTCATGAAGATTTAAAATTTGATAGCGTTAAAAAAAATTTAGGCCAATTTTCATCCGTTATCGACGCGGTTTTGGCGAAAATTTTTAGAAATTATCAAATTTTTCCTATGATCATGATATCCAAAGTTTACATGAAATTCTAAGTTTCGTGAGAACATATTTCGGCGAAAAAATTTGGAGGGAAACCTGAAGTACAAAATCTCCAAATTTCAATTTTAATTCTTTCACTTCAATTTCAATCACAATTACCTTTTCATTTCATTTCACCCTTTGCTAAACAAAATGTCAAGTCCAAGTATCTCAAATTCAGTCAAAAATGATTTCGTCTTCAATTTGTGGTTAACTTCCTCACCCAAGACACCTACTTTATCTGAAGAGAAACTTCATAAAGGTGGACTGTGCTCATGTTGTATGACTACTCATTTGCGATCTGAAACAACTCCTTGTCAAGTGATGAAGATATTGATTCATTCGATTGCCACTGAAAATGTCAAGTTTCAAGAGGAAGTAGTCACGTTACAAGCTGAGAATGTCAAACTGAAAGAACAAATGATCTACTATCGAGCTGGAAATGTGAGACTTACAAATGAGATGAAAGAACTTCAAGTTGAATTTGGAGACCTTGCAGTTTGGAATGAAGTTGACAAACAAACTTTGAAGAAGAATGATGAGTTGATGTCACAAATGAAAGCTGAGATAAAAGAACTTCAAACAGAATTGGATACTTCCAACAAGAAGCTGAATGATAGCATCTTGGAAAGCAAATCAAGAGAACTTATTTTGCAAGAAAAGATTTCCAGTTTTCAATCTCAGTTGAAAAATGAGACATCCTTATTCTTAAACATGGAAAGCAAGTTCGTTGATGAGATGAACAAAGTTGAGAAAGAGAGACAAGATGTTTGCAACAAAATCAAGACTCTTGAAGAGAATTGTTTGCAATTTCAATCAAATGAAACATCTCTACAAAAGAGAATCTCTGAACTTGAGATGGAATTGCAAACACAATCAACATCTTGTGACACTCAAAGTGATGATGGCTCAGTTTATCATGATGCAAGTCCAATATTTCCAACTGAACTTGATGCTCAAAAGAAAGTTTGCACTGAGTCCATCCCAAAGAGCTCAAAGATCAAAGTTTCATCTCCTGCTAAACATAAAGCTTCTCAATTTACTAACTATGCCTTATTCAAGGATAGAAAGTATTCGTCGAAGCCTACTATAGATGGAACACAGACTCTCATTCCATTCTTGTCATTTGAAGACAATACCAAGTTCATCTCTCAAGCAAAAGCTCAGTTGCCCAAGATCAAATGGAAACCTATCTACAAACCAAAGTCAACTGAGTCAAAGACAATCAAATACTCACTTTGGCAACTCTATGAACTTGCACCAAAACCAATTACCGTGCAAGAAGTGAATGTCTTTGCATCTCCACTGCGTCCACAAAAACTCAACTTTTCAACAACCTCGAGTTTTCACCCACCATGGACTGCAGATTCTATTCGTCGAATCGATGACACGTACATTTGGAATGTCAAGACAAAAACCGTTGGGCCTACACAAAAATGGGTCCCAAAGGTTGTTCATAAGTGATTCGATGAAAAATGGCTTATACACATGTCAGTGTATAACCCGGGCTAAAGATGTTGTTTATTGGACTACTACTTCATAATGGTTGATTCCCCAGTTTCGACTTCAAAGAGACATGATGAACATGTGCCACACATTCATCATGAGGGGAAGAAAGAGGATAATGAAGTCGAAAAAGTTTATTTGAAAGAAGAATTTATCAGTTGAGGGGAAGAAAGATAAATTGTTGACTAAAGTGATCCCCAAAATTTTTCTTTGAAGATAGTTATCGCCAACGTGGTGGGTACGCCGCGGGTACACCCTATACATAAGCGTTGGTGGTACGCAAATATGATTGTTTGATCGAGGGGAAGTTTGTGATGAAAAGATGTTTGTCCAAATGCTTCAAGAGAAAGATTCATTAATTAAGGGGAAGTGTGACAAAGTTAAGATTGTCAAGAAGATGCTTTCATGTTCAAATCTAAAGAGCTCAAAGATCAAGTTTCATCTCCTGCTAAACATAAAGCTTCTCAATTTACTAACTATGCCTTATTCAAGGATAGAAAGTATTCGTCGAAGCCTACTATAGATGGAACACAGACTCTCATTCCATTCTTGTCATTTGAAGACAATACCAAGTTCATCTCTCAAGCAAAAGCTCAGTTGCCCAAGATCAAATGGAAACCTATCTACAAACCAAAGTCAACTGAGTCAAAGACAATCAAATACTCACTTTGGCAACTCTATGAACTTGCACCAAAACCAATTACCGTGCAAGAAGTGAATGTCTTTGCATCTCCACTGCGTCCACAAAAACTCAACTTTTCAACAACCTCGAGTTTTCACCCACCATGGACTGCAGATTCTATTCGTCGAATCGATGACACGTACATTTGGAATGTCAAGACAAAAACCGTTGGGCCTACACAAAAATGGGTCCCAAAGGTTGTTCATAAGTGATTCGATAAAAATGGCTTATACACATGTCAGTGTATAACCCGGGCTAAAGATGTTGTTTATTGGACTACTACTTCATAATGGTTGATTCCCCAGTTTCGACTTCAAAGAGACATGATGAACATGTTGCCACACATTCATCATGAGGGGAAGAAAGAGGATAATGAAGTCGAAAAAGTTTATTTGAAAGAAGAATTTATCAGTTGAGGGGAAGAAAGATAAATTGTTGACTAAAGTGATCCCCAAAATTTTTCTTTGAAGATAGTTATCGCCAACGTGGTGGGTACGCCGCGGGTACACCCTATACATAAGCGTTGGTGGTACGCAAATATGATTGTTTGATCGAGGGGAAGTTTGTGATGAAAAGATGTTTGTCCAAATGCTTCAAGAGAAAGATTCATTAATTAAGGGGAAGTGTGACAAAGTTAAGATTGTCAAGAAGATGCTTTCATGTTCAAATCTAAAGAGCCAAGATCAAGTTTCCGCAATGCTCATACTCTGAGAAGTTCAAGACTTAAAGATACATCTTTAAGGTAAGTGTGAAGATTAAAGACGTAAAGCCAAGTTTGATGGAAGATCTTGAAGACAATGAGAAAGCTTCGAAGACCTTCATCAACAAATTCGTATTTATAGATCATATCGTGCATGAATTACATTTCAACACCAAGGGGAAGAATGTTAGAAATCCAAAAATGGTGTTAAAATGCAATTATTTTAATAATGGAAGGAGTATTAGTGAAAGTTAGTCAAGTGTATAAATACTCCTTTCCATACCCAAAATTGTAAGCTTTTCCCCCATTTCCTTAATTAATCACAATAATTCAACCTCAATTCTCTCTGATCTTCATCTTCAACCTCCAAAACACACACTACACCTTTTCACACACTAACTCCATTTTTGCACAAATCAAGCTCAAATTTCTACTTAACACTCCTCATGTTGAAATCAACTTGAAGACTGATTATCTTGGGAGAACGGGTCTTCTTTGCGTGTTGATGGTAATTCCCATGTGTGAAATCTTCCTTTTACCGTTAGAGGTATTTTCCTTAGCTTTATATCGTATATTCTGGAACCTGCATGCTTATCTTACGTGGAAATGATAATAACATTTGAAACATAACGTTAGCAAAGTATTAACAAGTAATCAGAATAGTCTTCTATGTCAAGATCCTGAAATGCCAAGATCTTGGACCTTCAGGATATTGACACCTGAAATTTCACCCATAACAATTGTCCCCAAAGTTATTTTAATAAAATCTATTTTGTTGAAATAACTTTGAAATCTTCTAGAAAAAGCTTTGACCGGAGTCAATTAGTAAATTTTGAAACCATCTTAAAGATAAGACGCGTGTAAGTAGGATAACCAAGAGTCTTGATTTGATAGGTAACTACTTCTCATCTTTTCACCCCT
The DNA here is from genome assembly GCA_034093135.1 of Erigeron breviscapus. Lineage (NCBI taxonomy): Eukaryota > Viridiplantae > Streptophyta > Magnoliopsida > Asterales > Asteraceae > Erigeron > Erigeron breviscapus. The sequence continues at coordinate 192,634,289 of CM067167.1, read as the reverse complement.
CTATATATAAGGCCACAGTTTCTCTCTTTGAAAATCACAAATACTTTTAATTCTTAAAAAATATTCATTTACGCCATGTCTCTGAAATCTTTAGGAGAGTTCCTTCAAGAGGTATATATATATATATATATTGTCAAGATTAATTCCTTGTATATATATATATATGTATATTTGTCAAGATTAATTCCTTGTTATTTCTAACTTTTCTTTATATCTTATTTCAGTCCCTTACCGAACTGGAAAAGCAACAAATTGCCAAAGACAGACTTAATGACGACATCATAGAAACATTACAAGGATTGGTCAAGTCTTACAAAGAATCCGTCGAGACGGAAAAAGAAATGAGTTTAAAGGTGAAAAAAGGTTTGGAGGTCAAAAATAAGATTTTGAACAATGCTTTGAAGGAAATCTGCTGTGAACTTGGCGCAACACAGGAAGAACTCAGGGCTGCCAGAGAGGAGTTGGAAAGAGTGAAGTCCATCTTAAGTAAATTGAGGGAAATAAATCCTTCACTTTACTGGGATGTTCTTCTATAGGTGACTGTAATGTTGGCGATGAAGGATATGATGCAAAGGCCAGAGCCCATATTTTTAAACTCTTTTGTTAGTAGGAAAATCGAATCGATAGGGGTAGCGTAATGTAAGATAACAATGTTTAGGAGGGGCGAGATCAATCTGGAATGATTGATCATGGTTGTGAAACTGCTTTCGAGTAGTTTCTTGTAAATATCTTTTGAATGAATGAAAACTGTTTTTTGATCCATTTCATTTTTGAACTCGAAAACCAAAACTGTTATTAAGGGTAAAAACAGAAAATAACTAATCAACTAAATGACGTTACATGTCAGTTAATTATTATACTTGACTTATCCGACTACATCAACAGTTAAGTAATCAAATCAACACAGTAATTAAGGAGTAAGATACATGCACCTTTTATACGCAATTAAGATCCCTCTTGTAGGCTATGATCTCTAGTTTGTAGTATCTTTAATTGTTGTCAGTCTCCAATTATCCCTCTTGTAGAGATTTAAAATAATATTGTTGTCAGTCTCCAATTATCCCTCTTATAGGCTATGATCTCTAGTTTGTAGTATCTTTGATTTTTTGGAGGAGATTTAAAATTAAGAAGGGAAATTCTTAATTTTAAGATTCTCATAGGGACATTGGCGTTCAAGATATAGAGGGGGTCTCAATATCTTGAACTTGCTTGGGAGGCGTGGTTAGCCATTTTCATGTGTTTGTGTAATGAGTGGCGTGGTTAGCCAATTCGGGAGATCGATGGTAACATCGACAACCAACAGAATTAATTTCGACGACCTTGGAATTTAACCCTTCAACCGTGAAATTAATTATCGTGCGACACGGGCGAATTTAAGGGAAGGTGAAAACCTTCAACCAAAAGTTGGCGTGAAAGCCAAAAGGTGAAGACCTTGTTCCACGTTGTAATGCATGTGTTTGATGATATTGATTATCCTTTGAGATCTACAAAGCACAAATCTTAGAAACTGACGTTAGCCATTTGGCTAACGCCACTCCGACGCTCAAGTCAGTATCATTATTTTGGAAATAAAATAAAAGGTAAACAAGATAAAAGTAAAATTCAAGAATAAGAAATCATACCTGATTTTGTCAAAAGACAAAATTAATCATACATGGTAGGTTTTGAGATGAATAGCATTCCAAGCTCTTGGAACTAGATTACCTTGTAAATCTTGAAGCCAATAAGATCCTTTTCCAGCCTCTGCCTCAATCAAATAAGGACCTTCCCATTTTGGATTCAATTTGCCATCTGGCTTGGTTAAAGCCTTCTTGAGAACCAAATCACCAACTTGAAATCGTCTTAATCTTAAATTCTTATTATAAGACTTGGAAATTCGTTGTTGATAAGCTGCTATTCTTATCTTGGTCCTTTCTCGTAACTTAGTTACAGCTTTCAAATCTTCAAGTAACAACTCTTTATTTTTCTCATAAGTTAACAAACTAATTCTAGCAGTAGGTAGATCCATTTCAGTAGGTAGAACTGCCTCAGCTCCAAAGACAAGTGAGAATGGAGTTTGTCCAGTAGCACTCTTTGAAGTTGTTCGATCAGCCCATAAGACAAATGGCAATTCTTCAGCCCATTTTCCTTTAGCTTGTCCCAGTCTTTTCTTCAAATTATTCATTATGATTTTGTTACTTGATTCTGCTTGACCATTAGCTTGTGGATGGACAGGAGTAGAGGTAATCATCTTGATACCCCATCTTTCACAAAAATTTGTAGTTTTCTTCCTATGAATTGTGATCCATTATCACAAATTATCTCTGCTGGAACTCCAAATCTTGTCAATATATTTCTTTTAATGAAGGATATGACATGTGATTCATGGATCTTGGCGTATGCTTCAGCTTCAATCCATTTTGAGAAATAATCTGTCATAGCCAAAAAATATGTCTTCCCAGCTGAAGATTCTGTCATTGGTCCAACAATATCCATTCCCCATTTCATAAATGGCTATGGAGACAGAACTGGATACATGGGTTCTGCTGGTTGATGATAAATGTTGCTATGTCGCTGACAAGCATCACATTTCTTCGCATATTCTTCAGCATCTTGTTTCATAGTTGGCCAATAATAACCTGTTCTCAAGATCTTTGAATATAAAGATCTTCCAGCTGTGTGATTTCCACATTCTCCTTCGTGTATATCCTTAAGAACCTCATTGGTCTCAGGGAATTCTAAGCACCTAAGATATGGTCCTGCAAGAGATTTTCTATACAAAATACAATTTATCATAGAGTAATGTGTTGTTTTCATACGGAAGTTCCTTGGGTTTTCATCTTTAGGGATTGTCCCAGTATTTAAATATTCTATTATTGGTGTAGTCCAGGAATTTTGATTGTCCCCAGAATTTTCAGTTTCTGTATCTTGAATAGCCAATATATTAGTTGATTCTTTTTCTATAGCAGGATGTAACACATGAAATATAGGAATCCTAGTTTCTGGTGACATCTTAAGTGTTGACCCTAGATTTGCTAAAGCATCAGCCTCGGTGTTTTCTTCTTTAGGCACTTGTTCTATATCAAATAAATCAAAATTCTCAGCTAATTTTTTCACTATTTCCAAATATTGCATCAATTTTTCACCTTTTGCAGCATATGTTCCGTTGAAATGATTAGCTAAAAGTAATGAATCTACATATACCTTAAGGTTTCTAATGTTCATATCTCTAGCTAATTGCATACCAGAAATTAAAGCTTCATACTCTGCTTCATTATTAGTGGCTATGAAATGACAATTCACTGCTTGGGGTATAATATCCCCCTATGGCGATTTTAGTACGATACCTAGTCCTATTCCTTTAACATTAGCTGCACCATCAGTGTATAAAATCCATTTTCAGTAGCTTCTTCTAACATTTTTACTTCTAAGTCTACTTCTGGTTGCAAGTCAGTACTAAAATCAGCCACAAAGTCGGCTAAAGCTTGAGATTTTATAGCAGTCCTAGGTTCATAAATTAAATTAAAAGCACTTAAATTCACAGACCATTTAGCCATTCTACCAGATATTTCAGGTTTTCTTAATACGCATTTTATAGGGTAATTAGTCTTAATATGTATAGCATGCGTTTCAAAATAATGTCTAAGCTTAGTAGATGCCATAAATAATGCAAGTATAAGTTTTTCAAGATAAGAGTACCTGGTTTCAGCATCAATTAAACTTTTACTTACATAGTATACAGGATGTTGTTGACCTTCTTCTTCTTTTACCAAGACAGCACTGACTGCGTTTGAAGATACTGCCATGTAAAGATATAGAGGCTCACCATCTTCAGGTTTTACCAATAGTGGTGGAGTAGAGAGATACTTCTTTAATTCTTGGAAAGCTTCTTCTTGTTTTTCTCCCAATTTAAACTTTTTGTTCTTCTTTAAGATGTCATAAAATTCTTTACACCTATCAGAAGATCTTGATATGTGTTAGGTCGAAAATCGACCAAGTATAATTTGTTCAGAAATAGCTTGAAGTTTAGTGAAGACGTCCGTACAGAATTCTGAGATGTCTCAGAATTCCTTCACTGAAGCTTCACTTCAGTTCAGATCGAGATAAATCTGAAGCATTCATTCTGAAGTCAAAGACTGAAGTATGAAGAAGAGAATCATCTCAGAAGCGAGCAAAGAGTGATTCTACCAGATCAAGACTGAAGCATCTCAGTGTAAAGTATTTACAACACTTTACACTGATTACGAGGAAGACTTTTACTTTACACCTTTATCCGGTTAATAGATTTATCTATTAACAAAAGGTACAAAGTATAGGCTTGGAACCTAGTACTATAAGTCACATCAAGTGACTTATATACTCTTCCAAGTGCAGCATGTAAGGAATTATGGTTTAATTCCTTAAATGCTCACAACCACATTTGTACGATCTTGTCCACATCATCATGGACTTGGTCTATAAATACAAAGTCTTCTCACAACTTGCAAAGGGCTTGAAACTTTAGCATTGCAACTTGTGAGATATACTCTAAGTAAACTTACGAGTATTTCCAAGTTAATTAGATCACTTGTATTTCAGGATTGTTTAGATACTTACACTTGGGTGTTTATCTTTGTTCCGCAACAATCCTTGTATTTGTTTATACATCAATAAATCAAATACATTGAAAAGAAAACAACGTGTCTCAATGCTACATACTTGATTATATTTATATATATCTTTATATAGTTTCTGCCAACTTGTTCTTGCATTTTTATATCTAGTCAATTGTTTCTTGTTATCCATATCTGGATCGTAAACTGAACTTGTCCATCAAGATCAGTTGTACTTGCCAGTCGGGTTTGTTATTCATCTATATATTTGGGACTCACAATTGGTATCAGAGCCTAAAGGTTGAATTTTATCAATTCATTAACCTTTTGATCTGCATAGATGGCTGACTTTGAACAAGAACGACCTGACCCTAATAATGCTACCCCACCCCCTCTCATCAACAACAATATACCTTCACACAATGTACACGTTCACTTTCCAAATAATCCTGTTCCCAAGTTTGATGGGAACAGTGAAAACTTTCAAACGTGGAAAGCGTGCATGCTTAAGTATATTGCTGGTGTTGAGAGACATCTACCAGATATCTTAAGAGAAGGACCCTTTGTCCCTATGAATGCTTCTACTATTGTCAGAAATGCCGATGGGACTCCTAGGCTGTCACCTAAGGAGAAGGATCATTGGTCTGAGGAAGATCATAGACTTGTAGACCTGGACACTAAGCTACAAAATATGATTTTATACGCAGTTCCAGAAACCCTAATGCCCACTCTTGTTTTACTTGAAAATTCCAAATTAATGTGGGAGGAACTAATGACACAGTTTGAAGGCTCGAATGAGACAATTGTCACAAGAAAAGTTGCTTTAAACAAAAGATATGAGTCTTTCTTTGCTATCCCTGGGGAATCTTTAACTCAAACCTACATCAGATTTACAAATCTGGTAAACCAACTGAAAGCCCTGGGTGTAACCAAAGACAAAGAAATTTTGTTGGAAAAATTTTGTGACATTTACCTTCTAAATGGGAAAATTTAATCTTGGTCTTGAGACAAGGCAAAGCCTTGCACAGTCATACTCTTGCTTCCCTTTATGGAGCCTTCAGATATACTGAAGAGAACAAAGCTGAAAGAGCCTTGGCTGAGCAGGATGCCAAGAATCATGTTTCTACCAGTTCTGGTACGGTTCAGTTTTCTGAACCACATAGTACTGCTCTACTATCTTCTGAGAGTGATGTTTTTGACTCGATGAAGAAGATGGTGTCAGAAATGTTAAAAACTGGTGTCTCTGCTAATATCACTCATGATTGTGATGAGAATGACAATGATGATCTGGTTGCCATGCTGGCTAAAACGTTCAATCGTTTTAAGGCCAAATCAAATCGATCTGGCAAACCTTTTGCTTCCAGTGGTTCTATTGACAAGTCTAATCTTGAATGCTTTAAATGCGGCAAGAAAGGACATTTCATGAAGGAATGCAGATCTAGTCAACCTTCATCATCACAATCTGCTCCTAACCATTCTATTTTTCAGAAGTCTGATGACAGCTATAAGGCCAAATACAAGAAGTTAAAGGCACATATGGCTCTTTTGGCACAAGACAACTCAAGCAACAGTTGTATGATTGCCAAAACTGAAAAGTGGGAAGACTCTGATGAATCATCTGATGATGAGGAGGAAGTTAGGGACATGTGCTTCATGGCACAAGAAGATCAAGGTCATTTGGTCAAATCCGATGTTGAATCTGGTCGCTGGGTGGATATAGTGATGAAAAAGGTCAGTAATTTTGGCTATGAAGAAAATGAGGAACACAAACTGGACCTTTTGGTTCTATTAGAGGCTGACATCTCATTTGTTGAGACAGTGCGTTCAGAAAGCTTAAAAATGTTTGAAAACAATACTTCTGAACTGAACGCCAGCCAGGCCAGACTAAAAGAACTGAAAGATGTTCATTTGGCCCTAAAAAGTTATCAGTCCATGGTTGCCACTTTAGAGTTGGAAAAAGAAGAGTTAAAAACCATCCTTGAAAAAGAACAGAAAATAATTAAATCTTGGATGAGTGCACCAAAACCAGATGCTGCAATAAAAAATACTTTTGCAAATCAAAAAACAGCATATGAATCTGGTGATCTTCATATGGCATCTATAATCACTGATTTAGATGCACTTCCAAAGGAAATGAAACCTGAAATTATTTTTCCTAAAGTTGGCAAACAGAAAACTGTGACTGATAGGACCCAGGAACAATCTGAGGGTAAATCTGAAACAGCTCAGACAACTGTTTCAGAAAAGAAGGCTAAATCCAAAAAGCCATCCCCTCAGACTTCATCTAAGGTTCCCAAGGATCAAAAGAAGAAGAAAAATATCTCCCTCACTGAGCCTTCTACCTCAGATTCTGGTAAGGCTCAGGTGTCTAATGAAGAATCTATTTTGTTAAGGTTAGAAAGTCAATTTCAACTATTGGCTAGACAAGTGCAGAGTTGTAATGCACGTTTAAAAAATGTTGAAACCACACCTCTTCAACCTAAACAAAATGCAAAACCTTTTTCTAAGCAAATCAAGCAGAAATCTGAGAAGAAAAAGGTTGAAAAATCCATCAAACCAACTACTTTTGTGTCATTTGAGATAATGACTGAAATCCCATTTGACCCTTCTGTTCCTCATAAACCAAAGAAATCTGAGACTGCTAAGGGAGAGTCTAGTGAACCCATCCAAAGATGGGTTCCCAAAAAGAACTAATCTTTGATTGTGTGCAGGGAGACCGAAAGAAGAACATATGGTTTCTGGACAGTGCTGCTGGCCGAACCATGACTGGTTATCAGACCCTGCTAGAGGAATATAGGGTGCAAGAGGGGCCCTCAATTGTTTTTGGAAATGATGGTAATGGAAAAACTGAGGGATATGGTGTGGTGAATAATGGTCAAGTCAAATTCACACGTGTTGCATATGTGAATGGTTTGAAATAACCTGATCAGTGTCAGTCAACTATGTGATGATGGCTTCAAGGTTCTATTTGATATTTCACAAGGCACCATATTCAACAGAGATGGAAAGGTGGTACTGATTACACCAAGAAAGGGAAACATTTATGTCATTGATATGAATCCTTCTACCTCTGAACAATGTTTCTACTCAAAGGCAGATGAAGACACAAATTGGTTGTGGCACAAGAGACTATCCCATCTGAACTTCAAGAACATTAATAAGTTGTCAAGGAAACAACTTGTTGATGGGATACCCTCTATGTCTTTCAACAAAGACAAGCCATGTCCAGGTTGTGAAATGGGCAAGCAGAAAAGAGCTTCATTCAAGACAAAGCAAAGCTTTAGTATTACTGAACCTCTTCATATGCTTCACATGGACCTTTTTGGACCAGTGAATGTTCAGACCAGAGCAGGAAAGAAATACACCTTGTTATAGTTGATGAATATTCAAGATACTGCTGGGTGATTTTCCTCAGGTCTAAAAGTGAAGCTGCTGCTGAAATCATTGCTCTCATCAAACAAATTGAGCTCAAATACAAGCGAAAAGTTTGTCAGCTCAGAAGTGACAATGGCACTGAATTCAGAAATGCCACTCTGGAGTCCTTCTGCACTGAAATTGGCATATCTCAGAACTTCTCCTCAGCACACACACCAGAGCAAAATGGTGTTGTAGAAAGAAAGAATCGTACGCTGATTGAAGCTGCTAGAAGTATGTTGAATGAATCTGGTCTTCCCAAGAATTTCTGGGCTGAAGCTGTTGCAACTGCATGTTACACTCAGAACAGATCTATCTACGTCAAAAGACACAAGAAGACCTCCTATGAAGTACTCAGAAATAGAAAGCCTAATATTGGATACTTTCATGTATTTGGGTGTCCAGTATACATTCTGAATGATTCTAGTCAGCTTGGAAAATTTGACGCAAAAGCTGATGAAGGATACTTCCTAGGATATTCATCAAATCGCAAAGCCTTTAGAGTCTTTAACAAGAGACTTGAAAAGGTTGAAACCACACCTCTTCAACCTAAACAAAATGCAAAACCTTTTTCTAAGCAAATCAAGCAGAAATCTGAGAAGAAAAAGGTTGAAAAATCCATCAAACCAACTACTTTTGTGTCATTTGAGATAATGACTGAAATCCCATTTGACCCTTCTGTTCCTCATAAACCAAAGAAATCTGAGACTGCTAAGGGAGAGTCTAGTGAACCCATCCAAAGATGGGTTCCCAAAAAGAACTAATCTTTGATTGTGTGCAAGGAGACCGAAAGAAGAACATATGGTTTCTGGACAGTGCTGCTGGCCGAACCATGACTGGTTATCAGACCCTGCTAGAGGAATATAGGGTGCAAGAGGGGCCCTCAATTGTTTTTGGAAATGATGGTAATGGAAAAACTGAGGGATATGGTGTGGTGAATAATGGTCAAGTCAAATTCACACGTGTTGCATATGTGAATGGTTTGAAATATAACCTGATCAGTGTCAGTCAACTATGTGATGATGGCTTCAAGGTTTTATTTGATATTTCACAAGGCACCATATTCAACAGAGATGGAAAGGTGGTACTGATTGCACCAAGAAAGGGAAACATTTATGTCATTGATATGAATCCTTCTACCTCTGAACAATGTTTCTACTCAAAGGCAGATGAAGACACAAATTGGTTGTGGCACAAGAGACTATCCCATCTGAACTTCAAGAACATTAATAAGTTGTCAAGGAAACAACTTGTTGATGGGATACCCTCTATGTCTTTCAACAAAGACAAGCCATGTCCAGGTTGTGAAATGGGCAAGCAGAAAAGAGCTTCATTCAAGACAAAGCAAAGCTTTAGTATTACTGAACCTCTTCATATGCTTCACATGGACCTTTTGGACCAGTGAATGTTCAGACCAGAGCAGGAAAGAAATACACCCTTGTTATAGTTGATGAATATTCAAGATACTGCTGGGTGATTTTCCTCAGGTCTAAAAGTGAAGCTGCTGCTGAAATCATTGCTCTCATCAAACAAATTGAGCTCAAATACAAGCGAAAAGTTTGTCAGCTCAGAAGTGACAATGGCACTGAATTCAGAAATGCCACTCTGGAGTCCTTCTGCACTGAAATTGGCATATCTCAGAACTTCTCCTCAGCACACACACCAGAGCAGAATGGTATTGTAGAAAGAAAGAATCGTACGCTGATTGAAGCTGCTAGAAGTATGTTGAATGAATCTGGTCTTCCCAAGAATTTCTGGGCTGAAGCTGTTGCAACTGCATGCTACACTCAGAACAGATCTATCTACGTCAAAAGACACAAGAAGACCTCCTATGAAGTACTCAGAAATAGAAAGCCTAATATTGGATACTTTCATGTATTTGGGTGTCCAGTATACATTCTGAATGATTCTAGTCAGCTTGGAAAATTTGACGCAAAAGCTGATGAAGGATACTTCCTAGGATATTCATCAAATCGCAAAGCCTTTAGAGTCTTTAACAAGAGACTTGAAAAGGTTGATGAGTCAATTCATGTTACCTTTGATGAATCCAATTCTGCAATCTTTAAAAATTCCATCCCTGTACCACCCTCAGAAAGTCCAATAAGTTTTGGTGATTCTGATCCTGTCTCTGAAACTGATCAGTCACCTGAACATGCTTCTGAACATCTCCGTTCAGAACCAACAATGAAAAAGCCTAGCAACATTCCATTTTATCCTCCAGTCAGTTTCAAACTGCCTTCTGAACTGACTATTGGATCAGATGTACATGCTGCTTCTCCTATGATATCAGGCTCCACTGAGCAACCTCAATCTGAAGAATTTCATGATGCAAGTCATGATCTGCAGGAAGAAGAAGAAGCTGCAGATATATTTTCTGAAGCTCCTCCTGAAGTTACTCAGAGAAGTTCTTGCACTGATATCATTATTCATCCTGGTCAATACACTAAGTGGACTAAAGCACATCCTATCGAGCAAATCATTGGGAATTCCACTAGTGGGGTTCAGACCAGAAGAGCCACAAGCGATCAATGCTTAAACGTCAGTTTCTTATCTCTTATTGAACCTAAGAAGATTGACGAGGCTATGAAAGACCCAAGCTGGGTTGAAGCCATGCAAGATGAGCTCAACCAGTTTAAAAGAAACGATGTATGGGAACTCGTTCCTTGTCCCAGTGACCTGAAGAAGGAACCAATTGGGACAAGATGGGTCTTCAGAAACAAGATGGATGAAGATGGTCATATCATCAGAAACAAAGCAAGACTTGTTGCAAAGGGATATGCACAAGAAGAGGGAATAGATTTTGATGAAACTTTTGCACCAGTTGCTAAACTTGAAGCTATCAGAATATTCTTAGCTTTTGCAGCTCATCATCAATTTAAAGTCTATCAAATGGATGTCAAAAGTGCATTCCTGAATGGAAATCTAGAAGAAGTCGTTTATGTGTATCAACCACCAGGGTTCATCAATGAAGAAAAACCACATTGGGTGTACAGACTGAACAAAGCCTTATATGGTCTGAGACAAGCACCCAGAGCCTGGTATGATACTCTTACTAAACATCTTCTTAAAAATGGTTTTAAACGTGGTGCAATCGATAACACTTTGTTCATATTGCATGATAAAAGTGATATCCTGTTAGTACAAATTTATGTTGATGATATTGTGTTTGGTTCTACAAATGAGAAGATGTGTGAAAATTTTTCTAAAATCATGTCTTCTGAGTATGAAATGAGTATGATGGGTGAACTGACATATTTTCTGGGACTTCAAGTAAAACAAACTGAAGATGGTATTTTCATAAACCAAGAAAAATATGTCAGAGATTTACTAAAGAAATATCAATTTGATTCAGTCTCATCAAAAGATACTCCTATTTCTGCTCCATAACTTTGGATTCTGATCCACATGGAAAACCAGTGGACCATACAAAATATCGTGGTATGGTTGGTTCACTGATGTATTTAACTGCAGGTAGACCAGACATAATGTTTGCAACATGCCTTTGTGCTAGATTTCAGTCTGATCCCAGAGAAGCACATGCAAATGCTGTTAAAAGGATCTTCAGATACCTTAAGGGTGTCCCCAGACTGGGTCTTTGGTATCCCAAAGGCTCTAGTCTAGATCTAATGGGTTATTCAGATTCTGATCATGCAGGTTGCAAGATAGATAGGAAAAGTACCACTGGTGGGTGTCATTTCCTTGGTGGAAAATTAGTAAGCTGGACTAGTAAGAAGCAGACTGCAGTATCACTATCAACTGCAGAAGCTGAGTACATTTCTGCAGCAAGTTGTTGTGCTCAGATTCTATGGATGAAAAACCAGCTGACTGATTATGGTGTTACTTACACAAAGACTCCAATCTTTTGTGATAACACTAGCGCCATTGCCATATCTCACAATCCTGTGATGCACTCGAAAACCAAGCACATCGACCTCAGGTATCATTTCATTCGTGATCATATTCTGAAAGGAGATATTGAATTGCACTTTATTCCCACTGATAAGCAACTCGCTGATGTTTTCACAAAACCTTTAGATGTCAAAACCTTTAAACATCTAGTCAGTGAGTTGGGTATGCTAAATCCTTAGACTGGTAATCTTGTTATGAACGCCTCAGTGACACTGATCTGGTTCACCAGTCTGAGCGATCCACGTAATTTTTGCTCGCCTAGCTATCGAACGCCTTTGTGATACTATCTTGGTACTTATTAATTCATGGATCATCACTTCAGGGGGAATGTTAAATATTTTTCAAACATTAAAATAAACCTTCATTTTTTAAGGAGGAACTTTTTGCTCAGAAAAATGTATTTAACTGAAGCACTTCAGAAAATCAAAAATATTTCAGTTGAATTTTATTGACTGAGATGGTTCAGATCTCTTTGGAACTGACCATTCTCAGAAATTGTTTAGTCATCACTGAAATACAACAACCTTTCAAGATATTTTCTTTTTGATACTTGGTCAATTGTATGTACACGTGACCTACTGCATACTATGTTTTTAACTTACGTTGGTCATGCTTATGTGTCACACAAGGTGCGCCGTAAAAGGAAAAGAAATGAGTACTTTTTCTGAAAAATGTTGCAAGGTGGGGTCACTCAAACGGCTTTGCATTTAATGCTGATTTAACCCCAGAAATCATTTTAGGATCTCAAACCCAATCAAAACCATTTTCGAATATTAAATATTTTATGAGTCTTGGGCTTTGAAATTCAAAAATTATTTTTAATTGTTTTTAGTTGGAAAATCTCGTTGTATTCCGTCTTAAATTCACAATTCCTTCTCATTCTTTCATTTACTTCGTTTTTCATTTACTTTCCAATCATCAATCTCTCTCATATTTACTCTCAAAATTCCTTAACTCCTCATATTCCTTTCACTTTCATTTTTCAAATCTTAAAATGTCTAAATCATCATCTTCTTCTTCACACAAATCACTCATAAACCTTGAATATACTCCATCGAGTGATGTGAAAACATCTGCCACATGGCCAAAGAACTTCACACCCTCTCAAATCCGATTCAATATGAGCAACTTTTTAGCTCAATTAAATGTGAAGTCCGAAACCTTAATGGGAAAAATCAACAATTTTTGGGAGCAGTCCCCTTTCCATTATGCGTTGACTGCAAATCCTCAAGCATTGTATCATCGATACTTGCTTGAATTCTGGTACACTGCTGTGGTGCATAAAGATGAACAATCCATCTCCTTCACTCTAAATGAGGGCACCAAGAAGTGTGTCATCACTCTTGAGGGGTTCAGAAATTCCCTTCATCTGAACTACCTCGAACCTCCCCAGGTTTTTGCTAAGAGACTCAAAGGAGTCAATTTCAGGGAGGTTCTAGTCGCCACTGGTCATGGTGATATGGAGGATGCTGATGGTAATTTGAAGACCTCTGGACACATTTTCATGTCTGGTTTTGGCATTTGCTGGAGGTTCTTCTGGACCCAGATTGTGGAGAGTCTTGGTGGCAACCATGGAGGGTTGGACCAACTTTCATTACCCCAAGTTGAGATGGGGTATTACATTTGGAATGGGATGCAAGCAGATTTCGCTGAGATTCTCTTCGCTCAGTTGATTACAAAGTTAAAAGGAAAGAGAAGTCTGCATATTGCTTTCCCAAGGTTTTTAAGCTTGTGTTTTATAGATGTTAAAAAGTATGCTTGTAATCTTATTCTTGCTTAATCTTGTTCATGTTCTTATTGTATGATTAGATTGTGTGCAGGCTGTGTGTGCAAGCTGTGTGTGGATTTGGTGCTTTGTTAATGTAAGCTGCTTTATATAGAAGATGGACTTAGAGTGTTCAAGACATGAGGTTCAGGGGCTGAAGTTGTTCATTCTGAAAGATAAGAAATATAGGGACTAGTTTGTAATTAGCTTATAGTCTCTTTGTATAAATAGGATGTTATAACCCGATTAGGGTTCATAACCCTATAATTCTCTTGTTCAGTTTTCTAGATATTATTTTCTCTCAAGTTCTTATTTCGATTTTGTAATAGAACACACAATAATCTAGTTGTGTGAATCCTTCCTGATTAGCAGTAAGGATTGGTTACTATTTGAGAAGATTGATTTCTTTGGTTCAATTTAGATTGAATTGAGAAAGAAGATTAAATTGAGATTTAATCTTTAGGTTTCTGGATTATTGAAAGTTTGTTCATGGTATCAGAGACAGGTTATCGTTGTTGATCGCGATTAATCGAATTAATTTGTTTAAATAATAAGTTTTAGGGTTTCGAGATCTCCGATCTAGGGTTTCGCTTATTTTGGGGTTTTTTGTTTAGATCTGGCTATTGTTAACGGCGTATGATTTTTTGATCACCGTTATTGTTTCTGGATCCGATTGTGGTTGTTTACCCTAATTTTTTTAGAAAATTAAGAGTTAGGGTTTCTCTGTTCATCGACTAAGTGAATCGATCGAATAGTACGGCTGCTACTTCTTGATTCTGCTATTCATCGACTAAGCGAATCGTTTGAATAGTAGAGTTCCTCTTCTTCTTCGTTCATCCGATAGCACTGTTTGTCTTCTCCTTCCTTTTTTTTTTTCTTTTAAAAAATTTTTTTTATCTTGTTCTCATTCAAAACAACTGTGCTAATACTTGACCTGCCTTCTTTGAGAGGTTAGGAATCCTGTCCCTGGCACTTTTGCGAGGATAAGATTTATTTTTCAAATATATATATATATGTCTGTTTTTGGTTCTTTTCTCATATATCTGAATTGATTGTTTATCTGATTATTGATTCTGTTAGTGTTTAATTGAGATTAACTGTTTTTTGATCTGTGCTTGATTAATTGAGATTAATTGGGACTATGGATGATGATAACTTGAATGGTTATGGAGAATATGACTATGCATCTAATAATGAACCTGAAGATAATGTTACTCAAATTAGCAAACTGGATTTAAGTAATCCTTTACACCTGCATCCTAATGATTCTTCTACTCTGTCTATTGTGTCTATTAAGCTTAAAGGGACTGAAAATTATCAAATCTGGAGTTGTGCTATGATTTTGGCTTTAGAAGCAAAAAATAAAATAGGATTTGTTGATGGAACTTGTAGAAGGTCTAATACTGATGAAGTGTTAGGAAAACAGTGGGATAGATGTAATGCTGTTGTGCTTTCTTGGATTCTTAATTCTATTAATGAAGAGTTGTATTTAGGGCAAATCTTTAGTAAGAAAGCTAGTCTTGTTTGGAAAGAATTAAAAGAGACTTATGACAAAGTTGATGGTTCTGTGATCTTTAATTTGCATCATAAGATTAATTCTCTGTGTCAAAATGGTATGCCTTTGTCTGATTATTATCATAAACTGAATGCTCTATGGAAACAATTTGATGCTCTAGTGCAATTACCTAGATGTACATGTCATGCTGCTTCTGATTTTGCTAAACATACTCAACTAATGAAACTTATGCAATTTCTGATGGGTCTTGATGATATGTATGTTAATGTGAGAAGTACTATTTTGACTAAAGAACCTTTACCTGATCTTAGAACTGCTTATTCTATCTTGTCCAGAGATGAGTCTCATAGAGGTGTTACTTCTACTTCTTCTCAAAAGTCTGCTTTTGTGTCTAAAGTATATTCTTCTAAAGGTTTTCCTAATAACAACATTTTTTCAAAGAATTTCAGAACTAATTCTTCTCAGAATAATAATAAAGGTTCTTCTGTTGTGTGTGAAAATTGTGGTTTTAATGGACATTCTATTGATAAATGTTTTAAGATCATTGGATATCCTCCAGATTTTGGTAAAAAAAGGTTTGCAGGATCTCAGTCTAATAACAGGAAAGTTTCTAGTAACAACACTTCTGCTTCTTCTTCCTCACCTTCTTTTTCTGAAGAACAGCTAACCAGAATCATGAATTTACTGAAAGAAAGTGGTGATACTACTCAAAATGTGAATGCAAATATGGCAGGTGTGATTTTAAATGATAGTAAACTGTTTAATGAAAATTTTCATAAATTTTTTTGTTCTAATGCTAATATGAGATCATCTTCCAAAAATAAAAACTGGATAAATGATTCTGGTGCTAATCATCATATAACCTATTCTGAAGAAAATTTGGTTGATGTCATTGATATATCTGCCTTAAAAATTAAAGTCAGTCATCCTAATGGAACTTATGCTTACATTAAAAAGATTGGAAATCTGCAGTTAACTGATTATTTGGTTCTGTATGATGTTCTTGTTGTACCTGAATATTGTGTTAAGTTACTCTCTGTTCATAAAGTTGCTAAACATAGTAAACTTCTTATTGCTTTTGATGAGTCTCTGTGTTATATTATGACTCAGGGTTTGAATGCAATGAAGGTTCTGGGAACTGGTAAACAACAGGGTGGTTTGTATTATATTGATGAATGTTTAAAAGGTATTCCTAGGCTTGTTACTTGCAATGTGTCCAAATCTTTGTGGCATTCTAGACTAGGTCATCCTTCTGATGTTGTTTTGAATAAACTGCAGCCTTTACTTAATTTTAAACATGAGAATGATATTGTTTGTGATATTTGTCATCAAGCAAAACAAACCAGAAACTCTTTTCCTATAAGTGATCATAAGTCTACTTTTCTTGGTCAATTAATACATTTAGATGTATGGGGACCTTATAAGGTCACTGGAAGGGGTGGTTTTAGATATTTTTTAACTATTGTTGATGATTATAGTAGAGCTGTGTGGGTTTATTTGTTGAAATCAAAAGAAGAAGTTATTGATAATGTAATAGTGTTTTATAATATGATCAAAAATCAATTCAAAACTACCATTAAAACTTTGAGAAGTGATAATGGGACTGAGTTTTTAAACACTAAGTTTAATACTTTTGTTGAGACAAATGGTATAATTCATCAAACTTCTAATGTGTACACACCTCAACAAAATGGGGTTGTTGAAAGAAAGCATAGACATCTTTTAAATGTTGCTAGGTCTCTTTTGTTTCAGGGGGGTCTTCCTCTTAATTTGTGGACTGAATGCATTCTAACTGCTACTTATCTAATTAACAGATTGCCATCCTCTGTGCTTAATGGAATAAGTCCCTTTGAGATGATTTTTAAACAGTCCCCAAATCTCTCTCACTTAAAATCTTTTGGTTGTTTATGTTTTTCAAAAAGATTAAATAACAGTGACAAGTTTTCTAGTAGAACTACCAAAAGTATAATAATAGGTTACTCATCTTCAAAGAAAGGTTACAAACTTTTATCTCTTGAAGACAATTCAATTTTTGTTTCAAGAGATGTAAAATTTTTTGAAAATATATTTCCTTTAAAACAAAAAACTGGTTTTAATAAACAATCTGAAAGTATTTTTTCTGAATTTTTTGATGAGAATGAGTATCCTAAACTACCCTATGATGAAGAGAGAGATGGTGGGATTTCTAATGGTGATGGCAATGATGCTTCTCATTCTGGCAGTATCATTAATGATGCTACCAATGAGAGTGTGTCAACTGCAACACATGATGATAATGGTCAGAATTCTGAGGGTGAAAATGATTTAGAAAATCATTTAAATCAAGAAAATATCCATGTTGATAATGATCTAAATAATCATGACATTAATCAAGGAAGTGAAAATTTAGATAATCAGCCTTTAAGAAGGACTGAGAGAGTTTCTGTTTTTCCTCACAAAAAATATGCTGACTTTGTTGTCAATTCCAGTGTAAAGTACAGTCTTGATAAATATGTGTGTTATTCTGCTCTTACTAGTGATTGTTTTTCTTTTGTAACTGAGTTAAATAAGAGTATTGAACCACAAAAATATAGTCAGGCCTGTAAACATACTGAATGGGTAAATGCTATGAATCAAGAAATAGAAGCTTTACATAGAAACAACACTTGGGATTTGACTGAACTTCCTGAAGGAAGAGAACCCATAGGGTGTAAATGGATATATAAGATAAAGTATAAATCAAATGGTGAAATAGAAAGATATAAAGCTAGACTTGTTGCTAAAGGTTATAGTCAAAGAGAAGGTATTGACTTTGATGAGACTTTTTCTCCTGTTGTTAAAATTGTTACTGTTAGGTGCTTAATTAACATTGCTGTTCAAAATGATTGGAATTTATATCAACTTGATATAAACAATGCTTTTTTATATGGAGATCTTGATGAAGTTGTGTATATGAAGCCTCCTGAGGGTTTTTGTGATGTTAATGATAAAAGGGTTTGTAAACTAAATAAGTCTTTATATGGTTTAAAACAAGCTCCTAGACAATGGAATGCTAAGTTGACTGATGCTTTAATTAAGCATGGTTTTGTTCAAAGTAAGAGTGATTACTCTTTGTTTACAAAACATTCTAATAACTTGTTCATTGCACTTCTTGTTTATGTGGATGATATTATTGTTACTGGAAATGATGAAACTGAAATTGAGAACTTTAAGTGTTATTTGAAAACACAATTTCAAATTAAAGATCTAGGTTTGTTAAAATATTTTCTTGGAATTGAAGTTGTTAAAACTTCAAATGGTGTTTGCTTGAATCAAAGAAAGTATTGTTTAGATCTTCTTGCTGAATTTGGGTTACTTGCTGGGAAACCTATTCATGTCCCTCTTGATCCTAATGTGCAACTTTCTAGTGAAGAGACTAGTTCTGATCCTGTGTTAGTTAATATTACCAATTATCAAAAACTTATTGGTAAGTTGATATATCTAACTCATACCAGACCTGACATTGCTTACACTGTACATTGTTTAAGTCAATTCATGCATAAACCTTTAACATCTCATCTTAAAGTTGCACTTAGGGTTCTTAGATATCTGAAGGGTGCTCCTGGAAAAGGTATTTCTATTCTAAAATCTACTTCTGATACTCTTGAAGCTTATGTTGATTCTGATTGGGGAAAGTGTGTTGCTAGTAGAAGATCTGTTACTGGATATTGTGTGTTTTTGTGTGGATCTTTAGTATCTTGGAAAAGTAAGAAACAAAACACTGTGTCTAAATCTTCTACTGAAGGGGAATACAGAGCTTTGGCTGCTGTAACTTGTGAGGTTATTTGGATTGAAAAAATTCTGCAGGATTTACAATTTAAGAATGTACTTCCTATAAAAGTGTTTTGTGATAACAAATCTGCTATCAAAGTTTCTTCCAACCCTGTTTTCCATGAAAGGACCAAACACTTAGAAATTGATCTCCATTTTGTGAGAGAAAAGATTTTAGCAGGGGTCATTAAAGTTGAGAAAATAGAATCTGCTAATAATATAGCAGATATTCTTACAAAAGGGTTGGATACAAAATCTCATGATGTTTTTTGTCAAAAAATGTATTTGCTTAACTTGTATGAGAATAAGATTAAGGGGGGATGTTAAAAAGTATGCTTGTAATCTTATTCTTGCTTAATCTTGTTCATGTTCTTATTGTATGATTAGATTGTGTGCAGGCTGTGTGTGCAAGCTGTGTGTGGATTTGGTGCTTTGTTAATGTAAGCTGCTTTATATAGAAGATGGACTTAGAGTGTTCAAGACATGAGGTTCAGGGGCTGAAGTTGTTCATTCTGAAAGATAAGAAATATAGGGACTAGTTTGTAATTAGCTTATAGTCTCTTTGTATAAATAGGATGTTATAACCCGATTAGGGTTCATAACCCTATAATTCTCTTGTTCAGTTTTCTAGATATTATTTTCTCTCAAGTTCTTATTTCGATTTTGTAATAGAACACACAATAATCTAGTTGTGTGAATCCTTCCTGATTAGCAGTAAGGATTGGTTACTATTTGAGAAGATTGATTTCTTTGGTTCAATTTAGATTGAATTGAGAAAGAAGATTAAATTGAGATTTAATCTTTAGGTTTCTGGATTATTGAAAGTTTGTTCATAGACATCCTTGGAGAAGCTTATAATGAAGCTGGACCTGAAGCTTCTGTACCTGAATATGGCAGAGATTTCTCAAAGGCAACCATTACTGAAGATGAGCCTGAACTCTCCTCTGCTATGCTTCAGGTATTTACTAAAACTGTTTCAGCCACACTAGCTGGTCCAGAAAGGTCACTAAGTGGGCCACAAAAGAATGTGGGACCCGTTAGTGTACCTAAATTTGTACAAATCGTTGAATCTGGTGACAATGTTGAACCAGAATCTGGTGAGGGTACTAGTGACCCAAACCAGGGCATATCTGACCAGATCGTAAAAGTGAATGCTTTCTGGGATGACGATGAGCTACCTCAGGAGAATCTTGATTCTCTTGCTGACTTTGAGTTTGTCGAGGAACTATTGGAGGCGAATCTATCTGATTCTGAGCCAGCCCCCATCCTCGCAAACGCCCCTCCTCCTCCCCCAGAAATCCAACCAGAAAATGAGCCTTATGTTCCACCACCTCCATCTCACCAAAATCCAATCTTTCCACCAGGTACCACTCCCGCATATGTAACCGATCCTTCTTTCACTCCATCACTTCAATTTCTACACCCCCAAATTCACAACATACCACCACCAATCAACTACGATGCCCCTTCAGAGAAGGACTTGGATTCTGAGACAGAATCTGAGAGTCCAATGGACATTCAAATGAACAAGGTACTTAAAGGGCTTGGAAGTTTACCATTTGTGGCTCCTGCTTCTACACAACCCCCACCTCCTTTGAATATAGAAGCACAGTTAGAGAAAACACAAACCAAAGTCCAAGGCCTTATTTTTAGGGTGGAGGACTTAACCAAATCTCTAACTGCCAACACTAGTTCCTTGGCTGATATGAAAGGTGCTCAGATGTTCCTTGGAACTGAGTTGACCAAAGTTGCTGGTAATGAAGGACTAGTGGTTGGGAAGCTAAATGAGTTGGTAATGACTTGCAACAAGGTGAGCTCTGCAATCAGAGAAGCCTTCAGGTTGACGAAGAGAGATGTGCAAGCTTCAGTAGTTGCGAACTTGACATCTAGTGTTGAGTTGTTGAAACAAGAATTTATGGTAGTTGGAAATGAAGTTCGTGAGTTGGTTCAGAAGCCAAGTGTTAATGAGAAAGAACTTGGGGCTTCTATCAGTGCTGGTATTGTGGAAGATCTGAAGTCTGAGCTATCTCAGAATCTTGCTGCTCAGATTTCAGATTCTGTTAGTCAGAAAGTTGGTGCAGAAGTTAGAGTGATGATTGCTGAACTGACCAAAGACACAAATGACAAGGTGGAAAAGGCTGTCAATGAAGTAAAAAATTCAGTTTCCAGGCTTGAAGGTTCAGTTCAGAATCAGTCAAAGCAGTTAGATGAAATCCTAACACTTCTGAAGAAAGATAATGTTGTTACTCCTCTTCCCCCTGCTTCCTTCACTGAAGAAGACAGAAAAATGTTGAAGGACTTAAAAGATAAAGAAGCACTGAACCTTAGCTCTTCATTCAGACTAAAGGCTCAGTTTGCTACTATGGCAAAAGGTATTTGTGAGTGCCTAGAACAACAGAGTTGGGAACCACTGAAGGCAATTAAATCTATAATTGACCTTTATGCTCGATTGCCTTCAGAGATTCCCAAAGGGGGAAGTGGTGTGCCTATTGGTTTGCTCGCTAGTACTCAAGAGATAATTCAAGCAACCAAGAAGCAAACTGAGGTACCTTCTGGTAGTGCCTCAGTTCAGGGGGAACAACTTCAGAGAAAGGATAAGGGAAAAGGCAAGGTTCAAGAAGAAGAACCAAAGAAAAGTGATAAGGGTTCTGGAATGGTTGTTGGTGAAAATATAGACGAGCAAGGTTATCCCTTACATAATCTTGAAGCTGATAGTAAGAAGTTGGAAACATTGCAGAAGCAGGTTTCTAACCAATTCATTATGTGGAGGGAGAACAAAGAAAGAGAAAGGGAACAACATCTAAAGATGGGGACCCTTGATCACATTGATGCTGCAGCTCTTGGGTTATCATTGGAAAGATTTCAGAAAATCAAAAATGACCCAAGAGTGCAAAAGGCTATAGTTGATATGCTGGAATATGAGTGTGGGATGAACTACTCTCCTCTGGAACAAAAGTTGGAAAGTCTGACCTTTAAGTTGTCCATTGAAGACTTAAAGAAAAATAGGGAAAAAGAAATGGCGATAAAAAGGAAGGAAATTCTGGCCGAAGTTCAGAATGCTGAGAAAGAGTTGCTCAGACCAGCCTCTAAACCCAAAGTGACTGGACCTAGATCATCAAGGAAGAGTGTTCGTGATGCTGATCTCTCTACCTTCAAACCAATGTCTGATGATGCTGTTGAAATTCAAAGAAAACATGAAAAGGATCAATATGAGCATTACATGAAGCATCGATCTCATCCAGCCAAGATAATTGATATGGAAATAGCAAAAGCTGATGGATTGAAGCTTTTTGACTTGGTTGTTAAAAGAGAAGGAAGGGCAACTGAAGAATACCATCAGGTTTCAGTGCATGAGTTTGGGATTTCTGAGCATAGGGAGATGATCCAGGTTCTGAAAGGGAAGCCAAAATCTGCCTTGACTGGTGCATGGTTAGCAAGAATACAACAAAAGATGCAAGCCAAGGTGGAAATTGAAAGCAGATTGTTTGGCAGAAAGGATCATTCTCCACTGAAGAGAAAACCTACTGAGGCTCCTTCTGGTTCAAGGCCTGCCAAGAAGTAGTTTTCTTTTCAGATTATCATGTACTTGTAAAGAATTTACATTTGTAACTTTCATTTCAGTTTGTATATATATGTTGCAACTTGTAACAAATAAGTAGATGATAAGTTTAAGTTAGAATAATCACAAGTAAAATTCTGAGACATCAATGATCTATAAGATGTACTTAAGAAAATTTTTACAACTTAAACAAAAACTTGCATTTCAGACTTACAAACATGTATAGATAGAAGTCTGAGATGCATGCACTATTTCAGAACAAATAGGGGGAATTTGTTAGGTCGAAAATCGACCAAGTATAATTTGTTCAGAAATAGCTTGAAGTTTAGTGAAGACGTCCGTACAGAATTCTGAGATGTCTCAGAATTCCTTCACTGAAGCTTCACTTCAGTTCAGATCGAGATAAATCTGAAGCATTCATTCTGAAGTCAAAGACTGAAGTATGAAGAAGAGAATCATCTCAGAAGCGAGCAAAGAGTGATTCTACCAGATCAAGACTGAAGCATCTCAGTGTAAAGTATTTACAACACTTTACACTGATTACGAGGAAGACTTTTACTTTACACCTTTATCTGGTTAATAGATTTATCTATTAACAAAAGGTACAAAGTATAGGCTTGGAACCTAGTACTATAAGTCACATCAAGTGACTTATATACTCTTCCAAGTGCAGCATGTAAGGAATTATGGTTTAATTCCTTAAATGCTCACAACCACATTGTACGATCTTGTCCACATCATCATGGACTTGGTCTATAAATACAAAGTCTTCTCACAACTTGCAAAGGGCTTGAAACTTTAGCATTGCAACTTGTGAGATATACTCTAAGTAAACTTACGAGTATTTCCAAGTTAATTAGATCACTTGTATTTCAGGATTGTTTAGATACTTACACTTGGGTGTTTATCTTTGTTCCGCAACAATCCTTGTATTTGTTTATACATCAATAAATCAAATACATTGAAAAGAAAACAACGTGTCTCAATGCTACATACTTGATTATATTTATATATATCTTTATATAGTTTCTGCCAACTTGTTCTTGCATTTTTATATCTAGTCAATTGTTTCTTGTTATCCATATCTGGATCGTAAACTGAACTTGTCCATCAAGATCAGTTGTACTTGCCAGTCGGGTTTGTTATTCATCTATATATTTGGGACTCACAATATGAATCTATTCAAAGCTGCCAATCTCCAGTCAGTCTTTGAATATCTTTAGCATTCGATGGTGACTTCAAGTTCAAGATAGCCTTGATCTGTTCTGGGCTCGCTTCTATCCCTCTTTTAGTGACCATATATCCTAGAAATTTTCCAGCTCCTACTCCAAAATTACATTTTGCAGGGTTCAGCTTCATGTTGTACTTGTCCAGGATATTGAAGGTTACTTCAAGGTCTTTCAAGTGATCTCCAGCTTTCTTTGATTTTACCACCATGTCATCTATATAGACTTCCATCATATCCCCCTGTTGGTCTTTGAACATCATGTTGACTAGCCTTTGATATGTCGCACCTGCATTTTTAAGGCCAAAAGGCATAGCAATATAACAATAAATACCTGTCGGGGTCATGAAAGCGGTAGCTTCTTGATCTTCAGGTTCCATCTGAATTTGCTGAAATCCAGAAGAAGCGTCCATAAACATGAGCATCTCATGTCCAGAAGTTGCATCTACCATTGCATCGATATGTGGCAGTGGAAATGGATCTTTTGGGCAGGCCTTGTTAAGATCAGTGAAGTCTACACAAACCCTCCATTTTCCATTTTTCTTTTGTACTACCACCACATTTGCTAGCCATTCAGGAAATTTTACTTCCCTAATCATTTTTGCTTTTAATAATCTCTTCACATCTTCTTGGATAATTGCATTCCTTTCTGGAGCAAATTTTCTTCTTTTTTGCTGAATCGGCTTGAAACTTTTATCAATTCCAAGCTTGTGTGTAATCACATCTTTAGATATTCCAGCCATATCCTCTTGCTTCCAAGCAAAAGTCTTCATTCTAGTCTTCAAAAAATCAGTAAGTTTGACCTCTAAATCTTTTGAGATCTTTGCACCTAATAAAACTTTGATGTTAGGATCTTCAGGGTCCAGAATAATTTCTTTAACATCTTGCTCCTCTGGCTCATTGACATCGAAGATCCTCTTCTGTAATTGCTATTGTGAAGTTGACCTTGCTGCCGACTTCATGGTGGATGTATAGCATTCCTTAGCTTCTTGTTGATCTCCTTTAACAGTGATCACTCCCCAAGGTGTTGGCATTTTAACACATTGGTGATATGTTGATGGTACTGCCTTCATTTCATGAATCCAAGGCCTTCCCAAAATTATGTTGCATCCTGGAAGAGTGTCGACCACACAAAATTTTTGCATGGAATTAACCC
Organism: Erigeron breviscapus; assembly: GCA_034093135.1. Classification (NCBI taxonomy): domain Eukaryota; kingdom Viridiplantae; phylum Streptophyta; class Magnoliopsida; order Asterales; family Asteraceae; genus Erigeron; species Erigeron breviscapus. The sequence continues at coordinate 192,609,385 of CM067167.1, read as the reverse complement.
CTCCAACATATACTGGTAGCTTAATTTCACCCACAGTATATTTGGTCTCGCTACTGAATCCGATTAGTGGTGACGCCTTGCCAATAATATTATCTTCAGAAATGTCCATTCTTCTCAAGGTCTCCAGCTTGATTATATTCACTGAACTTCCATTATCTATCAAAATTCTGCGAACATAATGGTTAGCAATAAATAGAGTGACGACTAAACTGTCATGATGAGGCTCCATTATGTCATCAAAGTCATCATCTTCAAAAGAGACAATATCTGAATCTGAAATTGAAGCTTTCTTCACGCCTTTTTCTCCTTTATCTGCCTTGCTTTGTTTTGCAAATCTCTTGGCTGCTGAGTATGTTGTCCCACATACTTCTGATCCGCCAGAAATAGTGTTAATTACTCTTGCATCTGGAGGTGGAGAATCTGCTTTTTGAGTCGAATTAGGCCTTGCAAATTCTATGCCTTCAACATCCTTAGCCTTCTTCCTTCCAAGGAGCTCTTTAAGATATCCTTTGGCCAGAAGAGTGGAAATCTCCCTTCTTAACATTTTGCAATCTTCAGTAAGATGGCCAAAGTCTTCATGATATGCACACCATTGACTGGGATCTTTCTTTTTGTAATAAGAATCATTCTTCTTTTGTGGCCATCTTACTTTGTCTCCAAGATCTCTAAGTGCCATTATAATTCCAGTTGTTGATACTGAGAAGCAGTATGTTGAAAGGGCAGGATATTCGACCCCATCATCTTCTTCGACTGCATTCACTTGATTGTCAACATGTCTTGTGTAGGGCTTATTTCTTGGCTTATTTACTGGAGTTTCTCCTTTCCTATTTGGGCGATCATATGATAAAGCTTCCAGTTTTGAAGACGTCAGCTCATTTTCTTCAAGCCTTATAAATCTTGCAGCCCTTGCTTTGGCTTCATCGAGATTTCTGCATGTTGTCATTATAAGATCTTCTTGAAATTTAGATCCTTTATGGAGACCCCTCTGCAAAGCTTGTATAGCAGTCAACATATCTAATTTAGGAATATTAAGAGATTCTTTTGTAAATCTAGTCATAAAATCCCTAAGTGATTCGTATGGTTTTTGAGTAATTTTATAAAGATCATCAGTCAATTTTTCAAAGGTTCTACTGCATGAAAACTGACTATAAAATAAATTAGTTAAATCAGCAAAAGAATTGATAGATAGAGGAGGCAAACTCTGCAGCCATTTTAAGACTGATCCTGAAAGTGTAGATCCAAAGCTCCTACATAAGCAGGCTTCCTTTAGATTGGATGGAACAGGCACAGTTTCCATCTTTTCCAAATATAATGCAATATGCTCTTGAGGATCAGTAGTTCCATCATATGGCTTCATATTTGGAACCTGGAACTTCTTTGGGATCTCTACATTCGCGATCCTGTCACCATATCTATTAATAAGATAGGATGCAGGGTTGACCTCTGGAATTGGATTGCAGAATCCAGGAACACTAGAGATCATATCTTTAATCCTCTGAAACTCTCTTGCGATATATTCGTTTGGTCCTTGTCCCTGCGATGAATTAGTAAAAGCAAATGATCCATTATAATTATTAGAATTGTGTAAACCTGCGCCCATAGTGGCAGATGTCCCAGCAGCATGAGTATTTTGAGGAATGTTGCTCCCAAAATTCTGAGTTGCAGTTGGGAATGACGTATTAAACGACGCAGATCCAGGTGCTGCAGATGCTCCTGGAGTTGAAAATAAATTCCTTGGGGTTATTGGAGGTCCATTTTCTGTAATCCTAGACTCCAAAATCCTAAATTGAGTCTGATTAAATTCTTGATTGGCTGCAACAGTATCGGTAAGTTTCTGCAAAATAGCAAACAAATTAGGAACTTCTTCATGATCAAGATTTCGAGCAGCCTCTTTAGATCCGATATTAAATGGGTCTGGGTAGCCTTTATCATTGTAAAAGCTTGATCCTCCCGGTTGTCCAACATTTATTTGAGGCGAATTTCCCGCTGGTGTACCGCCAATGATGTTGAATTCGTTACTTTGATTAGCTGGTCCTTTGTCTTTGCTTTGATTCGAAATTCGAGCAGCATTATTCTTGTTCCTTCGATATAAATTATTTCTCGGAGGAGGAGGCATCATAGAAGAAGAAACAGCAGGAGTGTTTTGTGAAGAGTTAGTTGGTTGAGTCGACATTATCGGAATTAATTTCGGAAAATTGGTTTTGATAAAAAATCAAAAGAATTTTTAATCAATCGAAAGCACCTTTTGCCCCACGGTGGGCGCCAAATTGTTTTGGTCAAAAATTACCTAAGATAATTTACGTTGAAGACTTAGATCAATAATGTAACCAAACTTTCGTTCGTGAGGTTAAGGGCTTGTAAAATATGTTTGAGATTCAAAGATGCGTTTAGTAAAAGGATTTAAAGAACGATTGTGTTGACTAAACAAGAAACAAAGGTGTAAAGCAATGATAATCAGAATAACAAGTATCGAAATAAATGAAATTACGATAAATAATGCTAATCAAAGTAAATAATGCGTTAAAAGTAAAGAGTAAAGAACAAGAACACCGAGATTTGTTGACGAGGAAAATCCCTTAATCCTTTGAGGATTGCCGGCATAAAAACCCCGGGAGGAAGCAATCGTCCATGCCTTTGTTCTCTTATTAATGATTGTTAAATATTTACAAATGGTGGAATTTGGTTGATCGATGTATCTAAGTGTAAAGTAAATGAGAGCAGTGTGTGTGAATACAAGTGTGTAATGAGCAGAATGTAAGTGATAGATAGGATGCCTATGATCGATCAGCCTCATTCTTTATATAGACCTAAGATCTAACTAACTATGCGAGTTTGTAGGGATCTTCCAGGTCTTCAGTCAGTGAACGTTGTGGAAGATCTTGCCCAGTCAAGTGACCGTTGAAGCTTTCTCCTCATGTTGAAATCAACTTGAAGTCCGATTATCTTGGGAGAACGGGTCTTCTTTGCGTGTTGATGGTAATTCCCATGTGTGAAATCTTCCTTTTACCGTTAGAGGTATTTTCCTTAGCTTTATATCGTATATTCTGGAACCTGCATGCTTATCTTACGTGGAAATGATAATAACATTTGAAACATAACGTTAGCAAAGTATTAACAAGTAATCAGAATATTCTTTTATGTCAAGATCCTGGAATGCCAAGATCTTGGACCTTCAGGATATTGACACCTGAAATTTCACCCATAACAGTAAGTAGTCTCTTTTTGTCTGATTTTATCTCTTAGTAGATTATCTTGCTATTCTTTAAAAACAACTCTATGACCTACGTGATCTAGGTTAACTTGACAGTTTGTTGTGCGAAGCATGTCAATTTAGGTTAACTAAGGTGATCTTATGATTTTGCTTATGATATTTATTGATGTATAGAACCCTGCGTGGTAGAAGATGCCCTCTTTAGGCTCCCATAGAAGCGTCACTCCAAGGGGCGTTTTTTGTTTGAAGGCCACCACCATGTGACAGAAGATGCCCTCTTTTGGTTTCCATAAAAGGCGTTCCTGATAGTCTATAATGGGTTGAAATTTATCGTTTGTACAACGTGCAGTGTAATTAGAATAATAAAGATTTACTTGTGGTCCATTATCCGTTTGTAAACAAACTAAACGAAAATAGATCAAGATCAAAAATATGTTTAACGAACAGATACAAGATCAAAAATATGTCTTCATCTTTCATACAAACATCAACCGACTAAACAAGGCTATGCTCATGCTTATTCAATTATTTAAATAGAAAATCTCTATATATAATAAAAAACAATTGTGATTACATCATCATATTATCTAAATATCTTACTTGGCAACTCTAAATTTTTTTAAAAAAATTATATCCTTTTCTTCACTAAATAATTATGACATCATTATTATAATATTAAAACTAAATTACTTAATTTATTATATACTTTTTATCACATAGTTTAATAAATATCTTTATGCATATTCTTAAATTATATATTTTTCAATCAATATGACAAAATTGATCAATTAATTCACATTTAATTATTCTATGAATATATATAACAATTATCATTTTCTCACTATTAAAAATTTTTATTAAACAAACCCGGGTTAAACCCGGGTTCTTTAGCTAGTAGATATCATATAATTTCACGCGAACAGTTCATGAGCATTTATTAAATATTCGGTTCGTTTACCATCTTAATCTGATGATATAAACATGAAATTGGAATCAATTATTATTATATTACACTTACAAGTTACAATTCTCAATAATGAAATAATTAAATGAGAAAATAATAATGGTGTTGTGTTTGAAAGGTACAGACTAACGTAAGCCGTGTTGTAGGCGACACGAGTAAAATCGATTGTTGGGTGGGGAGCTTATATAGATTTGCGGAGAATTTCATTTTTGGTAAATTTACATTTTGCACTTTATTGTTTTCTCTTTTGCTATGATAACGCTCATTTTCTAACCCAAAAAAAAAAACAAAAACATTTGGGGCTTAAACTGATTTATAAGGATTTCATTTTGATAAATTTCCGTTTTGCACTTTATTGTTTTCTCCATGCTACAATAAACACCTCTTATATATGTTTAATTTTCCCTACCAGAAGGGTTTGCAGCTATGATAGTTATATGAAAGAGGATACATATAAGGAAGAGTAGAAGATATTCTAGCAGTTGCAAAGAAAATTGAAGCGTCAAAAATTGTAAGCCAACATCCAATCGAGAGACTACGAAAGGGGGCGGGTGACCTTCCCATTTTGAAGAAACTTACGTCCCAGTCGGCTATCTTCAAGACAAATGTTGGAGGCCAGATTAAATCTGTTTACAAATTTACGATGTCGTGTTCTCGTTCGAATATAAGAATAATGATGGCCAAAGAGCTCTTTGGGATCTTATCAACAAATAATAATCATACTGTTTATGCATCGTAATGGTTTTATTGTAATTAATTTTTTTAATTAGTATCGTAATGTTTTTAACCTTAATGTAATCGTAATGTTTTTAATAAAAAGTGTTTATTTAACTTTGTGTTTAAATAATAAGAAATAAAAAAATATTTGATAATATGCAAGGGGTGTTCTTGGGATGTCGTATGCGATATGACATGGAAAAAGCTATAAGAAATCATCACCTATAGGCTTAGTAACTTCCAAACTTCGTGACCACATTAAGTTTAAAACACATCTGTAATATGTGTTAACGATGAATTAACATAAGAGTTACGCACATATGTAATATGTGTTAATGAATGAAATGTCTAAGTCTATGTTTTAATCATGTATATGACTTCCTCATGTAGTAATTATTTCTACCTACACAACGTAGCAGTGGCGAATTGTGATAGAGTATTGTGTGTTTTTTATGGTTATATATGTGTAATAGTATGTAATCAGATATGAATTGATATTGATATTGATATTGATATTGATATTGATAGATATTATATTGATATTGATATTGATATTGATATTGATATTGATATTGATAGTATTATATTATAATTATATTGATATTGATATTGATATTGATATTGATAGTATTATATTGATAATTGATATTGATATTGATATTGATATTGATATTGATAGTATTATATTGATAATTGATATTGATATTGATATTGATATTGATATTGATAGTATTATATTGATAATTGATATTGATATTGATATTGATATTGATATTGATAGTATTATATTGATAATTGATATTGATATTGATATTGATATTGATATTGATAGTATTATATTGATAATTGATATTGATATTGATATTGATATTGATATTGATAGTACTATTAATTGATATTGATATTGATATTGATATTGATATTGATATTGATATTGATATTGATATTGATATTGATATTGATATTGATATTGATATTGATATTGATATTGATATTGATATTGATATTGATATTGATATTGATATTGATATTGATATTGATATTGATATTGATATTGATATTGATATTGATATTGATATTGATATTGATATTGATATTGATATTGATATTGATATTGATATTGATATTGATATTGATATTGATATTGATATTGATATTGATATTGATATTGATATTGATATTGATATTGATATTGATATTGATATTGATATTGATATTGATATTGATATTGATATTGATATTGATATTGATATTGATATTGATATTGATATTGATATTGATATTGATATTGATATTGATATTGATATTGATATTGATATTGATATTGATATTGATATTGATATTGATATTGATATTGATATTGATATTGATATTGATATTGATATTGATATTGATATTGATATTGATATTGATATTGATATTGATATTGATATTGATATTGATATTGATATTGATATTGATATTGATATTGATATTGATATTGATATTGATATTGATATTGATATTGATATTGATATTGATATTGATATTGATATTGATATTGATATTGATATTGATATTGATATTGATATTGATATTGATATTGATATTGATATTGATATTGATATTGATATTGATATTGATATTGATATTGATATTGATATTGATATTGATATTGATATTGATATTGATATTGATATTGATATTGATATTGATATTGATATTGATATTGATATTGATATTGATATTGATATTGATATTGATATTGATATTGATATTGATATTGATATTGATATTGATATTGATATTGATATTGATATTGATATTGATATTGATATTGATATTGATATTGATATTGATATTGATATTGATATTGATATTATATATGATATGATATTGATATTGATATTGATATTGATATTGATAGATATTGATATTGATATTGATATTGATATTGATATTGATATTGATATTGATAGATAAATGATGGTGACACTAGTGAATAGTGATGTATTTATACGTCGACATATCATTTTTGATATTGATATTGATATTGATATTGATATTGATATTGATATTGATATTGATATTGATATTGATATTGATATTGATATTGATATTGATATTGATATTGATATTGATATTGATATTGATATTGATATTGATATTGATATTGATATTGATATTGATATTGATATTGATATTGATATTGATATTGATATTGATATTGATATTGATATTGATATTGATATTGATATTGATATTGATATTGATATTGATATTGATATTGATATTGATATTGATATTGATATTGATATTGATATTGATATTGATATTGATATTGATATTGATATTGATATTGATATTGATATTGATATTGATATTGATATTGATATTGATATTGATATTGATATTGATATTGATATTGATATTGATATTGATATTGATATTGATATTGATATTGATATTGATATTGATATTGATATTGATATTGATATTGATATTGATATTGATATTGATATTGATATTGATATTGATATTGATATTGATATTGATATTGATATTGATATTGATATTGATATATATATATATGTTTATCATATACCACTAATTATATTGATATTGATATTGATATTGATATTGATAGTATTATATTGATAATTGATATTGATATTGATATTGATATTGATATTGATAGTATTATATTGATAATTGATATTGATATTGATATTGATATTGATATTGATAGTATTATATTGATAATTGATATTGATATTGATATTGATATTGATATTGATAGTATTATATTGATAATTGATATTGATATTGATATTGATATTGATATTGATAGTACTATTAATTGATATTGATATTGATATCAATCGGATAAAACTTAATTAAGAATTAGTTCAATTGATATTGATATTGATATTGATATTTATATTCTATATTTATATTTGATATATCGTACTTTATGCCCATTTCCCATAATGTATTTAGTTGTTTTTGTATGGTTTTTGAGTCATTTTCGTATACATTTGGTGCGTTTATGGTATTTGTTAAAGGTTCATAATAATAAAGATCTTAAAGTCAATGCAAGTCAACCTTTTGGAATTCGGAGGGTATACACATTCTCTACACTATCTACACTACCTTACTTCCTCTCATTTTTTTTAAAAAGAACTTGATCTACCCAAATTACCCCTCTTTTATCCATTAGTTTGAATATCATCACCTATACTTAGTAACTTCCAAACTTCGTGACCACATTAAGTTTAAAACACATCTGTAATATGTGTTTTCGATGAATTAACATAAGAGTTACGCACATATGTAATATGTGTTAATGAATGAAATGTCTAAGTCTATGTTTTAATCATGTATATGACTTCCTCATGTAGTAATTATTTCTACCTACACAACGTAGCAGTGGCGAATTGTGATAGAGTATTGTGTGTTTTTTATGGTTATATATGTGTAATAGTATGTAATCAGATATGAAAAGAAAGGTGTGGAGATGAATGTTTAGACGGGTATATGATTTAAAACTAAAAATTATATTAGAAATGAAGGGAAATAATTAAATTGCTTTTTTCTTTAAAGTTAAAGGTTCATAATAATAAAGATCTTAAAGTCAATGCAAGTCAACCTTTTGGAATTCGGAGGGTATACACATTCTCTACACTATCTACACTACCTTACTTCCTCTCATTTTTTTTAAAAAGAACTTGATCTACCCAAATTACCCCTCTTTTATCCATTAGTTTGAATATCATCACCTATACTTAGTAACTTCCAAACTTCGTGACCACATTAAGTTTAAAACACATCTGTAATATGTGTTTTCGATGAATTAACATAAGAGTTACGCACATATGTAATATGTGTTAATGAATGAAATGTCTAAGTCTATGTTTTAATCATGTATATGACTTCCTCATGTAGTAATTATTTCTACCTACACAACGTAGCAGTGGCGAATTGTGATAGAGTATTGTGTGTTTTTTATGGTTATATATGTGTAATAGTATGTAATCAGATATGAAAAGAAAGGTGTGGAGATGAATGTTTAGACGGGTATATGATTTAAAACTAAAAATTATATTAGAAATGAAGGGAAATAATTAAATTGCTTTTTTCTTTAAAGTTAAAGGTTCATAATAATAAAGATCTTAAAGTCAATGCAAGTCAACCTTTTGGAATTCGGAGGGTATACACATTCTCTACACTATCTACACTACCTTACTTCCTCTCATTTTTTTTAAAAAGAACTTGATCTACCCAAATTACCCCTCTTTTATCCATTAGTTTGAATATCATCACCTATACTTAGTAACTTCCAAACTTCGTGACCACATTAAGTTTAAAACACATCTGTAATATGTGTTTTCGATGAATTAACATAAGAGTTACGCACATATGTAATATGTGTTAATGAATGAAATGTCTAAGTCTATGTTTTAATCATGTATATGACTTCCTCATGTAGTAATTATTTCTACCTACACAACGTAGCAGTGGCGAATTGTGATAGAGTATTGTGTGTTTTTTATGGTTATATATGTGTAATAGTATGTAATCAGATATGAAAAGAAAGGTGTGGAGATGAATGTTTAGACGGGTATATGATTTAAAACTAAAAATTATATTAGAAATGAAGGGAAATAATTAAATTGCTTTTTTCTTTAAAGTTAAAGGTTCATAATAATAAAGATCTTAAAGTCAATGCAAGTCAACCTTTTGGAATTCGGAGGGTATACACATTCTCTACACTATCTACACTACCTTATTACTTCCTCTCATTTTTTTTAAAAAGAACTTGATCTACCCAAATTACCCCTCTTTTTATCCATTAGTTTGAATATCATCACCTAATATACCTATAATACCCAATCACTCATTTTTTTTTTCCTCTCATCCATAAATCATTTTATTTCTCTAATTCATTCAAAATCTTTTATCTCAAAAATCGTACATCTATATATAATCAAAAGTCGTTGGAGTTCGAGAGAAACTAGCGATAAAGGTTTAAACAATTAACTTCATTTTGAGTGTGTAAACGTCTATGATAGAGAGATCTGATTAGGCGAATAAAGCAGTTCGAGAGAAAGCTTTTCAAGATTAAATCATAAAATCAACTTAAGTTCTTAATGCTTAATTGTATAGAGTAGAAATTATTCACGAGAGTGATAACTACACTTTGTGCAATTAAAGATTCGAGTATAACGAGAGTTCATCTTGATTACCTTTTAAGTCGTTCAACAATGCAAGTGATATTTAGACCTTCTGATTGACATGTAAGCTGATCCAAGTAGGTGCACCTTTTAATATTATTGTCATAAAAATCATTTTTACTTTCGTCTTCCGACGAACTCTCCCCCGGTCATACCGGATTCTTTTTGATTAATCCCGATGGATTACTAACAAATTTTCTAACTAATTGCAAAGTGACAATTCGGTCACAAAACCCCTTTTTACTTGAACTATTTAATTTGAGCAACTGTTTACTTTAGTCCTTGTGATCGACCTCGGATTTACCAAGTTCACTATACTGCATGCGATCAGGTTCACTGTCTGTGAGTGTGTTGTAGTCAGTCTTTTGGTAGTTCGTGTTTATAAATATTATTACTCGATTTCACACATCAATATCTAATAAATTTAGTGTTTATTTCATATTATTATATACTACAAACTAAATTAAAAGAGATGAAAAATAACAATAACATAACAATTCAATATCAAATAATAAACAAACACGAATAAAATACCAAAAATAAAATTAAAGTGATATAAAAAAACCATATGTTTTTTTGTTGAGAAATTTACTGAACTTGATTTTTTTTATTAAAGATAAGAAGTAGATGAATAATATGAATGACAATGATTAATAAATATTTAGGTTGTATATATAATAATTCAATTATTGGGAGAGTTTTAAGGATATTATATATCTTTAAAATTTAAAAAGATTTGTTTTGATAAAAAAAGATTTATGATAGAGTTTTAAATATAATTATCTATTTAATAAACAAATAAAAAATAACAATAACATAACAATTCAATATCAAATAATAAACAAACACGAATAAAATACCAAAAATAAAATTAAAGTGATATAAAAAAACCATATGTTTTTTTGTTGAGAAATTTACTGAACTTGATTTTTTTTATTAAAGATAAGAAGTAGATGAATAATATGAATGACAATGATTAATAGAAATTTAGGTTGTATATATAATAATTTATTTATTTATTGGGAGAGTTTTAAGGATATTATATATCTTTAAAATTTAAAAAGATTTGTTTTGATAAAAAAAGATTTATGATAGAGTTTTAAATATAATTATCTATTTAATAAACAAATAAAAAATAAAAAAATCTAAAAAAAAAAAAAAAAGAGAGAGAGCTCTAGAGTAATTAAGAGAGAGTTTTAGGCCTAAAAAGAGCTTTAAGAGGTGCAAAGTGTACCCCAACATCCAATTTTAGTTATATTAAAGTGATAAAAAAAACTGTATGTTTTTTTGTTGAGAAATTTACTGAACTTGATTTTTTTTATTAAAGATAAGAAGAGGAATAATATGAATGAGAATGATTAATAAATATTTAGGTTGTATATATAATAATTCAATTATTGGGAGAGTTTTAAGGATATTATATATCTTTAAAATTTAAAAAGATTTGTTTTGATAGAAAAAGATTTATGATAGAATTTTAAATATAATTATCTATTTAATAAGCAAATAAAAAATAAAAAAATCTAAAAAAAAAAGAACTCTAGAGTATTTATGAAAGAGTTTTAGGCCTAAAAAGAGCTTTAAAGGGTGCCAAGTGAAACCCCAACCTCTTCTTTTAGTTATAAGATAGATCATTTAATTATATTTATAGTATTATTAATATAATCTTATCTCCAAAGTAGTATGATCCGCACGAGTGGGTGCCTTTTCAAGGTCATAAAATATAATTATCAGATAATAAACAAATAAAAAATAAAAAAATCTAAAAAAAAGGAGAGAGCTCTAGAATAATTAAGAGAGAGTTTTAGGCCTAAAAAGAGCTTTAAGAGGTGCAAAGTGTACCCCAACATCCAATTTTAGTTATATTAAAGTGATAAAAAAAACTGTATGTTTTTTTTGTTGAGAAATTTACCGAACTTGATTTGTTTATTAAAGATAGGAAGAAGAGGAATAATATGAATGAGAATGATTAATAAATATTTAGGTTGTATATATAATAATTCAATTATTGGGAGAGTTTTAAGGATATTATATATCTTTAAAATTTAAAAAGATTTGTTTTGATAGAAAAAGATTTATGATAGAATTTTAAATATAATTATCTATTTAATAAGCAAATAAAAAATAAAAATTCTAGAAAAATGAACTCTAGAGTATTTATGAAAGAGTTTTAGGCCTAAAAAGAGCTTTAAAGGGTGCCAAGTGAACCCCAACCTCTTCTTTTAGTTATAAGATAGATCATTTAATTATATTTATAGTATTATTAATATAATCTTATCTCCAAAGTAGTATGATCCGCACGAGTGGGTGCCTTTTCAAGGTCATAAAATATAATTATCAGAATAATTCACCAAGATTGTCGTTATCAATAATCGTAATCTCGAATTTGACCAAAATACTTTAAATGATATATAACCACTTTCACTCAAATTTCTATTGTATATATTCTCATTAATTATTATCTTTTTAAGATTAAGAAAAAAACAATAATATGTGACAAAATTTATTACTAGAGTAATATACTCCCTTTCGTTTACAAAATTTAGATATTTGCTTATGTTTAGTTGATTAAGGTTTCTACATAGGTTTGGTTACAAAACGAAGGTTTTTTTATGCATAAAACTTCCCTAGTTTTCAAATTAAGATTAAAAATTAAAAAATTCGTTAATTTGTGTTTGTTTGTTTGTGTGTTATGGACGATTTCATTAAGTATTATATCTCTTCAACCATTAGGAATACAAAACGTGTCTCAATCTTGACATAAGGGCATTGTTAGGTGTAAATGAGCCGAGTTGAGCCCGATATTGAAAGTGCTTGAGTTCGTTCGAACCTAAGTATTCAAACTCAACTCGACTCGTGATGTATTAAGAAAGCTCGAGCCTGACTCGAGATCGTCTCGTTTTCCAAAAAAACTAAATAAGTTCGAGCTCGGTAAGTGATCAAAACTAAGCTCGACTATCAGAGACTCGTGAAAAAATCTCATTTAGGCTCGGCTCGATTAGTATATGAAAGCTCGATTAATATAATAATATGTATATATATATTATTATATATATGAAAGCTCGTTTATGCACGCGAACTTAATGAAGTTATGTATTCGAAGTTCGAGCTCGAGCTCGATTAATAAACAAGTCAAATGTTAAGCTCAAATTCGACTCAAGCTCGTTTATGCTCGGCTTGAACGAGGTTTTTATGAATTGAGTATAAATAATTGACGAGAAAACCTGACTCATTTACACTCTAGTACTATTTTGTACAAAAACAAAATAGTGAAATTGGCATAAAAGAATGTTAGAAAGAATTGTTCGAGGGGGGACAAAGCAAATAAGCAAAAGTATAGGGAAGAGTGAAGTGGAAATTATAACAAAGTAGACCACATGATTGCAAGCCAAACGAGCGTGGTCGCTTTACAAAGAGAGGAAAAGCCGCTTTTATCACATGGCTTTTGTATTTTTCAATTGCACCCTCTCACTTTCCCCAAAAAGCACAACAACCCAAAAGTCTCTTTCTTATTATTCCCATGTTCGTTTTTATTCTTAATCTCCTAGCATCTTCTTTTCGCATATTTAATAAATTGCACGTATACGTATCATTACTAATCTACGTGACTTAAAAACTACGTGTGTCAAACGTTTTTATGAAGACTATGAACTTAAAATTGTGTCTATGTCACAACTACAAAATTGATCTTTTCCGGCGATATTGTAATTGTATATAAACAAGTCAAATGTTAAGCTCAAATTCGACTCAAGCTCGTTTATGCTCGGCTTGAACGAGGTTTTTATGAATTGAGTATAAATAATTGACGAGAAAACCTGACTCATTTACACTCTAGTACTATTTTGTACAAAAACAAAATAGTGAAATTGGCATAAAAGAATGTTAGAAAGAATTGTTCGAGGGGGGACAAAGCAAATAAGCAAAAGTATAGGGAAGAGTGAAGTGGAAATTATAACAAAGTAGACCACATGATTGCAAGCCAAACGAGCGTGGTCGCTTTACAAAGAGAGGAAAAGCCGCTTTTATCACATGGCTTTTGTATTTTTCAATTGCACCCTCTCACTTTCCCCAAAAAGCACAACAACCCAAAAGTCTCTTTCTTATTATTCCCATGTTCGTTTTTATTCTTAATCTCCTAGCATCTTCTTTTCGCATATTTAATAAATTGCACGTATACGTATCATTACTAATCTACGTGACTTAAAAACTACGTGTGTCAAACGTTTTTATGAAGACTATGAACTTAAAATTGTGTCTATGTCACAACTACAAAATTGATCTTTTCCGGCGATATTGTAATTGTATAAGAGATCTTCGAGTGTAGTTATTTTTTTTCGACGGTAAAGTCACAGCTGTCTCAATAGCTATTGGGGACTAAGCAATCGTTTTGGTCCCCTAAAAATCTAGGGCACAACATTTTGTAAAATATCCTTATTGTTTGGACTTTGCTCTTAGTACCATTATACAAATTGCTAACTCTCTTATTAGTTTTTGCATCAACCTTTACACCTTTTTATTAGCAGGTCAACAACATTAGTTGAGTTTTTTTGTTTTTTACTTTTTTTAATTTTACTTTAATAAGTAAGCTACCGAAGTAGGCGCCAAATTGATACTAGTCATAGATATTAGTCATTGTAACGAAGTGGCCCCCGAGATGTATCATATAAACATCACATTTGCTCAAAGCTTTTTGAATATAAACAACCTTGGGGTTTCTAACATAACTTTTCGAATAATCAATGATTAAATTTGATTTAAAAAGATTTCAATGGTTCTTGTAATTTTTAGCGTTTCTAACCTAACTTTTCACTTCCAAATACGCGAATAACAAATGGATCAGACATGTTATTAGGTTTACCCAAACTATGAATACCATAAGTCGCAACTAAAATGCCCATTCAAGCCCACTAGTGCCCAAGAAAGTTAACATATTTAATTGGAGATTGTTAAGAGATCGCATTTCTACAAGATTTAATCTTAGCTGTAGAGGTATTGAGATCCCATATATTTGTTGTTCTTTATGTCAAAATAATGTGGGAACATCGAGTCACCTTTTTAAGGCCTGTAACTTTTCTAATGAGCTGCAGATATTGATGGCATCTTGGATTCAGTTAGACATTCATGATACAAGACCCTTAGGGCGCGTTTGGTTCACAGAATGTTTTTAGAAGGAATGGAATCTGTCAACGGAATTAGATTCCGAAGGAATGGAATTTGATGGAATGTTTTTTGTTTTCTTAAAATTCAAGAGAATGAAGGAATCAAATTCCATCCAATAACCCCAAGGAATGGAGATTCCATCATTTGATGGAATGTTTACATTCCAATGGAATGAAATTCCATCATCTTTTGACAAACAAACGTACCACGGAATGGAATTCAATTCCAATTCCATCAGATTCCATCAGAATCTGTGAACCAACCGCCCCTAGAGTTAGAATGGGTCTCGAGCCTACAAGCATTAAAGAAATTCAAGATTGTGCTAGAAGCCATTTTATTTACATGGTTGTGGGCGTTATGGAAGCATCGGAACAATGTCGTCTTCAATGGTAGTACTTTAACGAGTATAGAAGTTTTTAAAGATATTGTTTCCTCTTCCTTTTTTTGGATTAATTGTCAAAGTAGAAATAATAGATTAGTTTGGCCCTTATGGCAGATATCTCCTAATTATTTGACGTGATATATTGATGTAACTGTTTGATGTAATATTTTGGTGTCCTTCGGTCTTCCGCAGAAAATCACCTTGTAATATGATTAATTTGTTGTTCAAAAAAAAAAGCCCATTCAAGCTATCAAGCTAATCTTACAGAATGCTACATGTAGGCCTGGAAAAATGGGCGAGTCGGGCGGGTTTGGATAACGGGTCAAAACAGGTGCGAGTCCAAGCGGGCATTTTAGGAATGTGGGTCAAACAGGTGCGGGTCAAAGCAGGTTGTGTGCGTGGCCTAGATATTTCCTCTACTGATCGTCCTACTAGATGGATAAAATTCGTTCCAAAGAAGGTTAATATTTTTGTTTGGAGGCTTCTGTTGGACAGAATTTCTACCGGGTTCAACCTTTCGATGCGTGACCTAGATATTTCTTCTATTGTATGTCCAATCTGTTCGGACCGACCGGAGACTGTACTTCATTTATTCTCCGAATGTTCAGTGGCTTCTACAATTATTTCTCGTATTGCAGTTTGGCTAGACCTGGAGTGTATTGCTCCTATTCATCCTGCTTCGGTTATTGATTTGGTGGATAATGCTCAATTGAAGATGGTTGCTAAAGAGTTGGTGTTATCGGTTATGTTCACGGCGTGGTGGTACATACGGCACATAAGGAACTCAATTGCTTTTAAGTCCTCTACTATTTCACTATGCGATAGTTTTGATTATATTCGTTCCTATTCTTTTAATTGGTACGTGTATAGGAATCGCAAAACAAATAATAGATTAGTTTGGCCCTTATGGCAAATATCTCCTAATTATTTGACGTGATATATTGATGTAACTGTTTGATGTAATATTTTGGTGTCCTTCGGTCTTCCGCAGAAAATCACCTTGTAATATGATTAATTTGTTGTTCAAAAAAAAAAGCCCATTCAAAAAAAAAAAAAAAAAAAAAAAAAAAAAAAAAAAATGTTAAAAAAAAAAAGCCCATTCAAGCTATCAAGCTAATCTTACAGAATGCTACATGTAGGCCTGGAAAAATGGGCGAGTCGGGCGGGTTTGGATAACGGGTCAAAACAGGTGCGAGTCCAAGCGGGCATTTTAGGAATGTGGGTCAAACAGGTGCGGGTCAAAGCAGGTTGTGTGCGTGGCCTAGATATTTCCTCTACTGATCGTCCTACTAGATGGATAAAATTCGTTCCAAAGAAGGTTAATATTTTTGTTTGGAGGCTTCTGTTGGACAGAATTTCTACCGGGTTCAACCTTTCGATGCGTGACCTAGATATTTCTTCTATTGTATGTCCAATCTGTTCGGACCGACCGGAGACTGTACTTCATTTATTCTCCGAATGTTCAGTGGCTTCTACAATTATTTCTCGTATTGCAGTTTGGCTAGACCTGGAGTGTATTGCTCCTATTCATCCTGCTTCGGTTATTGATTTGGTGGATAATGCTCAATTGAAGATGGTTGCTAAAGAGTTGGTGTTATCGGTTATGTTCACGGCGTGGTGGTACATATGGCACATAAGGAACTCAATTGCTTTTAAGTCCTCTACTATTTCACTATGCGATAGTTTTGATTATATTCGTTCCTATTCTTTTAATTGGTACGTGTATAGGAATCGCAAAACAAGCATTAGATGGGATGATTGGTTATCAAATCCCCTTTTGACATTGTAATTTTATAGAGAGCTCGTCTTGAGCTATCTTTATTTCATTTATGGTATAAAAGTCGGCGGTTAAAAAAAAAAGCGGGTCGTGTGCGGATTGACCCACAATTTTTTAAAATTTTTTGCCCCCTTTTTCTTTTTTATTAAACTTTTTGGTGCCAAAATAATGGGCTCGGGATGAGGGTCGGGTTTACACCTCCGTAGGACCTGCTCACATAAAACTCATTTGTGATTACCTTTTATCAATGATATGGCATCCATTTCTATACGCACAACTTCGTCGACGATATTCTTGCAATACAGATGGGATAATGAGATGTAAACGTACTTTATCCGAAAGCATGGCCGATAAAAAGAAAGGGTATTGAGTATGATTCTTATTTCATCTACGAAAACTATCATTTAAGAAATTGATCTTTATATATAATAAAAGACAACTGACCTAATAGCTTATTAACCAATCATATCTCCTGATTTTATCAAATTGATTTTTGATGATGTCATCATTTAATTTGAACAAACTTTATTTAATTAATATATATAAGATTATTTGATTAAAAAAAAAAAGTCGACCAGATATATATTAAAATTAGTATAGCTAATATTAATTATTAATGTTAATGTACGTGTATGTTTCTTCTATATTATGTTTATTATTTATATAAATAGTATCCGTATATATGCATCTATTAATGAGTTAGATGTCAAGATAAACTATTACTTATCATGTTAACATATATTTGAATATTTATCTTTATATATATTTAAACGAGATGAGTATTTGCGCAATGTGACGGCGGTGGCGGCAACGGGTGGTGATGGTGGCGGTGGTGGTAACGATGTGGTATTAATCTAAAAGTAATTGATGTAAATGGTAGTGTAGTTATTTTATGGTTAAGGGGTGTATCTTTTGTAAATAATTTTATTAAGAGTATTATAGATAGATTAGGTGGAAATATTTAAATTAATGAATAAAGGAGATAGATAGTTTGGATAAATATGGTTGGAAAATATTTTAGGTATATATTGGGTAAATTTAGTGTGTGAGTTAGGAATGTTTTAAAAATTAAGGGTATTTTGGGTATTTTAAAGGTAGAAAGTTGAAAATAGGGGAGGGTAGTTTGTTTTATAATAGAGTATAGATAATATATAACTTACTTTACCACTTATTAATTAACTAATTACAACTATTCAATATTAATCTAATATATATACTAAAAGGCAACTAACCAAACAATACATATACTTAATAAAATTTTGTGTATATAGATAAATAGATGGATGCGACGATGAACAAGATTCCTTATCACTCTTGAGATAATCATTTAAATTAACTTCAATGTATGTCCCATCCCTCCAGTTAACAATAATAACAAATTAACCAAAAAGTAGAAAAGATATAATCGAGAGATCAGAGGGGTAGGCTCGTCATCGTGGGTGTTGTTAGTGGGATAAGTTTCATGATCTTTTTGAGTTCGCTTTAAATTGTTACGGAATTTGTGTTTGTTCGTGTGCAGAGGTATTTTTCAAACAACTCATTCGAATATCAATCTTCCAATTGCTTTGCTAAAAATTTCTGCTTAACTGAAACACATAATAATTTGTATTCACATCTTAAAAAATATCAGTATGTTCAAAATTACATTATTTGACTTTATATACATTGTTTACATTTACATTATCAGTTTGTCTTTTTATATATTTTTAAATTTGAATTTATAAGATTTTTTATTTCCATTTATTTAATAATTTATATTAAATAATCTTTATAGAAAACACATATAACATTGTCATATTCTAATTGAAATATTTAGAATATGTTCATCTAAAAATAAGATATAATCTGTAAAGTGTACAATAAGAATGTAATATCACTTTGTGTAACAATAAATCAAATAAAATGATAGTGACCTATTATGATTTTTTAATATTCAAATATCGCTAAGTATGTCACAATCTACAACTTTGATGAACATATTATGATTTTGTAATATTCAAATATCGCAGTAAACAACTTCGATGAACATATTTTAGAAAATATTTCTCTATAAAACTCAAAGTTCTATAATACAGATAATTTTTTTATTACTAAAAATTGTAAACTAAATTTAAAATCATAATAAACTAACATCTAATATAGATAAAGTTATAAGCCCGTGTATTTGACACGGGCCTAAAATCTAGTATATATACTAAAAAGCAAATGACCTAACCTCTCAGCCCTCAATTTATCAAAATTAATTAAATCAACACATGTCTAAATTAATTTACATTTTTTGGTTTTTCATCACCAATTTATACTTTAACCCAATTTAAAAAAAATTAATGCATGTTTTACTGCATAATGTCTATCTTATAACAAAATATAGCTAAAAGTTAAAGAGGTTACAACATTATTAATACGAATTAATATTTATATCAATATTTTATTTAATATTATTAATTGTAATCAAACTAATTGTAATATTGTTGCTATTGATAAGTGTAATCAGATTATAATTAAAATAATCATTGTTATTATTAGTAATTGAAATCTAATTATATTTAAGATACATATTTCTTCTTATATAAACTGAACTCTACAAATAAAATCACAACACACGAAATCATTGAAAACCCCACAGCTGCTACTTTTATTTTTTTAACAACCATGGTTAACGAAAATAAAATTACTTTTTTTCAAGACATCAATAAGAACTCAGTCAATTGTGTAATCAAAGTTAAGATATTGCTTCTTTGGAAGAGTTTGCATAAAATAAACCTTGTTACACCATCCAACCTTTATATAATTTAGCATTCAGTATTTACATTTGAATATCTCAATTTCTTTTTAAATATATTTTTACATTTAAAGTATAAGTATTTTTTTGTTTCATATATTAATTCTTATATTGATAATATTGTAAAATCCGTGTATTTGACACGGGTTTAAAATCTAGTTAAAGACCATAATATACTGTATGTTTGACCATAGGAAGGTCGAAAAGACACTAAAGTTTCAACTTTTAAGGGCTATGCCCATCCTCTGATCAAATCAATGTTATATGCCCTTTGCATATGCTAAGATATCAGTCCACGTACGTATAGAATAATAGAGTCAATATTGTTAGGATATTTTAATATAACTAGATTAACTTGTTTGACCATTATTGTCACAATAAGAAATCACTAGCATGGTACCCGCGTAATGCGGCGGCGGTTTAGTGGTGTCGGTGACGGGTGGTGATGACATCGACAATTGGTGTCGAGTGGTGTAATCGTGTAAGTTGATGTAATGGTGATAGTGAAAATATTTTAGAAGATAAGGACTTATAGTGTAAATTTGCAAAGATAAGAGTTTAAAGTGTAAATTAATTCATTAAGGGCAAATTTGGTAATTTCTAATAACTCTTTCCACAGGGTTAATGGGATTATCCCTGTGAATTTTATACCATAACCAAAACATTACAAAACAAGTAGTATGGTTGATTACCATACTAGTTCATATGCATGACATGCCATGCATACGTGAAAAAACAAGCGATAAACGCACTCAAGTTTAAGCTATATTCTAAACCTTAGCTATACAAATTCACTAAGACTACAACTAGATTCTAAATGACAATTGCATCAGGTAACTTCATCATAGACCACAAGCATTAGTGGTAGATTCCAGGCTTCAATAAACTGAGTAACTTTGGCAGTGTGCTTGAACCTCAGCGTAACGAGTTTAAGACGTACATTACTCGCCACCAGATCACAAATCTGTTCTACTTGTCGAGTTTTGTTAGAAAAAAGCCTACTGTTTCGTTCCTGCCAAATGAAATAGGCAGAAGCAGCAACAAGTAGCTTTCCAATAACACTCTTAGCGGAGTTGGAATTGTTTCTTGGCAACAACCAGCTAACAATGTCTTCCCATCTAGGACTCACTTGCTGCATTTGAGCCAGATGACGAACTCGTTCCCAAACCTGCTTAGAAAAAGAACACTCAAAAAACAGATGGTTATGCGAATCTGGTTGTTGCTTGCACAAGGGACAACAAACAAGATTGTAGTTCATATTGCCGCTAGCACTCCACTTCATTATCCTGTCTTGAGTTCGTAGTTTACGCCTCATAATTAACCACATTAAACTAGCATGCCTCGGTATCATTTGTGGAAACCAAACAGCTCTATACCATGATACACACTCTTTTTTAAACCGAACTGAATCCCAAACCACACTTGATGTAAATGATAATTCCTTTCCATCAAGATCTTTCCAAATCAAAGTATCCTTAGCGGTCATTGAGAGTTGAAAGTTCGGTAACCCAATTAAGACTGGAAAAAGATCATACCAAGCAGCAGGCCATTTCCAAATTCCCTGATCAATTAAATCAGCCACTTTATCATCCAAATGAAAACCTGCCCTATGGATTTCACGAGGTGAAATCTGATCACGAAGTAGGCATCCCTCTGCCCATTTATCAAACCAAACAGAAGTGCCTTTCCCATCTCCAATAGATGACCATATATGGGGTCGAATTTGTTGTCTTAATTGTAAGAGTTTTCGCCATCCCCAACTACAGTTCTTTGGAATTGGAATATCCCAGAAACTTCTATCTTTTAACCTAAAGGAGTGAATCCACTGAACCCATAAAGATTCCCTATGGTTTAATAAGCTCCAAATATGGTTAACCATAAGTGCCTTATTAAAATCAGCAACTCTTCTGATTTTGGCAAACACACTTGTTTCCAAGCTACTTTCGCTTTCCCTTTTACCATATCACCTTGATTCCAAAGAAAAGCTCTCATTTTATTTTCCAAGTCATCAATGATACGCTGTGGAAGTATAAAAACAGATGCCCAATAAATATGCAAAGATGATAAAACCGACCTAATTAATTGAATTCTCCCAGCAAAAGAAAGAGACTTAGTCTTCCAATCAGTGATCCGTTTCTCCATTCTTTCTATTAGCATTTTGCAATCTTTATAGAGTAAACGAGTTGAAATCAGAGGGACTCCCAGATATCTAACAGGTAAACTCCCTTCCTCAAATGGTAGAATATCCAAAATGGATCGTTTAATAGCACTTGAGACATTACAAAAGAAGGCAGTGCTTTTAGGTAAACTCGGTACAAGTCCAGACATATCACTAAAAGTATTAATTGATTCCATAATAACCTTAGCAGATCTGACTTCACCACGTGAGAACACAAACAGATCATCTGCAAAACATAAGTTAATAATCCCATGTTTGTCACACTTATGATGATACCTAAAGTTGGATGCAAGAGAAACTGATTTATCTAACACAAGTGTTAGCACTTCCATTACTAGGGTAAAAAGGTATGGTGATAGAGGGTCACCCTGTCTTAACCCTCTTTTCCCTTTAAAGTACCCATGTAAGTTACCATTTATGCTTAGGGAATAGGAGGCTGTAGTAACACAAAGCATAATCCATTCGATCATAGTCCTGTGGAACCCGAAACCAATTAGGATTTCCTTAAGAAAGTTCCAATCTACCGTATCATAGGCTTTCTGTATGTCAATCTTGAAGGCACACCGAGGGGGTCCAACATTCCTATGATAGTTATGCATTAGATCCTGAGTGAGCAGAATGTTATCTGAGATTCGTCTTCCAGGAACAAATGCCGATTGGTTGATACTAACAATATCATGCAATCCATCCTTGATTCGATTAGAAATAATCTTACTAATACATTTGTATAAAGTGTTACAGCACGAAATAGGACGGTAATCATTGATAGAGGCAGGAGTAGGAACCTTTGGAATCAAGGCAA
Organism: Erigeron breviscapus; assembly: GCA_034093135.1. Lineage (NCBI taxonomy): Eukaryota > Viridiplantae > Streptophyta > Magnoliopsida > Asterales > Asteraceae > Erigeron > Erigeron breviscapus. The sequence goes on along the minus strand of CM067167.1, from coordinate 192,586,198 downwards.
TGATGGTGTGATTGATCTGATGAAGCAATCTCCCATTACGAAAAAATTCATGAATAGCTAAACATACCTCACGTCCAACAACACTCCAAGCGTTTTTAAAGAAAGCTGAGGTGTATCCATCTGGACCAGGCGCTTTATCTTCCCCAATATCAAACATGGCTTGTTTTATTTCTTCATCAGTGACATTTCTTACCATATTCGCAGCCTTACTATGTGCCAACACTCGTCTAAATAGATCTGGAGGAGGATAGATAGTCGTGGTGCCTTTTCCCCCCAAAAACTTTGTATAATGATCAACAAATGCTTTTTGGGCATCCCCTCCATCATGAGTGACTCCTTGCATGTCCTTCACCGACTCAATTCGCGACCTGTGGTTCTTACACTTTAAAGATTTGTGGAAAAATTTCGAGTTAGCATCACCAACATCTAGCCATTCCACTTTCGATTTCTGCTTAAGGAATCTCTCTTCATCAAGCTGTGCGTCTTTAAATTCATTCAGAATATGAGCTTCCTTATCTCTTAATGATAAGTCCAAGGGGTCCTTGTCTATGGCAATCTGAATATTATCCAATTGTTTACGTAGGTCATCAACTCGATCATGCAAGTTGCCTTGTTTAAGGAGAAGCCTTCGCATAGGAGTTTTAATATTCTTAAGCTTCTTAACCACACGAAACATAAAATGCCCAGTAATCTCCTCTTGCCATTTACTTTCTACTGCTTCCATGAAACCCTTTTTATAAACAAGAAAGTTTGCAAATTTAAAAGGTTTAGGTCTAGATCTTGTTATCGATGGAAGTTTGAGTACACAAGGTGAATGGTCCGATACTCTATAAGGAAGGAAACACGCATTAGCAGCTGGATAATCATCTATAAACTTCATATTCCCCATAATGCGATCAATCTTCTTAAAGATCCCAATTTCGTTTTTTGGCTTCTGATTCCATGTGAAATGTATCCCTGAGCTGTTAATATCTAACACTTCAATTTCATTAATACATTCATTGAAATGTCGCATTCCTATACTCATCGTTGAAGACCCCAACAGATTATCCTCAAGATTGAGCGCTGAATTGAAATCACCCATAAGAACCCATGGTTTATCATGAACAAAAACTTTATGTTTAACTAGATCATTCCAAAGCTCTATTCGTTTTTTATAATAATTATCAGCATAGATAAACGAGCAAAACAAAGCTTTCTGATCCATTTGAAAAATACTTGAGCATGTATAACCTGATCTGTTTGCGAAATCACCATTAAATCAATCAGATCAGAATTCCACCCAAGTATTATTCGTGTGCCCTTACTGCATAAATTACCATTAGACGTCCAGTTCCAGGTCCTACAAATCTTTTTGCAAGTGTCAAACAGTTTACTTACATCCATATGCGACTCCATAATAGCACAGAGATTCAAATGATTCTCATGCACCATCTGTCGAACCTCTATTTGTTTCAGAGGGCGGTTCAACCCCCTTATATTCCATGAAGCAATACTACCCATTAAAGCCCTCTTTACCGGGAGTGCTTGCTCCCTCAGAAGTTTTAACTGGCTCATTCGATCCCTCACAGTGGTCAGCCTCTATATTAACAATTTCCTCATCATCAGAATCATCATCCACTAAATTTGGTTGTTTTCGTTTCTCCATTTCAGCTCTTTCCTCTTCAGTATATTCTCGTATAACTGGCTCAGATTCATCTTTTCCATAGTCATTCAATAGCTCATAGGAATTATGGGTGTGGACCTGTGATTTAGAGGAATTCGTCCCTTCATGTAGCTTGGTACCAGAAGTGCTAGGCACATCTTTCTGTGTTTTCTGCTTAACAATTGGTCTATATTCAACTCTTGTTTTCTGTTTGTTAAGAGGAAAACCAGCCTTTATCGAGCCTTTTTTCCTTCCTTTAACCTTAGTGAAGCCATCCTTATCAACTAAATTCACTGATTTGCTGGCTACTCTAATTCTTTTTGGACACACATCAGTATTATGCCCAAATATACAGCATGTAGCACACCTTTGTGGTCGCCATTCATACTCCACTCGCATTGTTTCATTAACATACTGATCATCATCTAGAGCTGGTATTGCCATTGTTAACTTCTCCTTGAATTCTTTCTCAGCTGAAATCTCAATCAATGCCCTTGCATAACTACTTCTACCCCATGATTCTGTGCACATGGCACTCGTATAAGAATCAAGCATTTTTGGAGTTCCCAACTTAGTAGCTAGCAAGCTTAGTCCATCATCCGTATATGCAGCAATAGGAACATTGTGGATTTTAATCCACACTGCTACTTCTTTAATATCATCCTTTTTTAGCTTTGCTGTGGGTGACCAAATGTTCAAAAAAATAGGCATACTTCTTATAAGCCAAGGACCTCCCTCCACTACATTCAACATCCCTTTTTTATCATTAAATTTGAAGAAGAAGAATCCATCCGCATTCATCATTACTTTTTGAAGACCATACTTAGCCCAATTAGTCTTAACATAGTATTCAACTACAGGATAGGCAAGTCTATCACCCAAGAAATAACCAAATAAAGTATTAGCAAATCTGTCTTGAACAACACGAATCGATTCCTTTGGGAGAACTATATCCACACCATCACGGTTGACACTGTTTTCTAGCTTCCCGAAGTTCACAACCTTTTTAATTAAACCACTCTTAAGTTTTGCAGCATACGAAGTTATACCCTCAGGGACATCTAGGCCAGCAACTTTCTTAGGTATCTCTTCAGTATTTTGAGTAACTTTGCCTAATAAAGAATCAGTACTAGTCCCTTTCACACTCGCCTGCTCTTTCCCATCACCACTTATACTATTATTATCATTTTTCTCATGAGTTACACGTTCCTCCTCATTAATGACTTCAACACTAACAGGTGGACCTGATTGTTGCTTTCCAGATTCAGTATGTTTACTCATATTACCATCATGGATTACTTCAGCAGTACCAAGATCATGAATTGTCTTAACAAAACCAGAAGTTTCGATTTCAACAGCAGCACCAGGAGTTTTAATAGTGATACTAGGACCACTACCTGGTGCACGATCTCCTGAACTAGGTTCTGAACTAGATTTACCCCCTTTAGGAGGGCTTGCTATCTTCTTCTTTTTCTTTCCAGACATTGATTGATTTCCTTTTATACGATTAAAACGTTCATTCAATGCATTAAGATCAAACGCAGGCACACCTTTCATACAAGAAAAAAACAGCAACCAGGATCTATAACAACTCTTTCCGACCAAGAAAGACGATCAAGACAAAGCAGCACAATGAAAACCGATTAAGAAAAAACTAAATGAAGAACAGAAAGAAACGAACAAAAAAAACCTAACCCTAAAGACGAAAACCCTAGAAACAAATCAGATCCCCTTAATCATTTAACAAAATCGTAATATCTAGCTAAACTAAACATAGTTAGTCGCGAAAACAATCTTGCTAAATAATCAGGAAAGATCGACAGGAACTAGAGTTTTAAGCGATCGAACAAAAGAAAAGGAAAAACCTACCAGCGAAAACGAAATAGAGAACTCAAACATGCACTTCAACCTACCCGAAGGTAGATGAGAGGGACATATTTACAAGATTCTAGATCGGAATCGAATAGGGAAGGAAAGGAACGTCGATCGCCATAATCGCCAAAGGGGAGAGAGAATTAGGGTTTTACTCTTTCCACAGGGGTGTTTATTAAAGGTAATTTAGTACTTTTGCATCTAACCATTTTCTAACACTTTCCAAAAGTAGGAGGGTTGATAATTATTATAAAGGAGTATAGATATAGGTTTGAAGGTGCGGAGTGCACAACTATCTGAATCTATTATAAACTTAGGGCAAAACCCCTAAGGTACGGGGGTCCAGGGGCAGCGTTCCTGAGAGCCGGGTCCAAGGGGCGGTAGCCCCTGGTGGGGTCCAAGGGGCAGATCCCCTGGCTGGGGTCGAGTTGAGGGACCAATTTTACTAACATTAGAAACTTATGTAATTAACTGCCTTTAGGCAGTTAATGGGCCTAAACCATTATATACCCGTAATGTTCTTCCGGACGATCATAACATCATTCTCTGGTTCACGCACTCTCAAACACAACATTTAGAATATTTTGAATTCTCTGAATTGTATCTGATTGAATAGTTTGGGTGAACCGCCAAATTGATTCAATCTGAAAGTGATTATACGCCTTTCAGAGATTACTATATCCAGTTTTACAGTTCGATTTTCTGAATAGCACAATAAATATATTATTCAAGGAACTTGTTTTTTTCCTAACAACAAATTTGTTCTATTTTTAAGTTATCTTAATCTAAAAACTACTCATGTCAAAAAATTGAATTCTGTTACCCAAACAAACAAAACTCTCTGCTAAGTAAGCTAAACCAACGTTGACAAGAAACGTGTTATACTGAAAATCTAAGATTTATGTAGGGATGGAGAGTTGTTACGATCATGTGGGCATTGGAAGAAAGCACGTCATAAATTCATCTTCTTTTTGCCTTTTGAAAAACTTGCATTCATACTCTTGGTTTCCAAAAGAAAACTGGTGGGGGCAAATGACAAATACTTTAATCTTCCAGACATGGATTTTTAGTATTTGGTAGTTTGTATCATCATTGAGATTCCCTATTAGCCTCTTACACAACCAAAAGACACTGTCACTTATCTTTGTTAGTTTGCTGATACGATATGGTAAAAGTGATTAAATTTGTTTACTTTGGAATGTTTAATTTTCTTTTAAAATATCCTAAAGTTTTTAGCTGCTAGTCAGATATTTGGATATATATTGTCTCATGACTTAACAAAAATGCATTAATCTTTTTTAAAAGTAAACTATGTGCACATACTTTACAAGTAAACAATATGGCCGGACATTCCTTTCAGAAAACATTTAGGTTAACGATCATTTATTTCTCGAAATTTTACAATTTCATATTTTGACTAGGTTTTGAAAAGAGTTTGTGAAATTGTACAGCGAGAAGTTCGTTTATTTAGTAAACGAACGAATACGTCCAGGGATGACTTCCCGTTCATATATGTCTCGCTTATTCGTTTAAATTTGCTTTTGTTGCTCATTTATGTTCATTCGATTAGTTATATTCATTTACCACCAAAACAACAATACAAGTACCCTCCAAAGGCGTATGGAGAGGTAGAATGTACAGAGTACATTATACGTCTTCTTGAAGATATATAGACTCCTCCAGAAGACCTCTCAGTAAAAATGTGTGACAAAAATAGGTACAAACGATATGTTAGTGGGTGTATGCGTATTGTGTGGTTATAAGTATGCACATAATGCTACGGAGTAAAAACCAGTGGCTCGGCTTCCGTGAGTGTGAGTTTTTCTCATGTTTCGAGTATCGTAAATGGAACGAGTTTATTTCACTCATTTTGTAGTCCTTAATGTTAAAACTCTAGGATGAATCTAAAATATGTAGTTTTTAATTGATTTCTAGATATGTAATTGTACTTTTTTGCTCGCATCTGGTTTTATTAATATATATCATGCCGCTCAAAAAAAATATGCAGATAATGTATATACTATAATTATAACTGCTATTTTAATTTGGTATTATAAAAATTTGAGCATTCAACCATGACCCTGAACTATTGTATATTTATTAAAAAGTTATCTAAGTTTTGTTATGTTTTAATATATACCCTATTTTTTAATTTATAATATATTTTATTTAAATTTTGTATTATGTTGATTATTTTTACTATTTATAAGTTGTATTTAACATTAGATTTAAAAATAAAAATCATTCATTAGATTTAAAAAACGAAAGAAAAAAAAATAGAAAATCAATCTAGGCTATCCCACCTTCAGACACTCCACTCCCCTTTTTTTCCAGGCAACCCCTAGCAACCCAGGATGTCACATGGCGCGATGTGGTGCAAGTAGCCCAACCCCCCAATACCACTCCTTTTAGCATTAGAGAACATGGTGTATATCCATTCAAGAAATAACATATCAGTGTGCGATAGCTACTAATTCTGAACAATTAATGAAAGGTAAAACTGCAGATTTAGCAAACTAATTAAAGTCACGTTTTGTATATTAACAAACAATTAAGCAATTTGTGTGAGTGGCTCAAATGTTCAATAATCTAATAAGTTTAAGAAATAAAATGAAACTAGTTATTGTACCCGCGCGTTGCCGCGGAGTACGATTTTTATACGACAAAGTTTTGGACCCAAATTTATGTCAAATATTCAAACTCAAAATTTTAAAAAGATAATTAAACATGTAGCAATAACAATAAAAATGTAAAAGAGTAATAAGATGTATAAAAACATAAACAATAACTATATTAATGTTTTAAATGTTACATGAACGTAAGACGTAACGATAATGAAAGTTATTATATATTAAAAACGTTATATATATAAAAAGACGGATAAAAATAGTCAAAACCAAATGTTTAAAAGTAAAATCGTAACCATGTGAAAGTTATTTGATGAAAACATGATAACCCAAAAATTTAGTGTCAAGAAAATAAAAACGAAAACTTTGATGTGTGGCAAAAGTTAAAAGATAGAAAGTTTAGGGGGTTAAAATGAAAAATGGTAAAAATTATTATGTGCTATGAGAACTTGTACATTCTATGCATATAAAAAGACGGATAAAAATAGTCAAAACCAAATGTTTAAAAGTAAAATCGTAACCATGTGAAAGTTGTTTGATGAAAACATGATAACCCAAAAATTTAGTGTCAAGAAAATAAAAACGAAAACTTTGATGTGTGGCAAAAGTTAAAAGATAGAAAGTTTAGGGGGTTAAAATGAAAAATGGTAAAAATTATTATGTGCTATGAGAACTTGTACATTCTATGCATATATAAAGACGGATAAAAATAGTCAAAACCAAATGTTTAAAAGTAAAATCGTAACCATGTGAAAGTTGTTTGATGAAAACATGATAACCCAAAAATTTAGTGTCAAGAAAATAAAAACGAAAACTTTGATGTGTGGCAAAAGTTAAAAGATAGAAAGTTTAGGGGGTTAAAATGAAAATGGTAAAAATTATTATGTGATATGAGAACTTGTACATTCTATGCATATAAAAAGACGGATAAAAATAGTCAAAACCAAATGTTTAAAAGTAAAATCGTAACCATGTGAAAGTTGTTTGATGAAAACATGATAACCCAAAAATTTAGTGTCAAGAAAATAAAAACGAAAACTTTGATGTGTGGCAAAAGTTAAAAGATAGAAAGTTTAGGGGGTTAAAATGAAAATGGTAAAAATTATTATGTGATATGAGAACTTGTACATTCTATGCATATAAAAAGACGGATAAAAATAGTCAAAACCAAATGTTTAAAAGTAAAATCGTAACCATGTGAAAGTTATTTGATGAAAACATGATAACCCAAAAATTTAGTGTCAAGAAAATAAAAACGAAAACTTTGATGTGTGGCAAAAGTTAAAAGATAGAAAGTTTAGGGGGTTAAAATGAAAATGGTAAAAATTATTATGTGATATGAGAACTTGTACATTCTATGCATATAAAAAGACGGATAAAAATAGTCAAAACCAAATGTTTAAAAGTAAAATCGTAACCATGTGAAAGTTGTTTGATGAAAACATGATAACCCAAAAATTTAGTGTCAAGAAAATAAAAACGAAAACTTTGATGTGTGGCAAAAGTTAAAAGATAGAAAGTTTAGGGGGTTAAAATGAAAATGGTAAAAATTATTATGTGATATGAGAACTTGTACATTCTATGCATATAAAAAGACGGATAAAAATAGTCAAAACCAAATGTTTAAAAGTAAAATCGTAACCATGTGAAAGTTGTTTGATGAAAACATGATAACCCAAAAATTTAGTGTCAAGAAAATAAAAACGAAAACTTTGATGTGTGGCAAAAGTTAAAAGATAGAAAGTTTAGGGGGTTAAAATGAAAATGGTAAAAATTATTATATGCTATAAGGACGTGTACATTTCAGGCATAAAGGACTTGTAAATTTGTATAGACTTTTTGTATAAAAACATAAACAATAAGTATATTAATGCTTTAAATGTTACATGAGCGTAAGACGTAACGATAATGAAAGTTATTATATATTACAAATGTTATATATATAAAAAGACGGATAAAAATAGTCAAAACCAAATGTTTAAAAGTAAAATCGTAACCATGTGAAAGTTATTTGATGAAAACATGATAACCCAAAAATTTAGTGTCAAGAAAATAAAAACGAAAACTTTGATGTGTGGCAAAAGTTAAAAGATAGAAAGTTTAGGGGGTTAAAATGAAAATGGTAAAAATTATTATGTGCTATGAGAACTTGTACATTCTATGCATATATAAAGACGGATAAAAATAGTCAAAACCAAATGTTTAAAAGTAAAATCGTAACCATGTGAAAGTTATTTGATGAAAACAGCCCAAAAATTTAGTGTCAAGAAAATAAAAACGAAAACTTTGATGTGAAAGTTATTTGATGAAAACATGAGAACCCAAAAATTTAGTGTCAAGAAAATAAAAACGAAAACTTTGATGTGTGGCAAAAGTTAAAAGATAGAAAGTTTAGGGGGTTAAAATGAAAATGGTAAAAATTATTATGTGATATGAGAACTTGTACATTCTATGCATATAAAAAGACGGATAAAAATAGTCAAAACCAAATGTTTAAAAGTAAAATCGTAACCATGTGAAAGTTATTTGATGAAAACATGATAACCCAAAAATTTAGTGTCAAGAAAATAAAAACGAAAACTTTGATGTGTGGCAAAAGTTAAAAGATAGAAAGTTTAGGGGGTTAAAATGAAAATGGTAAAAATTATTATGTGCTATGAGAACTTGTACATTCTATGCATAAGGTACTTGTACATTTGTATAGCTTTTTAGTATATTATAAATTTGTGGTAACTGTAAAGAAACCCCCAAAAAGAGGGGCTTAATCTGAATTAATATAGATTAGTGAGTGTATTCGAGTGCTCTCTCTAAAATTAATATTAATTAATTAACAAGTCACCTGGAGCTATCATTGGTTATCTTTAATCTCAATATGATTATGAACGATAGTGAGTTCTTTTTCTTCCCTTTTTAGTAATATTTTTTTATGCTAAAAGGTACAAAATGTTTCAACGACATTAGTCGCTCTCTTTAAGTGATTAAGTCGTTTGCTACTAATTTCCATGGAAAATAACATTCCAACAAGTAATTGAAATTAATTAACACTTCCATTATAGTTAGTTTGTATATATAGATAGGGTCAAGTTCGTTACAAATTCTTTTTTTTTAATACAAAAACTATGAGAATTTTATGTTTTTGTGTTAAATCATATATGAATAACTTCATACAAACACTAGGGTGGGGGTTCATTAGTTTGAACACTTGAACATGTGTCTTGAAAGGTCAGAACTCCCTAAAAGTCACAATTAAATTCCTTTTCCTTAGTAAAAAATAATTTCATAGTGGTCATAAAGACTCACCTGCTCTGACCTTGGGCTAGTAAAACGAGTCAGTTTTTGAAATTATTCTACTCACAAAGTGGGTCGGACACCTATGATTACAAATAAAAAACTTGATTCACATGTGAAACATAATAAAAAGTTCATATGAAAAGAAAAAAATGATAAAGATATGTAAAATTATACTCGTACATAAATTGATTTGTTTATAGAGAAAATTACATTTTTCGTCCTTGAACTTGACACGTTTTGCACTTTTCGTCCTTAAAGTGAAAAAATAGCAAAAAAAACCTTAAACTTGACACTTTTTTCACTTTTGGTCCCTGCGATAACGGTGTTAGTTTTTCTTCGTTAAGGTTGCCAACATTCGTTAGTTTTTTTGTTCACTTTTCGTCCTTCCCCTTTTTTTTCACTTTTTTTCATTTTGATAATTTCAAAACTGCCCAATGGTGTATAAACCGTATTTGAAAGTGGAGTAAGAGACATATTACAATTTTTTTATATTTATACTTATCAAAATATATTTATTGAAATTTAGATAACACAATATACTTAACAAAAGCATTATAGTATAACTGTGGGTTGGTTTGATGATTTGTAAAGTTCAATAATCGAAAATGTTAGAAAAATAATTTACGTATGTATGTTTAATTAGATATGATCATAATAAATATAATACTAATTTTAATAATACTAAAAGTATGAATATTTATTGTTTATTAATGTTATCTTACAAGAAGTTTTTTTTTTAATTAAGTATAGCCTAAAAGAGACATGCGTCGTTTAAATATAGTGTCATGCGTCACTTAAAGAAAACTCCAAACGTATTTTAGTACATTGGTAGAAATGACATATTATGTGTTTGATTTTATTTATTCATCGTGTTATGCAATTGTTTCGTTCAATAAATCGTCATGTGTTCATAGATATTCGTGCTTTCTTTGTATTATTTGATACTGATTATACTCATTTAATAGTTTCTTTTAAGATTTGTTGTCTAATCCTGTACGATTTCTACATCGCTGGGCAGCTTTGACATTTTCAAAAATTAAAAAAAAAGTGAAAAAAAGGAAAGGACGAAAACATTAACGAATGTTGGCAACCTTAACAGAGAAAAACTAAAACCGTTATCACAGGGACGAAAAGTGAAAAAAGTGTCAAGTTTAGGGTTTTTTTACTATTTTTTCACTTTAAGGACGAAAAGTGCAAAACGTGCCAAGTTGAAGGACGAAAAATATCTGAATAACGAATTCAGTGCATATAAATAGTAAGCCAATTCATAACTTCAAGTTATTACTTTTTTGTTATCATTTGAACTTTTAATGACTTTTTATATGTGTATGAATTTTCCCTTAATCTTCGATTTTAATTGTATAAAACTTTTTCCTTAATCTTCCATTCTAATTTTTTCCACAATAACTTTTGATTATATTTATTTACATTGAACGACCTAATCAAATTCACACCGATCTACATAAGGGATACCTCATATATAGTTTGAGCAACGTCGATATGAAAAAGGGACATTCCATAGTTTGAGTGTCGTTCATATTGTCAATTTTATATAAACTTGCTCATGTATTAGAAAAACACCATTTACATTATTTTTAACCGTACACCATTAAAGATGTTTTACATTATCTATCAATATATATATAATAAGGTCTTAAATTCATTCTTAAATAAATAGACACCTTTGGATGGATTCCATCTTTAATTTAGAACCATTAGATCAAATTTAATTATTTCATCTTTATTAAATGACAATATTAATACTTATACTTTTATGATTAGACAAAAAATCTCCCTTTAAATAATGTACACCTAAATAAAGTTATTGTTTTTTATTAGTTTGAATTGAATTAATATTGTTAATACGTGAGTTTTTTATTTATTTTAATAATCATCTTTTACACTTTCCCTCTTATATATATACTTTTATTTAATTTAAGATATTTTAATAATAATAATAATAATAATAATAATAATAATAATAATAATAATAATAATAATAATAATAATAATAATAATACAAGCAAGTAATGAAAGTTAACTTTGATTTCGGCGACCACCTTAATTGTAACAGCCTTCTCTCTTACAATATTTTATATTATATTATTTGTTTTATATATTTTAATTTAATTTGTTATTATACGCAATCTCTTAAATGTATATTATATTTGTTCTTTATTTTGGATCTACTATATTTGTATTATATTTTTATTTTCCTAATAACTAGATTATTTCCCGCGTAATACACGGGTTAAACATATTAAGGTGTCGTTATAACTTATAATAAATGAATAGTTATAAACAAGACATGTTGAAATTTGATGATTCTTTTATTTTAAAATATGTATTGTATCAAAAGTTATTAATAAGATACGTATGTTAATTATATCTTTTGTGACGGTAAAACGTATATTATATATATATTAACTATTAAAAAATTTATATATTAAAGATAAATATCCAATATAAACTAATAATTTGATAAAATGTATGACATAAAACAAAAAGAAATAGTACAATGTAAAAAAATCAAAAAGGTGATTTTAAAAAGTATAATACAAAATTTAGGAATTATTTTCCATGTATCATTAAAATAGTTACTTTCTATAATTATAAAATGTAGGAATTACTTTTCATAATTAAATAACCCTATTAAATTAATTAAATAAAATTAAAATCTAAAAAGGTTAAAAAAGATATATGACATTATCTTTTAATCTAATGGTGGACCCGTGCAATTTATAGGCCTCCCTCAAATTTTATTACATTATATATTAAAAATCTGATATAAACTCATAATTTGATAAAATGTACGACATAAAACAAGAAGAAATAATATAATGTAAAAAAATCAAAAAGGTGATTTTAAAAAATATAATATTTAGGAATTATTTTCCATAATTATATCATTAAAATAGTTTCTTTCTATAATTATAAAATGTAGGAATTACTTTCCATAATCAAATAACCCTATTTAAATTAGATAAATAAGTTAAATCTAAAAAATTGAAAAAGGTATGTGACATCATCTTTTGATCTAATGATTCTTATTAAAACTCAAACTTTATCTAAGGATCCAAACTTCTTCATTTTTAGATTAAGGTTTCACTTTTATATATATTTAAAGATTTAAATTTATTTATACGGTATCTCTTCTATGTGGATTTTATTTATTTGTGTATTTATTTAAGCTCTACAATATTCATATCATATTTCTTTTCCTAGATGATTTATTTATTTTGAATCTATTATGTTTTACAAAGTTTCGTTTTAAACCATGAATTTTTATCCTGTTTGCAAAATTGTTATATTAGTTTTACTTTTTTTTTTGATGTAATACTTTATTTTTATTTGTATTAAACTCTACTGTTAATCATCACCAATTCAAACAAGATGTTGTTCATACATCTAAAAATAAATGTTACATCTTAATTTGTTTTAAATAATGTTTAGTTTTCATAATAACATGTTAAACTAAATATACTACCGCATTTTCATTTTTTAACTATAACATAATACACCCTTAATACTTTTTCACACAAATACATTTTAAATGTATTTAAAAAAAATAATGATAAAATTGTCATCCAATAGATATGTATATACTGATTATATACAATTGTGTATTATTTTTATTATATAAATTCATATTGAAACATATGGAACAATATTTAATGACATTGGTCATTATAATGTGAATTTTATTATGAATCATGTTACTTTATTAGATAATAAATACACTATTATGGTTTAAAGCTAATTATTTGATATTGGATATACGATGATTTTGTACAAATAAGGGCTGATAATATGTTTATCTCGCGTATTACGCGGATTTTTAAAAGTATTTACATTGTTATGCTTTTTCGAAATTTTGTTACTAATAGTCATTACACATATAAAAGTAAAACATGTAAAAATGTCATTTTTATAGGAAAAAACCTATCACAATGTCATATTTTATTTGAATTTTAAGGATATGTTTCATTCAAAATATATAGGTCAATTTAGTCTGGATGTTCTTAATTTAGCATTGATGTATAAATGGATATAACATGTGATTCAAAATCGGGATGCCATTAGGGTTAAAATCACCACTGTGATCCATGGTTATAAGTCTGCGTTCCCGTGTAAAACAAATGGTAATAGTATTTAGGCAAATATATGTTCGTCATTCTCTGAGGCACACTCCATTGCTAACCCCCTTAAGATGTTATTAAAGAACAGTTGGGAATGAAAATAAGACAAGATTCTAGAATGATCATTGGTTTGATGGTAGCAATCTCGCAACTCGGTTTAAAAGGTTGTGTGCTTTGGCACGGTCTAATGAATGTTTCATGTGATATTTTTGATGATAGACATGAAAATCCGAATGACATTGAGATATTTGTGGTGGCATAGATGAGCAATAAATTTTGGCATTGGATAATTTGTTGAATCAGTAAGACTTAATCAGCAACACAATAATAAGTGTTTGTCAAATTATCAAAGTCAAAAGATTAAATGTTAATAAATTAAAATTGAACATTTAAATTTGTTAATCATTACTTGAGAAAATTGTATTTTTGATACATATAAATATAAAAATATACTTACTCGCGTATTACGCGGGACAATAATCTAGTTGTATTATATAACACCTTAAAACATATTTAGTGATATACGGTTAAAATTTGATTTACAGATCACTATCTAAAGAAACTTTTTATTTTGAACTTAGGAAGAAAGAAATAATTTTTTTTTTAAAAATTAAGAAATAATAGACAATGATACATTGGACAATGGACAAGAAAGGTAGCGAGAGTCCTGGTTTTGTCATGCTTTATTTATTTTTATTTTTTTTTGAACGGCAAATTTTGGCTCAGCGGTATGCCTTTTCATATACCCAACTACAATTCCAGAGGAAACTCATAATGCGAAAACCCCTGTCTCCATTCCTGAGAGCATTTTGCTCACAACAGGTCTTGAACCTAAGACCTCTCAGTCTCAGGCTCCACCATGCTTTATTAGTTATTGAGTCCACAAACATTCCCCTGGGCACTCTGTCTCTTTGACTAAATGATATTTCTATTTCGTTCTGCTCTAATCATATATGCTATGAAAGTATATTTTGTTTTCAATTTATATTTTACCTTGACAAGCCGATCCCAGTTAAATCCTCTAATAAGAAAATTCTATCATGTCAAGACTCAAACCTAAGGGCTTGGAAGGTAAAACTCCCCCTAGCCTAACGCACATTCGAATCGTTATTGAATTTTTAGTGTGCTGTCTATAGGACTACAGCTTGGGACAATGGGACATTGTTTGTTGCAAGAGTTTTATGAACAAATTTTTATATATCGCTTTTAGTGTTAAAAAAAATAGTGACATTCTAAATGTTGATTAAACATAATGCTATGATGATTATAAGTGCAAACGTTTTCTAGGAAATTTCGTACCATCAAGGATGGAGGTTATGATTTATGAATGGCTTATTCTACGGTTAAAAACAACTGTGGCAACGTTTTTTTTTATTTATAATACTACAAACTGAAAAAAAAAAAAAGAAAAAAAAAGACCGAATTTGAGACCCAATGATGATAAAAATACAAAACAAAACAAACCCACCTACGCACTACCACCGGCGTGGTTAGTCAATTTCACAGCGTGAAAAAATTCGAATACCGTCCATCCTAAAAGGTCTTTAACCTATTGGTATTTGTGAGAAACTGAATCTATCTCAGAAATATAGCAGATCCAACCAGATTAATAACAAAGAAGAATTATTATTATGTTTATATGATGTATTATTACAGACTTAAAATCAAATAATCATCAATATGATGATTATATACACAGAATAATATATATGTATCGATATGATATATATATATATATGTATGAATTATATAGAGAGAAATACAGAGAAAATTATAAGATACAATATGATCGGATGAATCTGAAAACCCTAAAAGGGTGAATAAGATTATATATAGTAGCCAAAATATTCATCTTCAGTCCTTGAAATCTTTGTGTTAGTCATGAACAACCTTAACTTCTTTTTGTCCAGAATTAGCCCTTTATTTCCTCAATAATAGCATGTTCAGTCCTGCATATACTCAACATAAAACATAAGTATAAAACTTATACAATTAAGGTATAAACTTAATATTTGGAACATCCCTCCTTAAGTTTATGCCTTAAACATATCAAATAAGCCCAGTTTCTTGCAAAGAAACACATGTTGCTTAGAACTCAAACTCTTTGTAAATATATCAGCTACATTGAGTTCAGATTTGATTTTATTAGTTCTCAAAATTCTTGCACAAATTTTCTCTCTAATAAAATGCAAATCTATTTCAAAATGTTTAGTTCTTTCTTGAAATACAGGATTTGCAGCAATTTGTAAAGCAGGTTTACTATCACAAAATAAGTCTACAGGAATCTGAACATGAATACCAAAATTTTGTAAAAGATTTCTAAGCCAAATAATTTCACAAGTGACTGCAGCCATAGCCCTATATTCTGCTTCAGCAGAGGACTTGGCTACAGTTGTTTGTTTCTTGGTTTTCCAGGAAACCAAAGTATTACCAAGGAAGACAGTGTATCCAGTAATGGATCTTCTAGTATTCAAACATCTTGCCCAATCAGAATCCACATAACCAGAAAGAGATGAGATATTACCTTTTGTAATGTGTAAACCTTACCAGGAGATTGCTTAAGATACCTTAGGACTCTAAGTCCAGTATTAAAATGCTCTTGAGTGGGAGCATGCATGAACTGAGATAAACACTGAACAGAATAACTGATATCTGGTCTAGTAATGGTTAAGTAAATTAATTTACCAATAAACTTTTGATAAACAGCCACATTTTCTATAAGCTTAGAAGAATCATGCTTTAAAGTCAAATTAACCTCAAAAGGAGTATGAACTGGTTTACAACCAAGTAAACCAAAATCATTTAACAATTCTAAGCAATACTTTCTTTGAGATAAACAAAGACCAAACTTAGTTTCAAGAACTTCAATTCCCGAAAAATACTTGAGTTTTCCCAAATCCTTAATTTTAAACTTTGTATTCAAAAATACTTTCAACTGTTCAATACCATCTAAATCATTTCCAGTAACAACAATGTCATCAACATATACAAGTAAAGCAACAAAGTTATTACTTGATCCTTTAGTAAAAAGAGAATAATCAAACTTGCTTTGAATAAAACCAAATTCAGTCAAGGCACTACACAATTTTGAATTCCATTGCCTTGGTGCTTGTTTTAAGCCATACAAAGATTTATTTAACTTACATACCAAGTTATCATTATCATGAAAGTATCCTTGAGGAAGTTTCATATAAACTTCTTCATTTAGATCACCATATAAGAAAGCATTGTTTACATCTAACTGATATAAAGGCTAATTCATAGAAACAGCAATAGTAAGCAAACATCTAATAGTTACCATTTTCACAACTGGTGAAAATGTTTCATTAAAATCTATACCAGCCTTTTGACTAAAACCTTTTACCACAAGTCTAGCTTTATATCTTTCAATCTCACCATTAGACTTATATTTAATCTTATATATCCATTTACAACCAATAGGTTCTCTACCAGGAGGAAGACAAGTTAATTCCCAAGTATTGTTTCTATTTAAAGCTTCCATCTCTTCATTCATAGCATTAACCCAATTAATTAATCAGTAGAATTTTTATATCTTTCAATATCACATAAAATTATATATAAAGACAACCTAGCAAGGCGCTAGTTGCCCGAAAGTACAATTACACAAACAATCTAGAGATATCAACAATCGAAATAACAACAACTCTAGACTCTTCCCGAAACATTAACTGCGAGGATCACAAAAGGAGTGAAAAAACTCGTGCCCAAGACACGAGAAAAACTCCCAACCAACGAAGGTCGAACCACCGGTTTTCACTTCGTGGTGTTTTTGGTATAATCCCAACTGTAACACCCTTCGTTTAAAAATACGGGTTTCCAAAATTTTTTGCCTAACGGCGTTAAAATAGAGCGGAAGAAACTTTAAAAGTCCAAACCAATTAAAATCTGTTTGGTTTGTTCATAAAATAGAAGGTGTTACTCGTCACATCATCAAAATAGTATAAATGGAAATCCAACGGTTGCCCAACATAAAACAACCGTATACAGTCATATCAAAACATAATAGTCATAACGAAATCAAATGTCTAAAAGGAGCAGCAACTATGGGTAACTAATAGCATCTTCAAGTATTCTACCCATGCCTCGCTCACTATCCATCAACACACTTCTAGCTTGCTAAACCTGAGGGGACAACACATTTCAAGAAACAAGTGTTAGCTAACGAATTAGCCTAAGTAAGATAACACTAAGTTAATAAAACGTTTGTCCAATTAAAACTTGGTAAAGCAGCTTTTCATATTAAAGACACATTTCGCATATCATCACATACATATCATAGCATCAACATCTTTCATGGTAGGATTAACCATCCTAAATGTGCCTAATCATCATTTCATCATCACATATCATCACATTAGGTGTGACATAAGTCACGCATATCATATAAGGTGTAAGTTTGTGTGAAGGCGGTCATAAGACCTAACGGGAACCTCACACCCGACTAGATGGATGAGCCATACGGCGGTCCATCAAGTGTCGTTAAGGAATGGCAAGCCACTCCAGGAGTAGTCCGTATGTTCAAGACATTGGTGGGTAATCACTCCACCCGGAGATACTCTAACCAAGTAATTACGTTGCGAGGAGCCACCCAAGCAACAACATATACGCACCCACCCGGCTAAGGTGAATACGGGTTAAGCTTAACACTTCATCATATATACGATCTCGATTTCATCACATATAGTTTAGGTGACAAAGTTACCTAAACATAACATATAATCATCTTTTACGTTTGGGCCCTTAAACGTGCACGTGACATGGCAACCTATAAAGTCTAGTGAACTAGATGACCAAGCCACACATACATGCACGTCATAATCAACATATACTTGCATCACATTTCATTACATTGCATATCATCACATACATATCATAGCATCAACATCTTTCATGGTAGGATTAACCATCCTAAATGTGCCTAATCATCATTTCATCATCACATATCATCACATACATATCATAGCATCAACATCTTTCATGGTAGGATTAACCATCCTAAATGTGCCTAATCATCATTTCATCATCACATATCATCACATACATATCATAGCATCAACATCTTTCATGGTAGGATTAACCATCCTAAATGTGCCTAATCATCATTTCATCATCACATATCATCACATACATATCATAGCATCAACATCTTTCATGGTAGGATTAACCATCCTAAATGTGCCTAATCATCATTTCATCATCACATATCATCACATACATATCATAGCATCAACATCTTTCATGGTAGGATTAACCATCCTAAATGTGCCTAATCATCATTTCATCATCACATATCATCACATACATATCATAGCATCAACATCTTTCATGGTAGGATTAACCATCCTAAATGTGCCTAATCATCATTTCATCATCACATATCATCACATACATATCATAGCATCAACATCTTTCATGGTAGGATTAACCATCCTAAATGTGCCTAATCATCATTTCATCATCACATATCATCACATTAGGTGTGACATAAGTCACGCATATCATATAAGGTGTAAGTTTGTGTGAAGGCGGTCATAAGACCTAACGGGAACCTCACACCCGACTAGATGGATGAGCCATACGGCGGTCCATCAAGTGTCGTTAAGGAATGGCAAGCCACTCCAGGAGTAGTCCGTATGTTCAAGACATTGGTGGGTAATCACTCCACCCGGAGATACTCTAACCAAGTAATTACGTTGCGAGGAGCCACCCAAGCAACAACATATACGCACCCACCCGGCTAAGGTGAATACGGGTTAAGCTTAACACTTCATCATATATACGATCTCGATTTCATCACATATAGTTTAGGTGACAAAGTTACCTAAACATAACATATAATCATCTTTTAACCTCCAAAACTTAACCAAACTCAACCCAAACGACCCCAAACCTTATGAACGACTTTTGTACCTCAAAATCCATCATATTAAGACCATAATGATGCAATAAAATCTTTGATTAATCCATACATGATTTGCATCATAAAAACAATTGTTTTAGATTACCAAATCGATCAAAACACATGTTTTTTGACATCAAACAACCCTCCAATGACTTAGATCTGATATTGAATGAATCAAAGGATTGGAATGACATGAAATCAAAGTAATAATACCTGTAGATTGCAAAAGGAATGCTAAAACTTGATCAAAACACCCTCAACTCCACCAAATAATGATGAAATTGATCGAAAGGATGCTATGGGGGCTAAGGATCGGCTAGGGCTTGATAAAAAGGAAGAAGAAACTGATTTGTGATGTTAATTAGGGTCTAATAAACCCCTAATCCCGTTTTTAAGATTGGCCATATGTCAAAATTGGTCCCTTGACTTCCTTATGACTCATATTTAGCTCAAAACACCTTTAGGGTATACTTACAACTCATTAAACACTTCAAGCACCTCTAAGGCATATAAATACACCTTAAACACCTTAATACATCCATCATTAAGACATTCAAGCCTCACACATATGACACATTAACCACATCTAAGCATTAAATCTACCATAGACTTAACGGACACGTTATGTTGACTTAACGACTCAAGTCAACCGTTAATTAAAAAGTTTGGGATGTTACACCAACCATGCCTCGGGGGCACGACACAATCATAAAATACATGCTGAAATACAATATCAAAGAATGAAAATAATCATGCGACCTCACCCTTTTGACCAAGATCTTCAGCCCACCCGAATGTCCAAATGTATACCAGAGAGCCAAGAAACCATCAAGCAGAACCAATCTCAAGCATACCACCATGTGCAATAAAAGAAACAATAAAGTCAAAAGTCTCCATTCAACAACCTCATCCATTATATAAAGGATTCGCTTTCCATTCATTCCAATCAAAAGAATGCTTCCTGTCACGGTTAGAAACCCACAAAAAGGATAAAGAAACAATAGAAGTCAAAAGTCTCCATTCAACAACCTCATCCATTATATAAAGGATTCGCTTTCCATTCATTCCAATCAAAAGAATGCTTCCTGTCACGGTTAGAAACCCACAAAAAGGATAAAGAAACAATAGAAGTCAAAAGTCTCCATTCAACAACCTCATCCATTATATAAAGGATTCGCTTTCCATTCATTCCAATCAAAAGAATGCTTCCTGTCACGGTTAGAAACCCACAAAAAGGATAAAGAAACAATAGAAGTCAAAAGTCTCCATTCAACAACCTCATCCATTATATAAAGGATTCGCTTTCCATTCATTCCAATCAAAAGAATGCTTCCTGTCACGGTTAGAAACCCACAAAAAGGATAAAGAAACAATAGAAGTCAAAAGTCTCCATTCAACAACCTCATCCATTATATAAAGGATTCGCTTTCCATTCATTCCAATCAAAAGAATGCTTCCTGTCACGGTTAGAAACCCACAAAAAGGATAAAGAAACAATAAAGTCAAAAGTCTCCATTCAACAACCTCATCCATTATATAAAGGATTCGCTTTCCATTCATTCCAATCAAAAGAATGCTTCCTGTCACGGTTAGAAACCCACAAAAAGGATAAAGAAACAATAGAAGTCAAAAGTCTCCATTCAACAACCTCATCCATTATATAAAGGATTCGCTTTCCATTCATTCCAATCAAAAGAATGCTTCCTGTCACGGTTAGAAACCCACAAAAAGGATAAAGAAACAATAAAGTCAAAAGTCTCCATTCAACAACCTCATCCATTATATAAAGGATTCGCTTTCCATTCATTCCAATCAAAAGAATGCTTCCTGTCACGGTTAGAAACCCACAAAAAGGATAAAGAAACAATAGAAGTAAAAGTGTCGTCGACACTAGTATGATGACCGTTGTGAAGACCATTGTTTCTTTCTTTCCATATATGCCACCACCATATAAACATAATAGCTTCAAGCACCTCACGTTGGAAGTTAGTAAGATGAAGACCCTTGTGCCAATTCAATATGTCCTTAGGATCCTCATTAGGAATATTATGATGCACCCACTGGTTGATTTTAGATCTAGTATCACATGTAAACGGGCAATGTCGAAATAAATGACTAGTATCATCAATACCACTATCACAAAGATTACAGCGGACAGTGGAGATATCCACGCCCTTCCCAAAAAGATTCACATTCGTGGGGATGCCATTGCGAAGAAGACGCCATACAAAAAGATTAATCTTTTTTGGGACACAATTGTTCCAAGTAGTATGCAAGTCATTAATGGGGAGAGATTTATTATCAATGAATTTACGAATGGATGCAACAAGAAAGTGAGACTTACCATCGAAATTCCAGGTCCATCTATCATCACTATTGTCGAGATCTCTAGGCAACAGGCTAACCATGCTATCAAGTTGTTCATGTTCACTCCCTGATATAATATCCCTACGCCAATTCCAAACCCAACCAGCACTTGAATGTCGATTACTAACCAAACATTCCTTTCCATGAATATCCAAAATGACTTGTGCCCATAAGCTGTCTCGGTAATTTATACCCCGCCATCTCCACTTATACAAAAGAGATAAATGCAAAGCATTTAAGCTGCCAATTCCTAGCCCGCCAACTTTTTTACTTGCCAATGCCGTATGCCAATTAATCAAGTGAATTTTCCTTTTGTTCAACGAGCCTCCCCAAAAGAAAGAAGACCTCAAGGATTCCAATGTCTTAACAACAGATTTAGGCATACGATAAATGGAGAGAAAATAATTTCCTAAAGAACCAAGCACAGATTTGATTAGTGTCAATCTCCCACCTATAGACAAAAGGTTCGCTTTCCAACCCGATAGGCATTTTTTAAACTTATTAATGATAGGCTCCCAGAAAGAAACTCTTTTAGCACTACCACCAATGGGGATACCAAGATATTTAATTGGCAGATTTCCGGCTTTGCACCCAATAATACTAGCAAGACGACCAATCTCCTCTTGACAGACCCCGACACCAATGATAGATGATTTTTGAAAATTAATTTTAAGACCCGAGACACCATAAAAGAATCTTAAAGCATTCGACATATTATTCAAATTATTCTCAGACCATTCGCCAACAACAATGACATCATCGGCATAGAATAAATGTGAGATCGTGACCTGGTTAAGTTTAGCTCCCGAGAACATACCATTACTGGCTAAATTATTAATAGTAGTGTGAAGGCCTTCCATGGCAATGATAAATAAGAATGGAGCCATATGATCTCCTTGGCGAAGGCCACGATGTATGGTGAATTCTTCGGTTGGACTTCCATTTACTAGAACAGAGGATCTTGCTGAGAACAAACACGCTTTTATCCAAGAAATCCATTTAGCACCAAAACCTTTAATCTCGAGCATTTGGAATAAAAATTCCCAAGATAAAGAGTCATAAGCTTTGGCGAAATCAATCTTGAACATCATCAATTTCTTCTTTTTTCTCTTGTACCAATCAATAACTTCATTAAGCAGAATAGGACCATCCAATATTTGTCTACCTTTTATGAATGTCGTTTGTTCAGGACTAACAATCAAATCAAATACCTTGGCTAGACGGTTGGAAAGTAACTTGGCTATGATTTTATACTAAATACCTATGAGACTGATAGGTCTAAAATCAGACATGAGAGTCGGGTTACTAACCTTTGGAATCAAAGTAATAAAAGATGAATTGCAACCAATAGGAATGAAGGCGCGATTATGAAAATCAGACACCATATTAAACACGTCGTCTTTCAAAATGTTCCAAAACTTTTTAACAAAAGTGAATGAAAATCCGTCAGGACCCGGCGCTTTATCCCCGCCACAACTCCACATTGCATCTTTGATTTCATCCAAGGGGAAGCTACTTTCAAGATCTGCAGCCACACTAGAAGGAATTTGATTGGTGAAAGATGATACAAAGGTAAATCGAGCCCCATTAAACTTTTTGAATTTCTCGGCATAATAGTCACGAAAAGAATTCTAGATGACCTGAGGCTCATTAATCCAAATCCCGTTATGTTTAATCCCATTAAGATATCCAGATCGCCTTTTTGCATTAATCATAGCATGGAAAAACTTGGAATTTTCATCTCCCTCCACTGCCCATTTGACTTTAGCCTTTTGTTTTAAATCCTTGTTGATGCCTTGATTAAACTTCTTTAATTCATGCAATAAATCCTTGCGCCGAGCAGCAAGAGACGAGTCGCCACCCGAATTGCTTATTTCACGGTCAACTGAGGCAATGTCACGAGTGATGGCATCTTTATTCCGGGTTGATAGCCTGTCTTTGTTCCATCTTTTCAATTCATCTTTGAGAGCTTTAAGTTTGTTTTTTAGAAGAACAAAAGCATTTTGGGAATCACTTGCCACCGATCCTCCCCATTTCTCTATGATCATGGAATCAAAACCCTCCATTGACAACCACGAATTATAGAACTTGAATGGAGTAGGCCCAAAATCCAACATCCTTTGCTTGAGAAGTAGCGGTCTATGATCAGAAACGATCTCGTCTAAAGCTTCCATAACAATATTAGATACGGAGTCTAGAAAAAGATTGTTAACCAAAAACCGATCGAGTCGACTGGCTTTAAGACCATCTGTCGACATTCTGGTATATTTATGCCTCCCCATGTTCACATCAATTAAGTTACCTCTAGTAATAAAATCATTAAAGTTGTTTGCGTTTGTAGTCGAAAAACCAGTACCCAATCGTTCATCAATGTTCCTGGTGGAATTAAAGTCACCACATATAAGGTAACTGCCCACATTAGCTTGCATAAAGTCCAGTATCATCGACCATAGATCAACCTTTTCTCTTTCATTCTGAGGTGCGTAGACGTTTAGCATGTAACAGTCAAACTTGGAAGACACCCACGTACCTTTAACCGCCACAAAATTATCGAAAATGAAACTGCCAGAAGAACTAAAAGACTGGGGATCCCAAATGGAAAGGATGCCCCCCGATCTTCCATTAGCCAAAGACTCCACAAAATCAAAATTTTGGTTGCCCCATAGAGCTCTCACACGAACCAGATCTGGAGAAGATATTTTTGTTTCTTGTATAGATAGAAAATTAACACCATTCTTTGCAAGGATACGATTAAGAGACTTTCTTTTTTCATCGCATCCGGTACCACACATATTGATTGACAAAATATTCATTGAAAACCTTTATCGACACTCATCCTTTTCACAATTTGAGCAAAAGTGCGAGGTTTATCCTTAACGATGTAACCCATGAATTTTCCTACCTGAAACAACACTTTGGGTTTATCAGTAGACATATTCGAATTGAGAGAGGAACAATTCGACCCTCGCTTATTATAGTGAGCACTAGGCGCATGAAATGAATTAGCTGACTCATCAGAAGATTCCGTAGTAATCTTTTGCTTTGATCGAATTAAAGGAGGGCAAGAATTTGGTGTCTTATGAGGACCCATCTCTTGTCTCATAATTCTCTCCAAAGAGAATAAATCAGTAGAGTCCTCGAGAATATTAGGATCTTTATCATTCGAAATCCCTTTTTGAAGAGTGTTTTCCGGAAAAACCTCCGGTTCAGTAACCGAAGGGATTTTACAATCCGCAACAACCTGGTCATGATTAAAATCCCTAGAGTTAACCTCCTGTTCAAATTCCATCTTACCCCCATTTTTATAATTATTCATTTTAGGCATAGAAGCCTCAGTCACCTTACAGTTTCCAATATCTCCATTACTGACCTCCTTTTCTCTAGCATCCGACTCTATTTTATGCATTGATGAGCCATCTAATTTGCTCTCCAGGTTCCCGACAGAAGTTGTACACTTCTCCACAGGCGACCCATCTTGGTCCCCATTGTCATTTTCCGAGTATTCTTTGCATAAATTAGAATCAAACTCAGCACTATGTTGTGATATGTCATCGTAAGAATCACTGTCATCCCTTGAGGAATCTGAGTTCTCAAAGTTATCATCACTAGTATCATTGTCATATTCATTTGAATCATATAAAGGCGGTAATATTGTGGGTTCCCATGGATCAATTTCTTTAATCCAGACTACATAAGGTTTATCATCCAAAGAGACAGTAAGTTCCTCAAAGATGAAACTCTTCGAATAAGACAAAAGACACACCTTAGCTACTGAACACGCCGTCTCCCAATCACAATCAAAAAACACCCCTTTTCCCCAAGGTTCAACAATATCCAAAATGGTTTTGTTGTGCCATGCTCCCATTGGAATTCCGTGAATTTCTACCCAAACCATGCGTTCGTCCGAAACAAAAGAATCACAAGGTGTCTTACATGCACCAAACCTGCTCTTATAAGATTCGTTAGCCACAAAACGGTATTTTGCTTTGCGAGAAGCAAATTTAGCATATATCCAACGACCTCCAATGAAGTTTATCTTCATGTCAAGAAATCCCTCAGAGTGAAACCAACGTCTCACAGATGGGATGAATTCAGGATTTATCACTTTTAACAAAATCGAATTTGAGACATCATGAGTAACATCAGAAATAGAGTTTACCTTGACAATTCTACGCTGAATGGGAATAAAAGAAGTCTCCTTAGGTTTTGATACAGCATCTGCATAAGACTTCTGATTAACATTCTTATCGAAAACCTTGGAATGGCTTGGAATAGTATTGTTCCTTTGAGAAGTAATCGTAGGTTCCCCTCTTGATTTTCTGTTACTGAAAGATCGATTGAATTTCACCACGTCTACAAAAACCTTATACTTCGCGAACCACATTGAATTCAAATTCGATAGAAGCAAATTCGCATTTGAGACCTTTATGAACCGCACAAACCCGAAACGTTTCCCAGCTTTGGACAGCCTATTGGCAATGAAGACATCAACGACCGTACCCCATACCGAACATCTATTCCACAATTCCTTGTACGTAACAGATTGAGGAAAGTTAGTGATGTAAAATGACATGGACATACGTTCTAAGATACTTGATTTAGTTTTAGTTATTGTATTAGGGTTTCTATTTCCATCACTGGCATGCGAAGCGTAATTGGACCCCTCTGAACGAACAGCTTTATTCCTCTTATGATGATTGACCCTAATCCATTCTCCTTGTTGATCTTCGTCATCTCCTACCTTTGATCTTTGTGAATTCGCCTCTTTAGTGTTTTTTTCCGCCTCCATAGTTTACTTAATTGGAGTTGCAGTTAATAATTAAATTGTTTTTTAGGGCTTGGATTTAGATTTAGGATCTGATAATGCAGGGTTTAATTTGGGATTTAATTTGGGGTTTCAGTGAATTTGGGATTCCATTATTATTAGATCTGTAATTATTATTATTATATTATTATTATTATTATTATTAATAAATTATTGAGGAGATGGTGGATCAGACTTGTGAAGAAGACGAAGTCGCCATTCACCTTGCTTCATACTATTCTTCAAATAACCCAATTAATATCAGTAGAAGCTTCTTTATAATTAGTTGGTTCAATGCTTTTATTCAGATTAGTAGAGAAACAATGAATATCATGAGGAAGATGAGAATAATTAACAACTTTATTTAAAGGATATTTAACTTTTCCTTCCAACTAAAAATCTTTTAATCTTTTAGAAAGAGTTATATTCCTTTGAGATCTTCTTAAATTATTTGGATTTCCCTCAGAAACAACATTTTCATTCATGTTCTCTAGAATAGTTGCAGACTCATCAAGTCTGGTAGCCACATTAGGACTGCCAGGAATTGAATCACTATCATTGGTAGCCATTGGGCTGCCAGTAGGATCATTTCCAGTTGCCACAATTGGGCTGCCAGAACTAGATGGACTACCATCATTCCCAGATTCATGGTTATTGTCTTCCTCATCATCATTGGGATAGGGACCAGAATTCATAGCATTATCCTCATCAAATTTATCAAAAAAATTAGTTTGATCTAAATTTAAAAATTCTTTGTTTTCAGAAACCATTTTGAAAGGAAAAATATTCTCATAAAATTGTACATCTCTTGAATAAAGAAGATTCTTTTTTTCCAAACTATAAAGTTTATAACCTTTCTTGGAATTAGAATAACCAACAAAAACACACTTTTCAGCTCTTGAAGAAAACTTATCATTATTATTCAGAATTATAGAAAAACACAAACAACCAAAAACTTTTAAATGTTTCAAAGTAGGTTCAAAACCAAAAACTTTTTCATAAGGAGTTTTGCCATGAAGAATAGAGGAAGGAGTTCTATTAATCAAATAGGTAACAGTTAAAACAGATTCACTCCACAAGGACAAAGGAATTCCCCCTGAAACATAAGAGACCTAGCAACATTCAGAAGGTGTCTATGTTTCCTTTCAGCAATACCATTTTGTTGAGGTGAATAAGACATAGATGTTTGATGAAGAATAACCTCATTTTTAAACAAAGAAGTAATTTTATAGTTAATAAACTCTGTGCCATTATCACTTCTAAATATTTTTATCTTTGTATTAAACTGAGTCTTTACAAGTTGCACAAAAGTAAAAAATATAATCAAAAACTTCAGTTTTAGACTTCATAAGGAAAGTCCAGACTGCTCTAGTAAAATCATCAACAAGAGTTAGAAAATATCTATAACCTTCTTTTGAAATAACTTTATAAGGACCCCAAACATCTGCATGAATTAAGTCACCAAGGTTTTGAGATTTATGATCACTTAAAGGAAAAGGTGTTCTGGCCTGTTTAGCCTGATGACATATATCACAAGGACCAATTGAACCATCTTTTAAGTCAAGTTTCTTATTAAAAATAGCTAAAGCTTGGTCTGCATGGTATCCTAATCTCATATGCCACAGTAACTTAGAAGCAAAAGGAAGATTAGCAGAATTGCATACCACATTATTACAAGTAGGAAGATCATCATAAACATATAGACCACCCTGCTCACTACCAATCCCCAACAATTTCTTTTGAATTAAATCATGAAGATAACAGTTATTTTCATCAAAACCTACAAACAACTTATTGTCTCTTGCTACTTTGTGAACAGACATAAGATTCACATTATAATCAGGAACCACAAGAACATCATATAATATGACTCCATTTTTTAAGTGTAAATTACCAATCTGTTTAACAATAGCACTAGTTCCATTTGGATGCCCTATTCTTAATTTTAAATCTGAAATATCTACCACATTTGTAAGATTTTTTTCAAAATGAGTCATATGATGATTTGCACCAGAATCTATAATCCATTTAAGAATTAAAGCATGTAACATAGAACAATTAAAATTAAATAAAGGATTATTCCAAATACTTCTACCTGCCATATTAGCATGTATACCAGAAGAAGAAGAAGAAGCATGAACAGAAGCAACAGACTTGTCCTCAATCAAAGATAACAATTTAGCAAGTTGATCATGTGACAAAGAAGGAGCAGTATTAGAAGAAACAGTAGTAGAACCAGAAGAAGTAGTCTGCACATTTGAATTATTACTGACAACTCTATTACCAAATTGATTTGATCTTTTATAACCCAATTGAAAACATCTTTCTATTGTATGACCAATTCTGTGACAATTTGTACACTGAAGATTAGGATTAGGAGGTCTAAAAGTTCTGGTATTATTATCAAAAGTTCTTTTAGACTCAAAATTATTATCAAATGTCTTTTTAGTGTCAAATGGAGGTTTATAAGTACCATTTTTAGCAGAAGAACCTTTAGAAAAGTTGGTTTTAACCACAAAAGCACTTGTAGTATTAGGTTTATCAGTTATACCTGCTCTATGTGACTCTTCTCTTAGAAATTATAGCATAAGCAGTTTTAACAGATGGTAGAGGTTCTTTAGTTAAAATATTAGATCTAACACCCATATAAACATTATCCAAATCCATTAAAAATTGCATCAATCTCATTAGATCATTGTGACTTTTAACAGTAGTAGCAGCAGCACAAGTACAAACAGGCAGAGTAACCATAGAATCATATTGCTTCCACAAAGATGTCAAATTATGATAATATTCAGACAGAGAAGCACCATTTTGAGTTAAAGAGTTTATCTTATGATGTAGATTAAAGATAACAGAACCATCTAGTTTATCATAAGTATCTATCAATTCTTGCCAAACAACAGTAGCATTTGTAGAAAAAATTTGTCCTAGATAAAGCTCTTGTGAAACACATACTAAAATCCAATTAAGCACAACAGCATTACACCTATCCCATTGACTAGCAAGCACAGGATTATCCACAGATTTCAAACAAGTTCTATCAATAAATCCAATTTTATTTTTAGTTTGTAATGCAAGTTCCATAGCACATGACCACACTTTATAATTATCAGTTCCTAACAATTTGAAACCAATCAAAGGAGTACTAACAGTATCACTTGCATGCATATACAAAGGATCACCAAAATCCAACTTACTTATCCTAGTAATCTCAAATTCAGATTCATTATCAGATTCTTCATTATGCACAGAATGAGGAGGAGTATTACCAGTATGAACAGAACCAGGAGGAGTATTCACCATTTTCAATCAAACAGAAAAGCAGACAGAAATAATATTCAAATAATCAAATAAGATACAGGGGGAAAAAATCAAGTTAAACCACAGACTATCACACACATAAACAAACAATCATGTAAAATAATCACACAAAACAGAATAGCCAGCAAAACAAAAGAACAATTTAATCAGACAAATAAGGAACACAAACAAACAAGAATCAACAAATAATTTCTTCTCAAAAAAAATTGTGCATAAAATATATCTTAATCTCACAAGAGTGTCAGTTACAGGATTCCTAACCTCTCGTATGAAGGCAGGTCAAGTATTAACACAATTGTTTTTATGAGATTAAAGATAAAGGAAAAATTTGATATATATATATATATAAATTTAATTTGAGAAGAAAATATAAGCATAATTAAACAGATAATAAAGAGATAAGAAAGAGAATACAATACAGTGCTATAAGCCGATGGTAGAGGAACCCTAATCCTTCTCTTGATTCACTTAGTCAAGAGAAGCAATCAGGATCTGAAATCAAAACCAGAAAACCCTAATTTTTCCTTGATTCACTTAGTCAAAGAAAAAATTAGGCAAAACAACCAGAATAGCAGCGGAAGAATATAGAACAAGGTTTCCAGAAGAAACCCTAACCCAGATCGAACGAACAAACCCTAAATCAAAATCTAGGGTTCCAAGACGGAATACGCCCTAGATCTGGTTAAATCAAACAGCAAAACGAACAAATCAACCACCGAAACGATGTTATGTTTCTGATACCATGTGAGAAACTGAATCTATCTCAGAAATATAGCAGATCCAACCAGATTAATAACAAAGAAGAATTATT
Source organism: Erigeron breviscapus (assembly GCA_034093135.1). Classification (NCBI taxonomy): domain Eukaryota; kingdom Viridiplantae; phylum Streptophyta; class Magnoliopsida; order Asterales; family Asteraceae; genus Erigeron; species Erigeron breviscapus. The sequence goes on along the minus strand of CM067167.1, from coordinate 192,555,395 downwards.
ATTATGTTTATATGATGTATTATTACAGACTTAAAATCAAATAATCATCAATATGATGATTATATACACAGAATAATATATATGTATCGATATGATATATATATATATATGTATGAATTATATAGAGAGAAATACAGAGAAAATTATAAGATACAATATGATCGGATGAATCTGAAAACCCTAAAAGGGTGAATAAGATTATATATAGTAGCCAAAATATTCATCTTCAGTCCTTGAAATCTTTGTGTTAGTCATGAACAACCTTAACTTCTTTTTGTCCATCATTAGCCCTTTATTTCCTCAATAATAGCATGTTCAGTCCTGCATATACTCAACATAAAACATAAGTATAAAACTTATACAATTAAGGTATAAACTTAATATTTGGAACAATATTTTAGTGAACAACTTGAGACACAATTAAGCAAATTATAACAACGAGCAAATAGCTCAATGATACAAGATATCACACACAAGTATCTCAGTGATGCAAGACCTAGGTTCGAGTCTTGTTGAAGGGGCAGAGTTTTATCCTAATTAAATGTTGTGCCTTTTGGCAGTTTAATTAAGGATTTTTCTCCTACAAGGTATTGAGGGTGAAGGCTCTCTAGCGCGGATCCGGTTAAAACGACGTAAGCTAGATCTCCTGTTGCGCGTAAATGATCCACGCCTTTTCAAAAAAAAAAGGATAATTGTAGCTGTTTAAGGTATGATCGATGTTTAATTATTTACTTTCCAAAAATTAGAAATGACTAAAAGTTCGGGTGGAAAAGTTGCGGTTATGAAATAACGGGCTAGATTTATATAGGAGACCCCATGAAAGAAGAGAGAAGATACCTTCGCCCACCCATTTTAAGATGCTTTGTGACAAAAAGAAGGGTAGTGATACTTTTTGTTGAGAGTTGATAGATGATTTATCCAACCTCAAGTAAATAGATAGCGACGTCTACTTTTGTATTTTTATAGCTAGACGGATGCCCGCACGATGCAGCGGTGATGGTGGTAGCGACGAAGGTGTGCGATGGCGGCAGTGGTGGCGACGATGTGCGGCGGTGACGGTGGTGGTGACGTGGTGGTGAATGTAAATTAATTGATGTAAGATGGGTGAATATGGTTCTTTGGTTGGAGGATCTATGTTGTAATTTATTTCATTAAGGGTATTATAGGTAAATATGTGAAGATGTTTAAATTAGTAAATAAAGAAGAGGGATAATATGGTCATTTCAAAATCTTAATTACTTAAAGGGGAAGGAGTAGTTTGCTTTATAGAGTAGTATACGCGATATGTGAAGTCGTACTAGAAATTGATTCCATAAGTGCATTTACACTTGTATCAAAAAATTCCACGACAAGATGAGAAAGATTCGAGAAATTGTGTTTTAGCCAATGAGTTCTTGATTTAATGACTAACTATTATTAATAGATAACGATTAACATTTGTAGTTAAAAGAATAAAAAATAAACAATAATTGTGTGTTAAAGAGAGTTTGTAAACTTCAAGAAAATAGATAGGGATTTCCTAAATTGTGAGCAATAATTATTTCCATTTCAACTTTATAACTAAAAAATCAGTACTCATGATTTTCTTGTCTTATTATTTTGTTTTGAGGCATTTTTATTTGAGTCTATACATAGTTTATTGTTTGATTATGAAGAAGTCAAAGACAAATTTAGGGTCATAAAAACTTTCTGATATCATAATCACGTCATGTTTAGTTATAAAGCATGATAATTTTGTGTAGTTAACCAAAATCATTTTGCTATTGAGTAATTATTATAAAGTATAAACATGCCGAAATTGAGGACTTGAGGTTGAGCCATCTAATAATCAACAATGAATCAGTACAGTGAATGATGTGCTTAACATACTTTATGATGATATCTGCGCTAGTACTGATGTAGAACAATTCTAACTTATACAATACTCGTTTATGTTATAAAAATATGTAATTACATAGCTTCGTTTTTTTAAAGGCAATTGTTAATTGATTGAAGAAATAGTCGCATTAAGTTATGGTTTGGGAGAGATGTATTTGGTTCGGATGTTTATCGGCGATGCCTAGCTTTATGGTAATAGGGCCAAGCCACTTTATGCCTATAAAATAGGGGTGTTCATCAAACCGTGAAAACCGGACCAAACCGGGTTATTTGGATTGGTTTGGTCGGATTGAGTTGTTAAAGTCTGGTCCGACGGTTTAAGTTTTGAAAAACCGGGTTCCTTGGTCCGGTTACGGTTTGAGCAAAGAGTTAACCGTCAAAAACCGGACCGGACCAAAAATATATATGTATATATATACACTAATTTATTTATATAAACTTACTTTTACTTTCATACTTTCACTTTATCCTTTTATCTTTTCAGCTTCATTCCTTCATTATGTTTCCACTCAAAGATCAAAATATTAAGCCTTGAGTCCTCCATCACCTTTAATATTTCATATTTTGTAAGTATAAAACACAAGGTATTTGTAACTTTATCAATGTTTTTATTAATATTAAGATTATAGAGTTCCTGACTTCTATATGTGTGATAAAAAAAAAGCATTAATACGAAAAAATGCATAATTTATTTGAGATAAAAAAAAAAGATCTTGAAACCGTCGAACCGGGCAAACCGGACCGGTTTACATGGTTTGGTTTGGTCTGGTTAAACAACATACTTGGTCTGGTTTGGTTTACTATATGTTGAAACCGGAAATGCCGCTTTGGTTTGAGATTTAGTCAAAACCGGAACAAACCGGACCACGAACACCCCTACTATAAACAAAGTATATGTTTGGTTACGATTTTCGGAGTGAACATAGAAGTAGGAATGACAATGGGTCGCGTTCGGGATGGGTAGTGCCAAACTCGAATCCGACCCGATAAGGAATATGCTACCCGAACCCGACCCGATACCCAATCGGGGACCCCAACGGGGATAAAGTTATGTCCAAAACCCGAAACCCGACCCGATAAGGATAACTATTATTTTAGAATAATTACCAAAACTTGTATGTTTGAGGAAGAATACGTGCTCTTGATGCTTGGAGAAATGGATGTGCAGTTGTTGAATATAGATACAAAATTAGGTGATATTAGTGTGCAACATTGTATTTATAGAAATGGAATATAGATTCAAAACTAATTAATCACTTATATAAGTATATAAATATAGATTTTGATATCGGGTCGGGTCGGGTCAGGTCGTGCCCCAGTCCTTGCCACGAACGAGTTCGGATAACGGTTCGGGTTTTTATGTCATCCCTACATAGGAATACCAAACGGCTAGACGGTAAGACCCCGTGCACCTTTACTATAGCTTCGCAGTGACAACCTTGATCGAATGTGTAGGATAGGTGGGAGGTGGTGACACACAACGACCAATCCTAATGTCATTTAAGCAAAATGATCAGGCATACTGAATTCAGTTTGTCTGTGTCACATTATATTAAATTAAAAAACTCAACATATCAAATTAAAAGCACTAAGTCGGCACGCTCGGTATCAACTCGTCGGGGGCACTTGCACTTCCCCCATTGCAGCCAGCCTTAGGATGCCGAATGATCAATATTATTCAATAATATAGAATAATAATAACTTTACTGTACATTGTGTATAGTAATAGTTGTAATCTGTTATGCACATGATCATTTCAACCTTCAATTCGTAGTTAAATGCATGGGACACTTTTTTCCCTCTTTTAGCCAACAAGTTTTGGGGCATATTCGATTGCATATGGTTCTTTTCGTATGATCACATTTCATATAAGCATGAAATCAAGAATCTTGTAAGCTTTAGCATGCCAGTAAAGAGTCTTTTTGATATGTTTTTTTACCCTACATATAATAACTTGAATGATGGTCAACTCCATTAGCAATTGCACAAGTTATTGAGCTTGCAAAACATGTCAACAAACAATATGATTGGCAAATGCCCTTTTTGCCCTCCACTATGGGAGCCAATTGTTAGGATGGTTTAGAGCACTTAGAATGTTGTGGCCTTGTGGGGATGTCGATATCAAAATCAAAAAATTTATGTTCTATTCAGTGTTGATTTAAAAACTCTTAGCAAATTGTATTTAGTGAGAGCGAGTGTCAGTTAATACCACTGACTTCGTTGGGTGGGCTTTTACCGTTAAAGTCGTATTTTATTTAAAAGTCGTTTGCAAAAAAATAAAAATAAAAATAAAAATTGTATTTGTTGTGTTTTATTAACGTGCCCCTTTTAAAAATAAGAAAATGATTGATCCTCCTAACATTTTAACCTAATAATCCTCCTAATAGTGTAAAACTTTGACATGTGTAATCCATTAATTATCTTTCCTCATCATCCCCCTTGATTTTTCCATGTGGCTTGATCCTATAATTAGGAGGATTATTAGGTTGATTAATTAGGAGGATCCATTATTACTCTTAAAATAACTATTATAAAACTTTATTTTAGTCTTTGTCGTAATGTATGAGTCACCATATTAACTAATGCTTTTAAAATTGGACCAGACCACGAACAGGTGAGCGGTTCAAAGTTGAATCGGTCCAACTGGTCGAAGATGAATTTGTTACTAATATGGTTATATGGGTAACAACTATCCTGTCATATTTTGTTACAAGGCCAAAATGTGTTTTGTTAGGAGTATTTTTTATATTTATGGGCTTAGCAGTTAGCACTGGCCCATTAGCTACAGTATAGTGTAAATGTTTGTGTTACATGAGTTGGATTTTATAAATTTCCAAAACTCTATAAATATTATAGAACTTCTGATATCTTATCTGGTTCACCAAGAATAGGAGCATTACCATAATACCATTTACTACCATCTATTGAATTGACAAATTAATTGTTCTAACTTAAAATGTTGTAATGCAGATTATTTTGGTGCAAGAGATCAAATGGATTCAAGCTTAAAGGAAAAGATGCATTGCAACTCAAGTAATCTATATATATATATATATATATATATATATATATATATATATATATATATATATATATATATATATATATATATATATATATATATATATATATATATATATATATATATATATATATATATATATATATATATATATATATATATATATATATATATATATATATATATATATATATATATATATATATATATATATATATATATATATATATATATATATATATATATATATATATATATATATATATATATATATATATATATATATATATATATATATATATATATATATATATATATATATATATATATATATATATATATATATATATATATATATATATATATATATATATATATATATATATATATATATATATATATATATATATATATATATATATATATATATATATATATATATATATATATATATATATATATATATATATATATATATATATATATATATATATATATATATATATATATATATATATATATATATATATATATATATATATATATATATATATATATATATATATATATATATATATATATATATATATATATATATATATATATATATATATATATATATATATATATATATATATATATATATATATATATATATATATATATATATATATATATATATATATATATATATATATATATATATATATATATATATATATATATATATATATATATATATATATATATATATATATATATATATATATATATATATATATATATATATATATATATATATATATATATATATATATATATATATATATATATATATATATATATATATATATATATATATATATATATATATATATATATATATATATATATATATATATATATATATATATATATATATATATATATATATATATATATATATATATATATATATATATATATATATATATATATATATATATATATATATATATATATATATATATATATATATATATATATATATATATATATATATATATATATATATATATATATATATATATATATATATATATATATATATATATATATATATATATATATATATATATATATATATATATATATATATATATATATATATATATATATATATATATATATATATATATATATATATATATATATATATATATATATATATATATATATATATATATATATATATATATATATATATATATATATATATATATATATATATATATATATATATATATATATATATATATATATATATATATATATATATATATATATATATATATATATATATATATATATATATATATATATATATATATATATATATATATATATATATATATATATATATATATATATATATATATATATATATATATATATATATATATATTATTGTTCTAATATTAGTTATTATACTATGATGAGTGTCTATTATATCTATAAATTTTTCATGGTATCAGAGCCTAGGGTTTTATCCCTTGCTTTTGTTCTTGTTTAATCTGAATTCAAAATCGTTTTTATAACTTTTTTGTGATTAATCCTTTTTATATAAATATACATATAAAATATATATTATTATTATCCATCTGGTTATATCCTCTCTTTATTGCTCATGTGTAGGGTTTGGATCTTTTTAGATCTAAATCTTGCCATTTGATGCGATCTTTCTGTATCTATATGAATCAGATCTAATATAGATCTGATTCTATCTCCTATGAGTTGATATCAACTTCTTCGTGGGTTGATTTCAGACATTATTGGAGTATATTGTTGCCTTATCAAAGATTCTTTTGAATCTTGTGTCCCTTTATCTGGTTCTTGGAATTACTGTTGGCGACCCCTCTGTAAGATTCTTGTTCCTACTCTTCTCTGTAGCAAACCCTTTCTTGGTCTTGGAGCGCTCTGAGATCAAGAGGTTTGGCCTATAGGTTGAGATCGCTTTTGTTTGTTTATTATTATCTACTGTTTCTTGTTTATCTTACTTGTTTGGTTAAGTGGTGTCTTGCTATGACTATCTCTGTTTTTTGTGAAATTGTTATTGAAGCTTCTAGGGTTGTTATTCAGTTTTATGTTAGATACTTAGATTTGATTAAATCTGCTTGTCTTTATTACTTCTTGTTACTCTGTGGTGCCTTTATGAATTTGATATGATTATTGTGGTTATTGACTGTGTGCTTTAGATTTTTCTCATCATCTCTGTTTACTTGCTTTTATTCTCTTGCTATATTTTATCTTGTTCTAACCTTTCTTGGTCTTGGAGCGCTCTGAGATCAAGAGGTTTGGCCTATAGGTTGAGATCGCTTTTGTTTGTTTATTATTATCTACTGTTTCTTGTTTATCTTACTTGTTTGGTTAAGTGGTGTCTTGCTATGACTATCTCTGTTTTTTGTGAAATTGTTATTGAAGCTTCTAGGGTTGTTATTCAGTTTTATGTTAGATACTTAGATTTGATTAAATCTGCTTGTCTTTATTACTTCTTGTTACTCTGTGGTGCCTTTATGAATTTGATATGATTATTGTGGTTATTGACTGTGTGCTTTAGATTTTTCTCATCATCTCTGTTTACTTGCTTTTATTCTCTTGCTATATTTTATCTTGTTCTAACCTTTCTTGGTCTTGGAGCGCTCTGAGATCAAGAGGTTTGGCCTATAGGTTGAGATCGCTTTTGTTTGTTTATTATTATCTACTGTTTCTTGTTTATCTTACTTGTTTGGTTAAGTGGTGTCTTGCTATGACTATCTCTGTTTTTTGTGAAATTGTTATTGAAGCTTCTAGGGTTGTTATTCAGTTTTATGTTAGATACTTAGATTTGATTAAATCTGCCCATTAGCTACAGTATAGTGTAAATGTTTGTGTTACATGAGTTGGATTTTATAAATTTCCAAAACTCTATAAATATTATAGAACTTCTGATATCTTATCTGGTTCACCAAGAATAGGAGCATTACCATAATACCATTTACTACCATCTATTGAATTGACAAATTAATTGTTCTAACTTAAAATGTTGTAATGCAGATTATTTTGGTGCAAGAGATCAAATGGATTCAAGCTTAAAGGAAAAGATGCATTGCAACTCAAGTAATCAAAGGAAAGGACTTCTGCTGCTTATAAAGGATGCAAGAGGGACTAAAGCTGGATATTCTGCTCTTCTTACCTTTAGGGTTGTTTCTAGTTCTTGTGTTCTTATCTGTTGTTGTCTTTTGGTGATTATATTCTTGTTAAAATGGCTGATATTCTAGATGACAATTTGAGGCCTATTAATGATGATTATGAACATGATGTTAACTTTTTTGGAACTCTTATAAGTAAACTTGACTTTGGTGACCCTTTGTATCAGCATGCTAGTGACACATCTGGTACTCCTTTGATTAGTTTGAAACTTAAAGGCACTGAAAATTATAAAATATGGGCTTGTGCAATGGAACTTGTGAAAAACCTTTTGATAATGATGTGCTTGCTAAACAATGGGAAAGATGTAATTCTGTGGTACTTTCTTGGATTCTTAGCTCTTTGTCTGATGATGTTTATTTGGGTCAAATCTTTTCTAAAGATGCTATGGCTGTTTGGGAAGAACTTAAGGAAACCTATGATAAGGTTGATGGCTCAATAACTTTTAATCTGCATCACAAAATTAACTCTTTATCTCAAAATGGAAGTTCTTTGTCTGATTATTATCTACTGTTTCTTGTTTATCTTACTTGTTTGGTTAAGTGGTGTCTTGCTATGACTATCTCTGTTTTTTGTGAAATTGTTATTGAAGCTTCTAGGGTTGTTATTCAGTTTTATGTTAGATACTTAGATTTGATTAAATCTGCTTGTCTTTATTACTTCTTGTTACTCTGTGGTGCCTTTATGAATTTGATATGATTATTGTGGTTATTGACTGTGTGCTTTAGATTTTTCTCATCATCTCTGTTTACTTGCTTTTATTCTCTTGCTATATTTTATCTTGTTCTAACCTTTCTTGGTAGAAGAGAGGGTAGTGGAGTATACTTGTCAAGGCACTATAAGTGTCCTTGAATCTGGCCTCTGCTCTTCTTACCTTTAGGGTTGTTTCTAGTTCTTGTGTTCTTATCTGTTGTTGTCTTTTGGTGATTATATTCTTGTTAAAATGGCTGATATTCTAGATGACAATTTGAGGCCTATTAATGATGATTATGAACATGATGTTAACTTTTTTGGAACTCTTATAAGTAAACTTGACTTTGGTGACCCTTTGTATCAGCATGCTAGTGACACATCTGGTACTCCTTTGATTAGTTTGAAACTTAAAGGCACTGAAAATTATAAAATATGGGCTTGTGCAATGGAACTTGCTTTGGAAACCAAAAACAAACTGGGATTTATAAATGGAACTTGTGAAAAACCTTTTGAAAGTAAACATTCTGAAAACAAAAATTTTGAAAATAGAAGAGGTCCAAATCTAAATCTTAAATGTTCTAAGTGTAATAAGTTTGGGCATACTGTTGAAATATGTTATGAAGTTGTTGGTTATCCTCAAGGTTATGGTAATTCTTACAGGCCCAATGGTGAGTTTGTCAAGAGAAACTCTTATCAGTCTTTTGGTAGAAACATGTCAAGTAATCATGCTACTCCTACAGAGCCACAAAACTCTGTTCTCTCTCATTCTGGTTCCAGTTTTAGCTCTGGAAACCCCACCTCATCCATGTCTTTCACTACTGAGCAACTAAATCATTTGATAAAAATGTTTGGTGAAAATTCTATGCCTAAATTTCCTCAAGCTAATATGGGAGGTATTTTCTTTAATTCAAACTCTTTCTTTAATTCAAACTTTGAGAAGTTTTTCTGTTCCAATCACACCAAAGTTACTCCCAAAATCATCAAGGGATGGATTTCTGATTCTGGTGCTACTCAGCATATGACCAACTCTGACAAAAACATGTTTAATGTTGTTGATGTCTCTAACCTTGGCTTAACTGTGGGTCACCCTAATGGCACACAAGCCAAGGTTATTAAGATTGGAGACTTGAGATTGACTCATAATATAATTCTGTTTAGTGTTCTTGTGGTTCCTGAATACTGTGTTAGTCTTCTGTCCATACATAATCTTGCTAGGGATAGTAAATTTTTTATAGGTTTTGATGAATATCATTGTTATATTCAGGACTTGAGTACAAGAACAACTGTGGGGATTGGTAATGAATGTGATGGCCTTTATTTGTTTGCTGATTCTAATCTTGGTAAGACCAATATGACTTGTTATAATTCTACCCTTACTTGTAATATCTCCAAGTCTACATGGCATTGTAGACTTGGACACCCTTCTGACCAAGTTCTGGTTGTCTTAAAGGACAGACTGAAACTTGAGAATGTGACTCACAATTCCTTATGTGAGGTCTGCCATAAGGCTAAACAAACAAGGGAACCATTTCCCTTGAGTGAGCACAAGATTACCAAACTTGGTGAACTTGTTCACCTTGATTTATGGGGACCATATAGGATTCAAAGTAGGGAAGGTTTCAAATACTTTCTTACTATTGTTGATGACTATTCTAGGGTTGTGTGGGTGTACTTGCTGAAAAACAAACAAGAAACCTTTGAAAACATTGAAAAATTCTATTATCTTTTGCAAAACCAGTTTAATACTAATGTAAAGATCTTTAGAAGTGACAATGGAAGTGAATTTATAAAACAAAGAATGACTAGTTTCACCAACAAAAGAGGTATCATTCACCAAACTTCATGTGTTTACACCCCACAGCAAAATGAGATTGTTGAAAGGAAACATAGACACTTGCTTAATGTTGCAAGAGCTCTTATGTTTCAAGGGGGGATACCTCTTAATATGTGGATTGAATGTGTTCTAACTGCTACCTACTTGATTAACAGGTTACCTTCTTCTGTCCTTTCTGGAAAGTCTCCTTATGAACTTGTTTTATTTACTCTCCTAATTTGTCCCATTTAAGAGTGTTTGGATGCTTATATTTTGCAACTATCTTGAATAAATTTGACAAATTTAGTAGTAGATCATAAAAATGTATTCTAATTGGCTATGCTGATGCCAAAAAGGGATACAAGTTATTTAGTCTTGATAATAAAAACATCCTTTATTCTAGGGATGTTAACTTTTATGAAAGTATTTTTCCTTTTAAAATAAATCAACAAAACAAACAGTCCTCTGAAAGAGATGTTACTAATCTTAACTTCTTTGACAGTGTGTTTTTTGATAATAATGATCATCCAATTCACTCTGTGCCCAATGATGATAGAAGAGACCTGAATTATAGTGTTGGCAGTGAGTCTTCTCATCCTGGCAGCCCATCCAAGGCTACTGGGGCTACTGATGAGCAGAGGTCAACCTCTCACCTTGGCAGTCAACCTATGACTACTGGTGATCAAGGTATCACTGCATCACTTGATGAAAACCTTAATAATTCGGAGGGCAACTCTTTTCCTTTAGACTTTGTTCATAGGGATGATAATCCAGTCAACCTTAGGAAGTCTAATAGACAGACCAGAACCCCTAAACATCTTGAAGACTTTGTCCTTGGTACCAAGACTAAATAGTATATCTAATTTTGTGAACTATTCCAAGTTGAATTCTGAGAACTTATGTTTTGTTTCTAGTTTAAATAAACATGTTGAGCCCAATTCTTTTGTAGAGGCCAGCAAAGACCCTTTATGGGTTGATGCTATGAATGCTGAAATGGAAGCCTTACATAAGAATGGTACTTGGATTTTAACTGACGTTCCTCCCAACAGGGAACCCATTGGTTGCAAATGGGTTTATAAGATTAAATATAAGTCCAATGGGGATATTGATAGATACAAGGCTAGACTTGTAGCCAAGGGCTACAGTCAAAGAGAGGGTGTGGACTTTGATGAAACATTCTCTCATGTTGTTAAAATGATCACCATAAGATGTCTCATTACCATTGCTACTCAAAACAAATGGCCCATTTTTCAACTTGATATCAATAATGCCTTTCTTTATGGTGAGATAGTTGAGGATGTCTACATGGCACCTCCTCCTGGGTACTGTTCCAATACTGATCCTAGAGTTTGTAAGCTTGTTAAATCCTTGTATGGATTGAAACAATCTTCTAGGAAGTGGTATGAAAAACTTTCTAGTGCTCTCATAGATTATGGTTTCTCTCAAAGTAAAAGTGATTATTCACTTTACACCAAGAATTTTAATGGTGTGTTTGTTGCTATCCTTGTTTATGTTGATGATATCATTATCATTGGCAACTGTGTGAATGAAATTGTTAAGTGTAAAGAATTCCTTGGAAAAATATTCTCTATTAAGGATTTAGGAAAGTTAAGGTACTTTCTTGGCATTGAAATTCTTGATACTAAAGAAGGTGTTTGTATGAACCAAAGAAAGTACTGTATGGATATCTTGTCTGAGTATGGGTTGCTTGGTTGTAAGCCAACCCAAACACCCATTGAACATAATCTGACTGCATGTTGTGATGACCCTGATGATGCTCCTCTTGAAAACCTAACTGAGTATCAAAAGTTAGTTGGAAAACTTATTTATCTCACCCTTACAAGACCTGATATTGCTTTCTCTGTACATGTTCTAAGTCAGTTTATGCATAAACCTTATATGTCTCATTTCAAGCTTGCTTTAAGAGTTTTAAGGTACTTGAAGGACTCCCTAGGTAAGGGAATTCACTTAAAAGGTAATTCTGATCTCTCCATATGTGTCTATGTTGATTCTGATTGGGCCAATAGGGTAACTGCTAGGAAAAGTATCACTGGATACACTCTTTTCCTTGGTGGTTGACCCATTGCTTGGAAAAGTAAAAAGCAGCCCACTGTATCTAGATCTTCTGCAGAGGCAGAGTTTAGGGCTTTAGCTGCCATTACATGTGAAGTTATTTGGGTTCTTAAGATCTTGAATGAATTTGGAATAAGGCAAGAAAAGTTTGTTCCAATTCTGTGTGACAATAAGGCTGCAATCCAGATTAGTGCTAATCATGTGTTTCATGAAAAGACCAAACATTTTGAAATTGACCTTTACTTTGTAAGGGAAAAGATTAGCATGGGTGTAATTGAGACTGTCAAGATTAACTCTGAAAATAATATTGCAGACCTAATTACAAAAGGGCTTACATCTATTCAGCATAACAAGTTCATTGCAGAACTTGGACTTGTTGATCTCTTCCACAATTAGTTTGTTGGGGGGGGGGTGAATTGACAAATTAATTGTTCTAACTTAAAATGTTGTAATGCAGATTATTTTGGTGCAAGAGATCAAATGGATTCAAGCTTAAAGGAAAAGATGCATTGCAACTCAAGTAATCAAAGGAAAGGACTTCTGCTGCTTATAAAGGATGCAAGAGGGACTAAAGCTGGATATTCTGCTCTTCTTTATATTTGGGATGCTTGTGTAACAAATTAGTACATGAGGGACTGCTTGTGTAATTTGCAATTAGGGCTTGGTGTATAAATACCCCCTTATATCACTGTAGCTGAACCACCACTTCTTGCAGCCTCTTTTTACCGTTTGAAAACCTTATTTTTCGATGTAATCGTTAGATCTATTTAGCTTAATTTTCTGTACTACCTTGATTTAATCTTATGGCTAGTTCGTTATTTGTTGATGCAATGTTGTGTGTCTATTATATATATATATATATATATATATATATATATATAGGGACAATCAAATAAGAACAGTCTTAAAATAAGAACACGGTGAGAACACTTAAAAACTACATTTTGATGCATTAAAACATAAAACTAACATAGTGTATAACTAATTATCATTTTTTAAGTGTTTAACAACACATTGGTTTGTCAAAATCGAGAAAATCATGTTTTTTGTTTTGTGCATCCATCTTGGATGCATATTCATCAAAATGATGCATCCAACAAAAAACGTGATTTTTTCGATTTTGACGGATCAATGTGTTGTTAAACACTTAAATAATGATAATTAGTTATGCACTATGTTAGTTTTATGGACTTTTAATGCATCAAAATGATGTTTTAAGTGTTCTCCGTTCTTATTTTAAGAGTGTTCTTACCGAAGTGTTACCCTATATATATATATATCTATAATTTTCTTCACCATCCCTCTCTAACATCATCATATCCTAGACCACCATACAAAGTTGGCCACCATCATCCAACCAGCTTTACCTTATTTGTTAGATGAATTATAAAATGTCTACTGCTATGCATCGGACGCAATTCTATTGCATATATGATACATTAATGCCAAGTAGTTATCAACTCTCTCACTTTTTAACCATTTTAAACGAAATTAAGAGCCATCACAACTCATAGCATTATCAAATACCCATTAAGCCAATAGCCCAATTTAATACTATCCCATTCCCATACTTTACGTAGAAAACTGGCCCAATGATAGCAATAGAAGGATAGAACCGGTCTAATATATTTCAGGCTTGAATAGTTGCATTTAAACATGTTTTTAACATTCTAAACGTTAGCCCTATCAATTCACACACGGAGTTCCATAAGTTCTATTTTATTTGTGGTGTTATTTTTGCCAAATCGAAACTAAAGTTACTTATAGAGAAACCCGCGAGTTAAACATTGACTTTGTTCACGGCTTTGTGTTGGGGTATCATAGACCTGAGGTTTGATGGCTTGTTGACTTACATCGGCTTGCATAACTTGAATGAGTTTGGCCCGAATGCAATTGGTAGTCCATATAAGTATACTAGCTTGGAATTCAAATATTTCCTTTTTATAAGGATAATGATTACTATGCCTAATTTTTTCATAATCACACCTTATGAATGAAATTTAACCTAAACCTTCTTTAGTTTCACAATAGACATAGTTTTGCCAAGACTTCTTGACATAAGCATATCTGTATAGTTCGCGCCAAGACTTCCTCTTGATATAAACATGCTTAGATAAAATATTGCATTTTTCGTATGATCAGCTACATGTAGGATTTGCACCCTAAGGCTTAAGACCTTACTAATGGGTCACCAACCAACCCATTGGCAACTCTTTTATTAGCTATTTACCCAGTTGTCACCATAAATTGATTGATGCTTATCTTGAGTGCTGGTGTGTGTTATGCACAAGTTATACATCATCTTCTTTCGAAAATACCCTATTTAAGAATCTGTTAGATACAAATCTAGCTATAGTTCTTTATTCAAATGTTTGTATAGAAACTTGTATCAAAAGGTGAATGATGAAATGTTTGTTAAAAAATGTAAAAAATGTCTGAGCCCGGGTTCGAACCGGGGACCTCTAGTGTGTGAGACTAGCGTGATAACCGACTACACCACCCAGACGATTGAACACTGATCCAATGAAAATTTACAAGTATGATGAAGACTTGCAAATGGCTATTTAAATATATTTTCTTTATGGTAAAAGTTATATAGCATATTACATTATGTTATAATAAACTAGATAATTAAAGATTTACCCTCGTGTTCTAAGATTATCTCCAATGGAGAAGTTTGTGCACATCCGTCGAGATCCTTTCTTGTCCTTTCTTGTCCATAGCATTGAAGCACGTTCGTCCTTGCTTGTCCATAGCCTATAGCCTATATATCCTTCACCAAGGATATGGTTTTGGATGTCCATAGCCTATGCAACATCTTTTTAGCCTATATATCATTCACCAAGGATATGGTTTTGGATGTTTGTATGATTGGAGGTAAAATTAAAGAATTTAAGGATTTGTAAGGATATGATGTGGCAGCTGAAGGATGCCCATTGGAGATAGCCTAATTAAGTTGGAAAAACGAGCTTTCTTTTATCATTGAAAGGTTTTCTACATAAATTTTATTTGAAATTGTTTGGTGTTTTTCATGTTTGTTATCTTTTTCAGGAAAAAAAGTTTCTTTGGTTTGCTTATAACTAAATTAAACAAGTATAAATTTATTAAAAAATATTTTATGAAATCGTTAAAGCTTAATAATTTTAATGTCTTAAAAAAAAGAAGCAAATAATACATTACGAACTCTCAAGTTTTCTATACCAATCTTGAAAACTACCATTAAAAGTTCAGATATCTTAAAAATTATGATAATGTATTAATCATTTGTAGATATCTTATAAAACTATGATAAATAATCATTGCTCCCCGATATACTATGCCAGTAGAAATTAAAAGAATAGCGATAGCTTATTGTAATTAAAATCTACCAAAATAGTTTACACTTTCAAACAATGACAACAACAAAGTCAAATACACCTTAAAATTCATATTTTAACCCACAAATCTACTTTTTTCTTGATATCTTTTTGGTGAAGGATGTCACAGGGAAAATGACCCATCAACCCTCCACCCGTGGCCGTGATCATTGGCCGTTAGATGCAGCCATTGATTTCTTTAACTTTCTGTTTGTGTAAATCCTGGAATACAAAGCTTTGGTCCTAATAGCCAACCAGACATCCAAAGCGAATCCGACCACACACGTAGCAGTCATTACAATAAACACATTGCGGTAACAATGGGCACCAACACAAGTGTTGCCTCCACCAGCTGTGGCTGTGGCCTCTGCATCATACAAGAAACCCGCAAGCAGACCAGAGAAGAGGAAGGAACCAAGTGGAAGGTTGAGGATTAGGATATTGTAGATAAGGCCATAATATTTGAGGCCAAAGAGTTCAGAGGCAGTGGGGACCGTGATAGCGAGACGGACACCATAGCATATTCCAACGACTATGGAGCCGATGTAGAGTGAGCCAGGCATGGCTATGGCCATCAGAACATAACCTACAGCCATTAGAATCTGAGCCGCTGCATTCCATAGAGGTCTTGGAGTTCCAGCTTTCCTGTAATGAGGGACAATATATGTAAGCACAAATATTAACATTGTTTTAAAAAGTACATTTTGTCATTTTGAACTTTTAATCTGCAATTCTAATAATCACACTTTAAAATGCACCCTTAACGGTTACATGCATATGTCAAAAATAGGATCACATCAAACAAACACGAGACTCTTGGGATTCTGAACTAGACAGACAAAAACGAGCCTATAATTGTAACATAACCTATATCAAGTACGGCTTAATGAGACGTCCAAAAGTCCTTATTTAATCATAAAAAAAATATATTTCAGCTTCAACATCAACATAAGAATAAAGTTGCAACTTTCATGCATCTTTGGTAGAGAAAACTATAAAATAAAATATGACGTAAAGAAACATCTTTAACCTTGCAAGGAAAGCAACAGATGGGTATTCTAATATGTGAAAGAAAGAAAGAGTCAAAAGAGATGAAGACAACTTTCAGGAGCCTTCCAAGACACTTAAACAATAAGGCATGATAACAGCTGATACCTTCAAATGTATATTTTACTCAAGGACAAAGCAAATGTTGGGCATGGTTTTGAAAAATGTCATAATATTTTAGCCCCTACCCTTCCCCAATCCACAATCACCCATCACATCTATTAGTTATTAATTAATATAGATAAAGTCAAGTTGCTATCACTTGAACGATTAGTTTCTACACGACACAACGACTAAAATGTGAAGCATAAATGACCAAAACGAATAAGACCCCCTTCTCTTCATGCCTATCTCTTTGGTTATACTAACACAATCTCATTATCAATGATATATATCTATGTATAATGCACTCTCTACAAAAATGTGTATTTTTTCTTACAAAACGATAGCCATTATTCTCGTAAGTCATTGTAATCAATAAAGATGACATTTTTCATAAAGATCTGTAGCCATGGCTTATGAGACTCTAGGACCAACTAATCTTTTAGTTTCAAACAATTGCACCTTTTCATATATTCAACATGTAACAGGCAAACATACCTTATACGAAATTCATATACGACTAAAGTCCAGATCATTTTGGATCTTTGGGTTGATAGGTAGATATTTAGCAGTCACTATCGATGAGGACTTGTAAAGATGGCATGGTCCAGACCATTTTCAAGTGGTCCTGATCCACGCACGAAGTTAAACCACATGCGTCTTAAATATACAAAAAATATCTAGTGATCCCCCACTAGCATGCATATATGACTTTATAGAAACATCTTAGAAAATGCACCTATTTTTATACTATATAATTAAGAACTTCCTTTTTGAGCATTAAAGTATATTAAAACAGACGGTTATTAGGCCATATGAAGTTTTTGAAGACATCATGTTATAATAAAAAAATTAAAAAGTAGCAAGTCAATATCTTTGAAGCCAACAATGACCCACCTACCCACCCAACTTTTGTACTACCATTTTGGTGGGAGGGGGTTCCCAAGTTATCCCAACTTGACTGGGAAGATCTTGACCCTTGGATGAAAATTAAGGGTCAAGATTTAAAACTTATCTTTAAATCTTGACCCTGTTTCCGTAGGTGCTGATTTACTTCACGGGCGAGGTCTCTGGTTCAAGTCCAGGATGGCCCAGCTGCGCCAGGGAAAAGAATAGAAGAAGCGTCTTACTCCTTCATGCATGCTCCACTTGGCTCGGGGGGATATAGCTCAGTTGGTAGAGCTCCGCTCTTGCAATTGGGTCGTTGCGATTACGGGTTGGATGTCTAATTGTCCAGGCGGTAATGATAGTATCTTGTACCTGAACCGGTGGCTCACTTTTTCTAAGTAATGGGGAAGAGGACCGAAACATGCCACTGAAAGACTCTAACTGAACAATTGACCCTTGATTTTCATCCTTTCCCCATTTTGGTACCATTAAAACTACAATTTCATCATGATAATCTTTTAATCTTTGAGATTGAAAGGCAAGTTATGATTTGCCAATTTGACATAAGTTAATCTAGTAAGCCATTGGACAATCATCTAAATCTAGATATTAGTATATGATCATTGATTTTAAGTTAATTTAAAATTGAAAAAAGGATTAAGAAACTTACTTGATGAAATACTCTGAAACCGACCCAGATCCAATTCGGCCGAAAAATCCCCATATACTCGTTAAGGAAACGAATATTGACACGTCAACATACCCGAGAGCCAGACCCATTTGACCCATATTATTCTGAACCGCGAGACCAGTACCAACACCACATAAAAACGATACAAACAAAATCCAAAAGTCCAAAGTCTTGAACGCCTCAAACACCGTGTGTTCTTCTCCTATCACCGGAAACACCTTTTCCATTACTGGGATCACTTCCTTTCCTTCATTGGTCTCCGGTTCGTTACTTACAAGCAACGGTTCAGTCACAGTGGCTTCAACGTCTACGGTCTTTACGTGTTCTGAACGAATAAAATTCTGAATCGCGAGGTACACTGGAACTGCGATAGGGGTAGCTAGTAGGATCAACAAAACTATACAAAATGCCTGTGATAGCATATGCCCGTGGTCTCCAGTTATATCGAAAATGAGAAGGTAAACCGCAATGATGACTGCTAAGACGTTAAATATAGCGAAATAACGGGATTCTGATTTTTCTTCTGCAGTTGTCGTTGCAGGTGGGGTTTCGCGTAGAAAAATGATGGCAAAAAAACAGATTACAGCAGGAACAATTGATAGCATGAGTAGAAATCGTGCTGGATCATTGTTGAATAGAGCTGTACAGATATCAGTGAATATGGCAGTACTTAATCCGACATATCCTTTTAGAATACCGGAAACCGGACCTCTGTTTTTACGGAAGTTACGGATGCAAGTTACTAAGATTGCAGTGTTCATCCATGTTGTGCTGTTTCCTCCCATACATAGAAATATGCACATCTGTTTAGAAATTCACAAATTAAACAGTAGCTTAGCCAGGAATTCAATGTTTAATGGATGGGCCAATTAACTTTAGACTAAATTGTTACATAAAATAGTTCTAGAAATATAAAGTTTGACTTGATTAAATCAAATTGTTTAAAATGCAACAATTGACAAAAAATGTTTGACTTGAATGGATCATGTACACCAACTAAACACCTATATATTCAACTCAAATTGCATCAAAATGCACACTAATTGTTTTCACACTATGCACACCAACTGTTCACCAAAATGCACAAATGAATTAATTTAACAAGTTTATAACTAACTATTACCTATGACTCATTTTTGTTTGTGCTACAAGATTGTAATTAAATTAGTATACTAGATGACCCCTTTTCTTATTCTCAATATATATATATATATATATATATATATATATATATATATATATATATATACATAACATAATACTATGATTGGCCATGCATTCGGAAACAGAGTTCAAGGTTCGATAAAAAAAAAAAAAATTACCTGCCAATAAGGAAGAGGTTGGATTCTTTGGCTAACAACAAGCCATTGAACACCATAACCAATAAACCCTTCGATGGAACCAATGAGTAATAAAGCAGAAGGCGAAATTCTATCAGAAGAAAGCCCAGCAAGAAGTCCAAAAGCTTTACCGACATCTTTAGCAACAGAAAGATTATTCAACTGAAGCTGAGTTAATGCCATTAAAGATTTAAGTGCATCTGAATAGTTTGAAAAAGTGTAGTTGTTTCCGGAAATGGCTTGGACCCAAACAGCAGTCACAAAGCCCATCCATTTTCCGGCAGCTGATGTTGGTGATATTACTTTGAGGATACCCATTTTTGGGTTGAATTTTTTTTATTATTTATTTGGGAATGGAAAGAATCAAAGACAAAATAAAATGTGTAATATGTATTGTTATTGGGAATGTGGATTGTGAAAATTGGGTTTTGGTATCGAATGAAGGAAAGTGTATAGAATTTATACAAAGTCGGGTGGGTGTTTGGTTGAATAAAATATAAAGATGTATAAATTATTAATATAGCGAAGCGCGGGTTTAATATCTAGTTAAAAAATAATTGTTGTGTGCTTTTAACAGAGGACGCCGACAATGAAAACTTAAGGCGTCGGAGGTCGACTGCAAGTGGGGGTCGGTAACTCGGTATACATATACATACATATAAGAATATATGATGTAAGATTCGAAAAAGTGTATATATGGGTTGTATAGGTATTGATGCATTGACGTATAATTTACTTGTTCTTTCTAGACATTTTAATAAATGGGAGGGGATAATTTATTGAATTACATGGTTAACATCTTTTCGTCAATAGAGATTTAAGTTATAAGTTCGGTTTTTAGTGCTTGTAAACCCAAACAAGGACGGATCTATTAAAGGGTTCGAGGGGCCTGTACCCCTTCCGTTTTTTCGTTCAGTTTATCCGTATTTTGTTATATAAATTAGAGTTAATTACAGAAATCGTCCCTGTCGTGGTACCCAGCTTGCAGGTTTCGTCCCTACCTTTCAAAAATTACAGTTTTAGTCCAAAAAACTTTGCTCCGTCAACACTTTTAGTCCAAAGCATTAACAGACGTTAAAATACCCATCACGTGACCTGCACATGATGGGTATAATGGTCTTTTCATTACCAATGGACCAAAAGTGTAATTAACTCTTTGCAGGTAGGGACGAAACCTGCAAGCTGGGTACCACGACAGTGACTAAAACTGTAATTTTTGAAAGATAGGATTCCACAAAAAACAAACAAAAAAAAATCAAGAAGCAACAAAATCAAACACCCATCTTCCTCCTCTTCTTTTTCAGATCCATCAACAAAATCAAGCACCTATTTTCAAACCCAAAATCAAGAACCACATAATCCAAAAAAATCAAACACCCATTATCAAACCAAAAACCAAGAAGCAAATCCTAATTAGGTGAAGAACAAAAACAATTACAACAACAAGATTAGTTATGAAGCCACAAAACCTAGAATCGATCTCCAAAATCATATAAAATTAAACACACATATAACCAAAATCTGTAAATTTTCAATACTAAAAGGAAAGTTTGTAGTGGATCTAAAACACACACATATCAACATCATCCCCCACCGCCACTCCATCTCCCACTGCCACCCCTCCCGTCGCTACACCTCCCCCGGTCAGCTCACCACCACTAGCCAACCCACCACCCGTTTCAGACCAACCACCTGCCACCCCGCCACCAGTTGTAAACCCACCACCAGCCACCCTGCCACCAGTTGCAACCCCGCCACCAGTTGCAATCCCACCACCAGCACCACCACCGGAGCTCCCTCTCCGGCTTTCACCACCGCCAGCGTATCTCCTGCACCATCAGCTACTGATGTGGTACATTACTTACACATTACATTTACTTACATTAATTATGTTAACAGATCTGAACTACTTGGGACTAAAACTGTAATTTTTGAAAGGTAGGGACGAAACCTGCAAGCTGGGTACCACGACAGGACTAAAATTTAATTTTTGAAAGGTAGGGACGAAACCTGCAAGCTGGGTACCACGACAGTGACTAAAACTGTAATTTTTGAAAGGTAGGGACGAAACCTGCAAGCTGGGTACCACGACAGTGACTAAAACTGTAATTTTTGAAAGGTAGGGACGAAACCTGCAAGCTGGGTACCACGACAGTGACTAAAACTGTAATTTTTGAAAGGTAGGGACGAAACCTGCAAGCTGGGTACCACGACAGTGACTAAAACTGTAATTTTTGAAAGGTAGGGACGAAACCTGCAAGCTGGGTACCACGACAGTGACTAAAACTGTAATTTTTGAAAGGTAGGGACGAAACCTGCAAGCTGGGTACCACGACAGTGACTAAAACTGTAATTTTTGAAAGGTAGGGACGAAACCTGCAAGCTGGGTACCACGACAGTGACTAAAACTGTAATTTTTGAAAGGTAGGGACGAAACCTGCAAGCTGGGTACCACGACAGTGACTAAAACTGTAATTTTTGAAAGGTAGGGACGAAACCTGCAAGCTGGGTACCACGACAGTGACTAAAACTGTAATTTTTGAAAGGTAGGGACGAAACCTGCAAGCTGGGTACCACGACAGTGACTAAAACTGTAATTTTTGAAAGGTAGGGACGAAACCTGCAAGCTGGGTACCACGACAGTGACTAAAACTGTAATTTTTGAAAGGTAGGGACGAAACCTGCAAGCTGGGTACCACGACAGTGACTAAAACTGTAATTTTTGAAAGGTAGGGACGAAACCTGCAAGCTGGGTACCACGACAGTGGACTAAAACTGTAATTTTTGAAAGGTAGGGACGAAACCTGCAAGCTGGGTACCACGACAGTGGACTAAAACTGTAATTTTTGAAAGGTAGGGACGAAACCTGCAAGCTGGGTACCACGACAGTGGACTAAAACTGTAATTTTTGAAAGGTAGGGACGAAACCTGCAAGCTGGGTACCACGACAGTGGACTAAAACTGTAATTTTTGAAAGGTAGGGACGAAACCTGCAAGCTGGGTACCACGACAGGGACTAAAACTGTAATTTTTGAAAGGTAGGGACGAAACCTGCAAGCTGGGTACCACGACAGTGACTAAAACTGTAATTTTTGAAAGGTAGGGACGAAACCTGCAAGCTGGGTACCACGACAGTGACTAAAACTGTAATTTTTGAAAGGTAGGGACGAAACCTGCAAGCTGGGTACCACGACAGTGACTAAAACTGTAATTTTTGAAAGGTAGGGACGAAACCTGCAAGCTGGGTACCACGACAGTGACTAAAACTGTAATTTTTGAAAGGTAGGGACGAAACCTGCAAGCTGGGTACCACGACAGTGACTAAAACTGTAATTTTTGAAAGGTAGGGACGAAACCTGCAAGCTGGGTACCACGACAGTGACTAAAACTGTAATTTTTGAAAGGTAGGGACGAAACCTGCAAGCTGGGTACCACGACAGTGACTAAAACTGTAATTTTTGAAAGGTAGGGACGAAACCTGCAAGCTGGGTACCACGACAGTGACTAAAACTGTAATTTTTGAAAGGTAGGGACGAAACCTGCAAGCTGGGTACCACGACAGTGACTAAAACTGTAATTTTTGAAAGGTAGGGACGAAACCTGCAAGCTGGGTACCACGACAGTGACTAAAACTGTAATTTTTGAAAGGTAGGGACGAAACCTGCAAGCTGGGTACCACGACAGTGACTAAAACTGTAATTTTTGAAAGGTAGGGACGAAACCTGCAAGCTGGGTACCACGACAGTGACTAAAACTGTAATTTTTGAAAGGTAGGGACGAAACCTGCAAGCTGGGTACCACGACAGTGACTAAAACTGTAATTTTTGAAAGGTAGGGACGAAACCTGCAAGCTGGGTACCACGACAGTGACTAAAACTGTAATTTTTGAAAGGTAGGGACGAAACCTGCAAGCTGGGTACCACGACAGTGACTAAAACTGTAATTTTTGAAAGGTAGGGACGAAACCTGCAAGCTGGGTACCACGACAGTGGACTAAAACTGTAATTTTTGAAAGGTAGGGACGAAACCTGCAAGCTGGGTACCACGACAGTGGACTAAAACTGTAATTTTTGAAAGGTAGGGACGAAACCTGCAAGCTGGGTACCACGACAGTGGACTAAAACTGTAATTTTTGAAAGGTAGGGACGAAACCTGCAAGCTGGGTACCACGACAGGGACTAAAACTGTAATTTTTGAAAGGTAGGGACGAAACCTGCAAGCTGGGTACCACGACAGTGACTAAAACTGTAATTTTTGAAAGGTAGGGACGAAACCTGCAAGCTGGGTACCACGACAGGGACGATTTCTGTAATTAACTCAAAAATTAATTTCTTAGTGTTATTTTTGTGTCCTCGTGATTTTCAGTCCCCTATGATTTATTTATATTTTGGTTATATCTATGTCTCGTGACTTTCGGCTCCACCTCCTAAATCGGTCAAGATCCGCCACTAAAACCGAAGGTCATATATCTTAGGTGGAAGGTGGAAACAGTTTACTCATTATAAAAAGCACTGTTGTAAATAACGGATTTAACGACCATTATGACGGTAACGGAGGTCCACCGTCACGTTAAAGGGGTTGTAGGGTAAATTTGAAGGTCTGAGTCAATAACGGTCAAATAACAGATTTAACGGAGCTTAACGGTTAAATAACGGGATTTAACGGTCAAATAACGAGATTTATGGGTCAGATAACGGATTTTATGGTCAAAAAACGGATTTAACGGTCAAAAGACATTACTTTTGAATAATTTTGTTAGGATATTGCTAATATATATATTTTTTAAATAAATTCCTTTATATTTTATAGTCTCCGTTATAACGTCGTTATAACTCCGCGAAATAAGATTTAACCTTAAAGGTGGTCGACCGCCGAGTGACCGCCGAACGTTATTTACAACCTTGGTAAAAAAGAGATAAGACCGTATAATCTTAACATAGTAACATCTTCTGTATATCGTTCTAACACTTTATTTGGGGTTATTTTACTTTGTTAATATGCTATGACGCAGAGAAATACAAAAGATATAATTTATGTGTTTTTTACTTATATGTATTTATAAAAATCTTGCATTCGAACTTTTATGTTACATATAGAAATCAATAAATTACGTTTATTTTTAACTTTTCTATTTGGAGGTCTACTTATTATTTTTATTTTTCCTTATTCATTATTTTAATTTTTGAAAAGGCATTCCATTATCATACTATCTTATAATAATTATCCACATTCTCTCTCATAAAAGTGTTAGATGCAAAATTACTATTTTATCCTTAATAAATTAATTTACACCATCAACCCCCTATCTTCTAAATTATCCCCACTACCCATTTACATCAATTACTTACACAATTACACTCACCACCAACAACACCACCACGACCACCGTTACCACCACCAGTCACCGTCACCACCAAACTGCCGCCGCATCGCGCGGGTACAATGCTAGTATTGATTAAGAAAAACTTCGAATCTTGTTTTGGTTATAAACAAATATTCGTATATTAACAATAACAATAGCAGATAGAAGTCAAAATCAATGGATGGGAAGTTTCGAAGCTTTTAAATCCAAATTTCTTTTTTTGGAAAGATAGGCAGAATTAAAAAATGAATCAGCGTCTACAAGGGCCCCACACTCGTTATAGTCGTACATTAATGCAAATATTAAAGTTTTCCCATCTTTAAATTTGGAGAAAATTAGAAATCGATTTTAAATATCTATTTCCACCTTATTATTTTCAAATGAGTGGTAATGTTCTTATCATAGTTTTTGATACATCTATCATAATATACAATTTATTATACTACAAACTTTATAAATTATTAAGGAAAAATTACTAAGATGGTATAATTTTAAGATGTATATCTTATTTTAGACACATATAAATATTTTTACATGTTTGGTCAATGAATTCTTACCGCCTAACATTTTAGTAAGAAACAAGATCATTCAATTAAATTATGACAAATGTCCATGCATGTTGGATTACATAACTTGTACCGCAATGGATGGAGACATGGACTATATGCACTTATGCAGTTATCGTTGTTTGACGGAATGGCTTCATGTTCGCATAACTCACTAGTTTTTCTAATATTGAATTTCTATCTCCATAGTTTTTGAGGAGAATTTGTTTATGCTGATGCTATGAGTTTATTTAGCAAGCTGGGTTCAACAAGATCATGATTCATGTTTAGCTTTGAACCTTCAAGGATTCAACATTTATAATGCGTTGCGTAAGATTCATATGTTACCAATTACGAGCATAGTGCCCGCGCAATGCGGCGGGAAAAATTTACAACGTGTGATATGCCGTGATGACGACAATTTACAAAGTGGTACTTATTTTCCGTTAGTTAGAACTTTTGGTGTCAGTTATATATATATACGTATGTTCAAAAATACAACCATTAAGTAAGTGAACATAAACTATGAAAGTCATAATCAATTAATCATCTCAACTTATTCACCTACGGACACGATTTTCCAACGAATTAACTTTATATATATTATATATATTCAAACACAAACAATTCGTTAGGAAAACAAAAAAGTCAAAAACCAAATACTAATAGCAATAATGACCAGGGTGGCATTATCGTAAAAAGAATAGAATACCATTGGCATATTCTTAAAAAGAAGAGAATAGCGAGTCATATGCCCGGGCAATGCGGCGGTTTAATTACGGGGCGGAACTCGTGAATTGAGATCGGATGAGGTAGCCATTTTTTAAAACTCGAAAATCGGTTGGGTTTTATATAAAAAATTATTAATTTAAAAATATGTGTATATAAAAAATATTATAAACAAAAACATAAAATAAACATAACAAAATTTGTTATATAAAATAATAAACTTTATAATCTATTTTAATATATATTTATTGATGTAAAATGCACTTAAATATATATAATTGTATATGTATATTGAGGGAGTATTTAAAAAAATAATTATAAACCTTTTTATATAGATATGTTAAAAAAAAGTTATATATTCTGCCATATAACAAAAGATAACTTTGTAAATTCCTATTAAATGAAAGAAATAAATTAAAATATTATACATAAAATAACATTAAATTAAACATAAATCATGTACCTGTACGTTTTACTTCTTATCCCAATGTGTTTTCTTTCCCAATACCCCCCAATGTGTTTTCTTATCCCAATAAAGGGTAACCGGACCAGACTATCCGCGGCGATGTCGCCGCGGAAAGAGGGGGGCCCGCTAATTTTCTGTCAGATTAACCGTTAATGACATGGGGGCCCGCACTTTCCGCGGCGATGTCGCCGCGGAAACTTTTGTCTTATTCGACTTTCCGCGGCGACATCGCCGGGGAAAGTGGGCTGGTCGGCTTACCCTTTATTCTTTGGTCGGGGCACAGCTAGTAGTACCATTCAGATAAAGAAATAATTATTTTTTTTTATTTTTGTTATTTTTTTTTTATTTTTTGTCTTTCATCTTCTTTAGCTAAAATAATAATTGCTCTCTCTCTCCCCTCTCTCCCTCAACCACCACGCCCTTTCACCCTCAACCACCACATGATTGCGGACAGTGGTGGTGGTGGTTGTAGAACGGCGGGTGGTGGTTGTAGACGGCGGCGGTTGGTGGTTGTTGACGGCGGCGGTGATGGTGGTTGTAAACGGTGTTGGTGGTGGTTGTAGACGGAGGCGTTGGTGGTGGTTGTAGACGGCGGCGGTTGGTGGTTGTTGACGGCGGCGGCTGATGGTGGTTGTAAACGGTTGTTGGTGGTGGTTGTAGGTGGCGGCGGCTTGGTGGTGGTTGTAACGGTGTGGTGGTGGTTGTACGGTGTGGTGGTGGTTGTAGACGGGTGGTGGTGGTTGTAGACGGCGGCGGCTGGTGGTGGTTGTAACGGTGTGGTGGTGGTTGTACGGTGTGGTGGTGGTTGTACGGTTGTTGGTGGTGGTTGTACGGTTGTTGGTGGTGGTTGTACGGTGGGTGGTGGTTGTTGACGGCGGCGGCTGATGGTGGTTGTAAACGGTTGTTGGTGGTGGTTGTAGGTGGTGTTGGTGGTGGTTGTAGGTGTGGTGGTGGTTGTAGAACGGCGGGTGGTGGTTGTAGACGGCGGCGTGGTGGTGGTTGTTGACGGCGGCGGCTGATGGTGGTTGTAAACGGTTGTTGGTGGTGGTTGTAGGTTGTTGGTGGTGGTTGTACGGTGGGTGGTGGTTGTTGACGGCGGCGGCTGATGGTGGTTGTAAACGGTGTTGGTGGTGGTTGTAGACGGCGGCGTGGTGGTGGTTGTAGACGGCGGCGGTGGTGGTTGTTGACGGCGGCGGCTGATGGTGGTTGTAAACGGTTGTTGGTGGTGGTTGTAGACGGCGGCGGTTGGTGGTTGTTGACGGCGGCGGTGATGGTGGTTGTAAACGGTTGTTGGTGGTGGTTGTAGGTGTGGTGGTGGTTGTAGACGGAGGCGTTGGTGGCTGCTGTAGACGGCGGCGGTTGGTGGTTGTTGACGGCGGCGGCTGATGGTGGTTGTAAACGGTTGTTGGTGGTGGTTGTAGGTGGTGTTGATTGGAACGGTGTGGTGGTGGTTGTAACGGTGTGGTGGTGGTTGTACGGTGTGGTGGTGGTTGTAGACGGTGGCTGCTGTAGACGGCGGCGGTTGGTGGTTGTTGACGGCGGCGGCTGATGGTGGTTGTAAACGGTTGTTGGTGGTGGTTGTAGATGGCGGCGGTTGGTGGTTGTTGACGGCGGCGGCTGATGGTGGTTGTAAACGGTTGTTGGTGGTGGTTGTAGATGGCGGCGGTTGGTGGTTGTTGACGGCGGCGGCTGATGGTGGTTGTAAACGGTTGTTGGTGGTGGTTGTACGGTGTTGGTGGTGGTTGTAGACGGCGGCGGTTGGTGGTTGTTGACGGCGGCGGTTGATGGTGGTTGTAAACGGTTGTTGGTGGTGGTTGTAAGTTGGTGTTAATTGTAGACGGCGAGGTGGTTATAGACGGCGGTGATTGGAGGTGATTCTAGACGGCGGCGGGTGGTGGTGGTTGTAGATGACAGCGGGTGGTGGTGGTTGTAGACGGAGGCAGTTGGTGGTGGTTGTCGAAGGCGGCGGGTGGTGGTCGTTGTAGACGGCGGCAGGTGGCGGTTGTACGGTGGGTGGTGGTTGTAGACGGCGGCGGTTGGTGCTTGTTGACGGCGGCGGTTGATGGTGGTTGTAAACGGTTGTTGGTGGTGGTTGTAAGTGGTGTTGATTGGAGAGGTTTGGGGTAAAGGGGTAATTATCTAGAAAAGGTAGGTGTATTTTTGGTACTTCAAATCATCTTTTGTGATTTTAAAAAAATGGTCCTTCTTTATAATGTGTTATAGATATGCAAAGAAATTGCTTCTATTATCAAATAATTCTTCGAATATCATGCTATAAAGAAATTGCTTCTTGACTTCTTGTTAAGAGTAAAATAAGTCTAATTCATTTTCTCTTCTTTCTGTGATAATAGGATTAATTTCTTTTGTTTGTAAAGAGTGAAATAAGTCTAAACTCTAAATCATTGTTTAGTCGAGGCCATGAATACAAAACGTTTACAAAACTAAATGATTTTCATAAAATTGTAGAATCAAAGCACAAACTTACATGTTGAATTGAAGCACCAAGGTTTACATGTTTTATGGTGGTAGAAGACACTACTATTAATTGGATTTCATTTTTCATGAAGTTACTACAAGTTCTGGAGTATTATGAACATTTTTTATGATTTAAATTGATAGCCTTTTTTCTTACTAAAGATGTTAGGTGGTAAGGATTTACAGACCAAATGAGTAAAAAAATTTGTAGGTGTCTAAAGTAAGATATACCCTTTTAAAATTAGACTATCTATGTAATTTTCCCAATTATTAATGCGGTAGTGTGATAGGGGAGATTCCCTCAAGTTACCCTAACATGAATCTTGACCCTTAGATGAAAATCAAGGGCCAAGATTCAAAAATGATATTTGAATCGTGGCCCTTGATTTTTATTCAAGTGTTAAGATTTCCCCAACTTGACTCAAGTTAGGGAAATAACTTGAGGGAATCCCCTCCCGTGTGATAGATGTATCAAAAAAAGTGATACGAATGTCATCATTCTTTTCAAATAGATTTTTTTATTGTGTTATAAATAATTGTAAACTATGCATAAATTATTATAATTTAAATTAGTATAATTTAAGGGGTATATTTAAAAAAAGAATAGTGAAAATAAGAACCCCATTTTCAATCTATGTGTGACAATTTACTAACCCACGTCGTTTGGTTACTTTTTCGTGGATGACATGTAAACCAAAAACATCCTACACCCCATTAAAATCCTTACTTTTTAAGATATTTAAAGTATCAAACCAAGTTATGTCTCAAAGAATATATCAAAATGTTCGTCTTTGAATTACGAACAAAACCTATGAAAAATGAACGTTCGTGAGTGAGCAACAGCCACCTTTTTACGGTGCATCCGGTGGTTTCAGGGGCGGTATTGCTGATTTAAGCCTGGGTGTACATTAGTCATGTTTTATTGGTTTAAAAGTTACTTTTTCTAGTTGAGAAGCATCCATGGAGTCTTGTTCAAATAAACGACCTTCCACTAACTTCGTGAGTACACGTGTCATTTATCATTGGTTTTAAAGTTTTTTTTTTAATGCCTTTTGTGGATTCCATACAACGTCGTGGCTCTAAGGATGTTTTTGTTAAATATATTGTCTGCAAAGAGAGGGAAATGTTACACATCAATCGTATAAATGATGAATTTTGGCACAACCTCTTGAGATGTAGTAACTAAAGTTTCATCTTATACTCGTATAATCAACAACAATTAAAAGTTTATAACCTTTGTTTTTAAGATCTATTAAGTATACGACATCGTTAAATTTCATCACCATACTAGTATGTTCTTTTGGCTACGGTGCATCCGGTGGTTTCAGGGGCGGTATTAAGCCTGGGTGTACATTAGTCATGTTTTATTGGTTTAAAAGTTACTTTTTCTAGTTGAGAAGCCCATCCAAAAACGAAATTAAATTACCTCCCGCACCTTTGCACAATTATGAGGAGAAAAAGACTATTTTGGTCGAAAATTGATTAATGGAATTTGAGTGGTTCAAACAATTTCGTTGGAAATGATGGTCTTGGTGATTTTATTTTAGATATAATATGTGTAATATATGCCACGAACAACTTTTAAATGATATATCCATATGTGTAAAAAAATTTTCAAACATTCGATCTAAAGTAAGATATACCCTTTTAAAATTAGACTATCTATGTAATTTTCCCAATTATTAATGCGGTAGTGTGATAGGGGAGATTCCCTCAAGTTACCCTAACATGAATCTTGACCCTTAGATGAAAATCAAGGGCCAAGATTCAAAAATGATATTTGAATCGTGGCCCTTGATTTTTATTCAAGTGTTAAGATTTCCCCAACTTGACTCAAGTTAGGGAAATAACTTGAGGGAATCCCCTCCCGTGTGATAGATGTATCAAAAAAAGTGATACGAATGTCATCATTCTTTTCAAATAGATTTTTTTATTGTGTTATAAATAATTGTAAACTATGCATAAATTATTATAATTTAAATTAGTATAATTTAAGGGGTATATTTAAAAAAAGAATAGTGAAAATAAGAACCCCATTTTCAATCTATGTGTGACAATTTACTAACCCACGTCGTTTGGTTACTTTTTCGTGGATGACATGTAAACCAAAAACATCCTACACCCCATTAAAATCCTTACTTTTTAAGATATTTAAAGTATCAAACCAAGTTATGTCTCAAAGAATATATCAAAATGTTCGTCTTTGAATTACGAACAAAACCTATGAAAAATGAACGTTCGTGAGTGAGCAACAGCCACCTTTTTACGGTGCATCCGGTGGTTTCAGGGGCGGTATTGCTGATTTAAGCCTGGGTGTACATTAGTCATGTTTTATTGGTTTAAAAGTTACTTTTTCTAGTTGAGAAGCATCCATGGAGTCTTAGTTCAAATAAACGACCTTCCACTAACTTCGTGAGTACACGTGTCATTTATCATTGGTTTTAAAGTTTTTTTTTTAATGCCTTTTGTGGATTCCATACAACGTCGTGGCTCTAAGGATGTTTTTGTTAAATATATTGTCTGCAAAGAGAGGGAAATGTTACACATCAATCGTATAAATGATGAATTTTGGCACAACCTCTTGAGATGTAGTAACTAAAGTTTCATCTTATACTCGTATAATCAAACAACAATTAAAAGTTTATAACCTTTGTTTTTAAGATCTATTAAGTATACGACATCGTTAAATTTCATCACCATACTAGTATGTTCTTTTGGCTACGGTGCATCCGGTGGTTTCAGGGGCGGTATTAAGCCTGGGTGTACATTAGTCATGTTTTATTGGTTTAAAAGTTACTTTTTCTAGTTGAGAAGCCCATCCAAAAACGAAATTAAATTACCTCCCGCACCTTTGCACAATTATGAGGAGAAAAAGACTATTTTGGTCGAAAATTGATTAATGGAATTTGAGTGGTTCAAACAATTTCGTTGGAAATGATGGTCTTGGTGATTTTATTTTAGATATAATATGTGTAATATATGCCACGAACAACTTTTAAATGATATATCCATATGTGTAAAAAAATTTTCAAACATTCGATCTAAGAGTCTGTTAAACCCCGGGCAACTCGTGTAGGATATGATCACAAGGAATAGAGTAAACCTCACAAGTTTGTCACTCCAGAAAGTCAAAACACGAATAAAATAGTCTTTACGTTAAGCCATACATCCGAGATCAAAGTGTCATCGCTAGTCTATATCTTCTAAAGGAGTAGTTAATATTATAATTAAAAACATTTTCTCCTAGTATTTTAACAATAGTGTTGATCTTAGATGGTGTTTATTAATGTCTTAATAAAAAAAGTTATGACTTAATTAAAAATACTTAATCCATTAAGTCATCAAAAGTGTTTGTTTTTATGACTTAATAAAAAAAGTCATGACTTAATTAAAAATACTTAATCCATTAAGTCATCAAAAGTGTTTGTTTTTATGACTTAATAAACAAAAAACAACTGTATTGACTTAATCCATACAGACATTATTTATTCATTCAGTCACTTAATGGTTAAAAAACAAACAGGCCTAGAAAAACATCTATATAACGCAAGCAATTATCAAGATTAATTAACTAATAGATCTAGATCCTCTCAAGTTTCTCTAAGGCGTTAACTTGACTAGTCAAATTAAAAAAACATTAACAAGTAAAATCAATAGTCAAAATTCAATAATCATCTAATGGTTACGAATTAATCAACCATGATTCTTAACTATTGGCTCTGTCAATTTAACGGCTACAATCTAGTAGCCCATCTATTTATAGTTTTATACTTTATTTGATCCTGACTCTTTTGATAGAATTATGAAAAATATGAATATATTTTTAATTACTAAAGAATTCATTATCGATCACTCACTATTTCGATGTTGACTGTATTCTCACTCTTGATAATATTTATTTTTTTGTTAGTTAAAAATGTATTCGACTGTTTTTCTTTTTTAATTTGAACGACAAAAGTATTCGACTTTTTAGGTTAAATGTTTAGTTAAACTTGATTTAAGCTTAGGGGTTTTTTGTTCTTTTACAAACAACATTTTTAGATATGGTTACACATGTACTCATCATACATTAAATTACTAGCCTTAAAAATAACTTTACAACATTTGGACACATTATCTTTGTATGTACGTGTTTTGACATTCAAAACATAACCAAAAAGTCTAGGTTAAAAGAATAATTATTCTAAATCCAACTATTTCTCATATGAAATATTGCGGATAGCTCAATGGTTATCAGGAAGTGGGATAGAGCCCCTGGATGTGTATACATTACAGGTTCGAGTCTTGCAAGCAGGGGGTTTTCCCAATTATTTGGGTTTCCTCCTGAAAGGTATTTGGGGATGATCGCGTGGCTGCCACTGATTGCAAAAGGTGGTGCCGTGAGTGATCCTAATTGCATTTCAAAAAAAATATATTTCTGTTTGAAGTTAACAGATCTTAAGCGGTACGGTCCTCAATTTCTCGCTATGATAATTACTGTTTTTTCTTTTTTGAAAACGGCGGGATGTTATCTTATTTTTCTTACATCATCTCAAATATGATTACTCGTTGAGAAATGATATAGTTACAAACAAAAGTGTACTAACAAAATATACAAACCTATGTGGACCAATAGAAAATAGAGAGTGAATCAAGAAAGAGAAAAAATATATAACTTTATTGGTGGTTATTGATGACACTTGTGTTTGTAAATCTTGTTAGTAAAGATTTGTTTGTGAGCGTAACATTGCTCATACTCATTAGATGTTCAATTTGAAATAGTGCAACCAAGTTGAAGACCAATTCTCGTGAACGTATCAATTCTCCATATTCAATATATGATCAAATCATACCTAACGATATATATGATTAATTTGTTAAATTTAAAATGTGCTAAAAAAGGGAAATGATAAATCCTCCTAAAAGAATAGCCTAATTATCCTCCTAAAAATTTGATCATGACATGTGTATAAATCAATAGATAAAATTAGGAGAGAATAAGTGGATAACACATGTCATATTTTAAGGTTATTAGGAGGATTATTAAGAGGATTATTAAGCTAACTTTTATGAAGATTTATCATTTTCCTTTTCCATTTAACAAAGTTCGATGTGTTATAGTTCGTTTGAAATGCAAATGACGTGTACACGATTAATTTCATATATGAAATGAAAAAATTACTTCAGTTTTGAGTCAAAAGCTTTAACATACAAAAGAGTCATTGACTCATTGTTCATCGGATATACTCTACGAGCTTTGTATTTATCTTGTGTTTTCAATTTGAGGTTTTAGGGAAAAGCTTTAGGAAGTGTTTAGTTAAATAACATATGCTATGTGGAACGTATATATGTCTTAAAGGGCATTTTAATAAATATGCTTTAATCTTATTTGTGGTGGATATCTACCACCAAATAAGAGATATAGTTTTACTAATCTACCATCTACCAATATATATATAACAAGGTCCTAAATCTACATCTACATCTATCTACAATATATATATAACAAGGTCCTAAATTCTTTTATGGAGAAATAAGGACCGTTAGATGAGTTCAAACTTTTAATTACAACCTTTAGATCAAAATAATTGTATTATTACCAAATTTATTATTGATGAAAATAATTAGTCAAATATAACAATATGTATTTAATTAGAATTAAAATATAAATTTGGAAATAGATTATTAACATGTATATTACGATGTTAATTGTTAACATTCACGTATTTTGCAATCAAAATACAATAATTTAAGTGATGTCAACTTACTTTAGACATAATTCAATGTGTTATACTGTTATGAATATTTGACTTATTAAATAATAAATACAATTAACATTCATTTATTTTGCAAATACTGGACTTATATATGTATCTAAATCTAAATCTAAATACTAATTAAAAGAAGAGCTTAAAATACATTTGTCTATCATCATATAATGATTGTTCGTGTAATACGACGGCAATAGAGAGAGAGAGAGATTTTAGGTAATGAGTAATGATAGTTTCATTAAAAGAATATTAGGTATGTGTTTATGGATAATGTTAGTTATATTAGTGATGACATTTTAGGTATTTTACGTTATATGAATTGATTGTGTTTTAAAAGTGTTTCATTGGTATAATTTTTATCAAGTTTTATATAACCTTAAAAAATATGTCAAAGTTTATAAATAAATACTTTGAAAATTCAAAATAAGACACTTCTAATTAGACAGAAGGACTATTTAATTAAAAGAATGTCAAGTAATGAGTTTTTTAATTTGAAAGGATTACGACATAACCAAATATTAAGTGAAACTGAACATTTTAATTGGTTAATAATTAGTTAGGAAAATTATATATTAGTATATGTAAAGATAAAGTTCTAATATTATTACCCGCGTATTACGCAGGACAATAATCTAGTTCATTCCTAAACAAATAGGAACCCTTGGATGAATTTCATCTTTGATTTAGAACCATTAGATCAAATTTAATTATTTCATCTTTATTAAATGACAATATTTAAGTGATGTCAACTTACTTTAGACATAATTCAATGTGTTATACTGTTATGAATATTTGACTTATTAAATAATAAATACAATTAACATTCATTTATTTTGCAAATACTGGACTTATATATGTATCTAAATCTAAATCTAAATACTAATTAAAAGAAGAGCTTAAAATACATTTGTCTATCATCATATAATGATTGTTCGTGTAATACGACGGCAATAGAGAGAGAGAGAGATTTTAGGTAATGAGTAATGATAGTTTCATTAAAAGAATATTA
>CM067167.1:192451431-192516431 GCA_034093135.1 Erigeron breviscapus | reverse complement strand
TTACAACCCTTAGATCAATATAATTATATAATTACCAAATTTATTATTAGTTAAACACAACATTAGTTCTTTATATATATATATTTAAACAAATATATATAATATAATATATATAATAATATATATATATATTATATATATATAATAACAAGGTCCTAAATTCTTTTATGAAGAAACAAAACCGTTAGATGAGTTCAAACTTTTAGTTACAACCCTTAGATCAAATAATTATATAATTACCAAATTTATTATTAGTATTTTACATGTTAAAATTTTAACTTTAATATGTAAAACGTTTCATTTTTATTCACCTTTGCGTGCAGATTTTTTTAATTTATTGATTTTTATTTCTTTTAATCTTTAACATATTTATATTTATTTAAATATTTTCTTAAATTTATTTTTTAATGGGCTATCTTACTATAGTTACGTACTATTTTTTAAATTATTTTTTAATAGGTTATCTTTATTATCATTACATACTATTTTCGTAACAAGATTACATAACTTTTTTTAGAATGACAAACTATTCTACTTATTTTTGATATACAAATTTTATGATGCAACTTAGAATTTTTGAAAAACCCTTCCAATAATCAACCCTCACAAATATGAGGTGTGAGACTTGAACTTGGATGAACACCTCAATGTCAAAGACCTGACATTATTTATTTTAATAGCATTTCACTGTAATATATTTTTATTATTACTATGGCTACATGTTATGATATTTGACTTGAACTCGGCTATAAAAACTAACATTATTTTTTAAAGTTAAATTTAAACGCATTTATATTCTATTTTATACCTTTTGAAATATGGGATCTTAGATATAGAAGGTTAGATATATCAATGTCAAACTTTACATGTTATCGCATACAATCAACGTAATATCTCTCGATTGTATTACCAATTGATTTATATATATACCAACAAAAAAGTTGAAGAAAACAAATGACACTACAACAAATATGTCGTTTCCTCACACTTGTTTTTTCATACTTTTAAAAAGTGTGAAAATTTTTGTTAATTTAATCACATTTAAAAGTGTGTAGAAATAATTTACATTTTAAAGTGTGAACAAATTTAAAAAATCACAATATTTACACCCTTATACATGTGAAAAAAGAAAAGTTCACACTTTCAAGTGTGTAAAAATATATCAATTGTTCACACTTAAGAGTGTGAAAGTTAATTTGTAACACCTATTTTCTTCACACATGGGGAGTGTGAAGAAATCATGTGTTACAAATTGACTTTCACACTTTTAAGTGTGAAAATATTTGACAATTGTTCACACTTTTAAGTGTTAATATTTTGTTTACACATTTATAAGTGTGAAAAAATTATAATTTTTAAAATTTGTTCACACTTTTAAATGTAAATTTTTTTCTACGCATTTTTATATGTGATTAAATTCATAAATTTTTTCACATTTTTTAGTGTTAATATTTTGTTTACACATTTATATGTGAAAAAATCATATTTTTAAAAAGTGTGAAAATTTTTGTTAATTTAATCACATTTAAAAGTGTGTAGAAATAATTTACATTTTAAAGTGTGAACAAATAAACTTTTTTTTGTAGTGTGAAACTATGGCATTAGTAACAAATCCAAAGGAATAAACGATTATGACTAGGGATCACAATGAAAATTGTATTAGCTTTGGGCCTAATGAATTATAATCTATAAAGAATAAAAAATTAAAAAAGGTATAGAATGAGCATTTAAAATATATTTTGAAATTTGACTAATATTGTTATACGATGTAAGGATAAGTCAGTTCTTAATCATCTTCGTAAACTAATCTTAATTTTCGAACTTTCATCTAATACATTAATTTTTAAATTTTACCAATTGTTTATAGAAACATAAAATCCTAAAACTTTTATGTTTTTTCTCTATATAAAGACATTTGTAGTATTAGTTTATATCTTAACTTTGATAGTGCTCAACGAAAATTTGTTTTTTTGTAAAATTAACCCATTTTAGCATGATACACATTAACTTGACATATTTGGTATCATTATACTAATTAATACATTTTCAACATCTTCTTTTATCAATATTCGTAAATATACGGTATCATGAAATGATAACATGTCATTAATTATATGTTTACTCGCGTATTACGCGGGACAATAATCTAGTTAAGAGATATACCAATAGATTATATAAAGAGATTTTTATCTCTCGTATGATCATTACAAAAAGAAATCTATTAATTTCTATTCTTCTAGACCACAAAACCCTAAGTCCCTAACCATACAAATCAACATTAAAGTTCATTGTGATCTCAATCTTTCAAGCTTGTAAACATTCTCAGTTGTGATAGTGAATTGATCATCAGCCACTACGACCCGTGGTTTTTTTCACGTCTTGGGTTTTCCACGTAAATCTGTGTATCTCTATTTATACTTTATTGTTTTCATTGATATATATCTGTGTTAGTTAATCTTTATTATTGATTAATCCTATTCCGCATAATACTGATATTGCTCACTGGATATTGGATTTGTTGGGGAAAATAGCCAAATCAACCTCCAAATAACACATGAGTTTTCCAATTTAGGATTAAGTTCTCCAAATTATGCTTTAAAAAGTAAATTGAGTTTAGGAATATTTATAAAGATTATAATTACTATAGCAAATGATAAGGAGTTATTTTCTTTTCTTTTTTTCTTTTTTTTTTTGTCGCTGTGGCAAACTGGCAATAGCCTTATAGGCATCGCAACTTATCATTAATAAAAATCTGTTGTTGTCCTTTTCCATCTTTCGAATAGGTACGGCAACATGTGTTTTTTTTTTTGGATATACAGGCTGTCTATTTTGTTTTTTTTCTTTCTTTTTTTTTTCCCTCAAAAATATGTTCTTTTAAATTTTTATGATCACTTAACAATGATTGTTGAAATGAATTTTAATGATTATTTACGTTAAGTGATTAATCATGTTTAGACGGGTGTCTTCATTCCTAAAATCAATTTCTTTACCTTTAAATAATTTTATAATGGTCTACATCCACTTTTCATACATCCATACTTAAAAACATAAGGGTGCACGGAGTGTCTCGGGGAGGGAATAAATACCGGACAGGTACCTATTTGAACACCATTCCGCAACAGGTACCTGTTAGGGTGGGGAGGAAGGGGAGGGTGGTGCCGGTTTCCTTGCCTATTCTTTTGACCGTTGAGCTTAAAAAAAAAAAAAATTAATAAAATAGTTATTAAAAATAAATAGAAATTAAATTAAATAGAAAAGGTGGGGAGCGAAGCGGGGAGGGTGGTGCCGGTTTCCTTGCCTATTCTTTTGACCGTTGCTAGCTTAAAAAAAAAAAACAATGATAAATACATGGGGCCCCACATCCAAAAACCCTTTTCTTTCAATATATACATATATATTGACACAATAATCATGAACCCTTTCGCATCGATCGCTAGTTTATTTATGTATTGTGTTGTCGTTTCGTTTTAGATTGTAGTTTCGTGTTTTATTTTGTTGTGTTAGTTTAATATTGTATTAGTTTTAATTTATAAATAAAAGTTTAAGTTATTATTTGAATATAAATAGAAAATAAATAAAATAGAAAAGGGTGGGGAGGGGGGAAGGGTGGCGAGGTATTCCCTGCAATTAGGGAGCGGACAGGTACCTATTGAAAAATCAGGGAGGGCGGGGAGGGATGGCGAGGTACTCCCCCCACCCTAAGTCAAGATCACATGTCACATTCTTTTGTTGGGTTGGGTCCTCGGGAGTCGGGCCAACAGTGTTACCGCCTACCGGGTTCTAGGCTTGGAACCTCAGTACCCCAAAACCTCAACGATTTGCAAACCTATGGATTAGTGAATATTGATTACCGAAGGATCGAATAGAAGCCATGATCTAAAGGGAACAAGGCCATTACCTTGTTACAATATTTCAAAATCTACGAGGTGTACAAACTTTTCATTCTTTCAACAACATGTGAATGTCACAATCTGAAAGAGTAGAAGTAGTCAAATTTAAATGTATATGAGTATTTATATATGAACAATAAGTGATCAATAGGCAGCGGATCTTATCATAAATCCACTTGTGTGATAGATTAATCACGCCAAGATATACACTTTTAAAATTTCAATTCACAGCCTGTCTCCTCTTTGTTTTCCGAAGAATATCCCTTTCAAAGATACAAATTCCATTTTGTGCTCTTTTTCATTACAACCAAAAGTCCAACACCAAACAAAAATTGTGAAAACCGAAAAGGCATCTTAGCCCACAACACCATAAACCCACCTCCTATTTTTTAACTTTTACATTAAAACAAAGAGTTAATTACACTTTTCGTCCCTGTGGTTTGTACCAATTTTCATATACCATCCCTGAGTACACGAAATTACGTGTTTCATCCTTGAGTATGAAATTTCGTTAACAAGTTTAGTCCACCACCCAAACAGACGTTAAGTAGGCGGTCACGTGACCTGCACACCGAGGGTATAATAGTCATTTTCTTTGTTATCATCCCCAACCTCTATTATCATCTCCAACCTTTTTTTTTCCCCAGATCTTTGAAAATCCATCATATTTTCACATCTATATATTCATCCCTTTTCTTCATCTATATTCAACAAACTTATCATTTACAAATTACATAAACATGAAACAAGACATTGAACTATTGTCAATTTGTCATCATCATATATCTATATTTTGTATCAACAAATATAGTACTACAAATATATATAAACAAAATAGAAGTTTGCCCCTTTTTTTTCTTCTTTATGAACAACAACTCCTCAGGCCCTTTTTTGGGTTCCTTTAGAACACTTTTTTACACATTTGGTAAAAGAAACTAAAAGTAGAACAAACTATTTACATCTTGTTAAAATCCATCAGATTTGTCTTTACTTAACAAGATCTGAACCAATAGAATACTCACCAGCATAGATCAAACGCTTTACTTAACAAGATCTGAACCAATAGAATACTCACCAGCATAGATCAAACGCTTTACTTAACAAGATCTGAACCAATAGAATACTCACCAGCATAGATCAAACGCTTTACTTAACAAGATCTGAACCAATAGAATACTCACCAGCATAGATCAAACGCTTTACTTAACAAGATCTGAACCAATAGAATACTCACCAGCATAGATCAAACGCTTTACTTAACAAGATCTGAACCTAAGGCCAAAAAAGATCAGCCACCTTCGTAAAATGGGTTAAGACACCCAAAAACCACCGGAAAAGACCTGGCCGCCGGATCTCATTCTCGTTTTTTGAATTGGATTACGTATACTTCCTTCTTGAAGATCTCGTTCTCGTTTTTTTTTATATTTGGATCTCGTTTTAGATCTAGTGTCATTGATTTTAGATTTAGTGGGGTTTCTTAGGTAGCGACACGGGGGGGTGTTGGAGTGGTGAAGCGCGGTGGTGGAGGGGTGAAGGTGGTGTCTGGTATTGTGGTGGTGGTGGTTTTTGGCGGGCTGGGGTTGGCTGTAAAATAGCTAGTCGGTTCAAGTAGTGTTGCCGTATTGCTGGTCGATGAGTTGTATTGACCGGAGATTTGGTGTGTACGGCCAGAAAAGTTAGAAAAGAAATAGGGAGCCATCCCTGATTCATTAACTCTTAGAAAAGAGAGAGAGATTGAGAAATTTTATTAGATCAGTTATTTATATTGTTTAGATATATGTGTATGGATCGATCTATATGTTTTCTTAATTTTGGGTTTTCACCATTTGATATATCTTGTATATGGTGGTAGAGATTGATGATGATGATGAATTATTTTTTTTATCAGATTATTTTCTAAGAGTTAGTTACACTTTTGGTCACTGAATAATGCAATGACCGTTATACCCATCACGTGCAAGGCACATGACCCGCATTTTAACGCCATTTAGTGGTTTGGACCAAAATTGTTGACGGAGTTCCATACTCAGGGACGAAAAACGTAATTAATGAAACCTAGGGATGAAACCTGCAAGTTTTATCAAACCACAGGGACGATTCGTGTAATTAACTCTAAAACAAACAAATATCATATAACATGTGCTTTGTGAGTTTGTCTTGTTAATGGTTTTTGCCGCAAGGTTTTAGAAAAAAAAAATGGCAATAGAAAAATAGGTTTGATCATCATCACTCATATGATAAACCATGTACGTTGTTCAGAGTTTGAAATTAATCTGTATTTTTTAGTTTAATTTAATATTACATGTAACATCCTAAATATTTTTATGGCGTTGAAGACCTAGCCGTTAGTCAAATGACGATTTTCGTTAGGAGGCAATAGCGATTAATAAGCCGATGGATTCTATATGTGCTTAGTTTTTATTAATTATTGTGTCTATTTCAATATATAGTTAGAATTTTAAGAAATTCTATATAAGATGTATTAATGTTTCTAGTGCAACTAGTGCCAAATAATTAAACGTGAGATAGCCAACACAATTGGATAAAAAGTACTCATGAGATGCAGTTTTGCTTATATAATCCTTCAAATGGTATTAATAATAAACGTGTATCCTAAGATTATTATGGGAACCATAATTTAATAGTCAATTGGCAATATATCTAGCTCGGCCCATATATGGCATTAATATTCTCACAAGTCTCGCGGTTTCGTAGCTCAGCCCAAATAGTGACTATATACGTAGTTTTATGTTAATATTCTTAATTACTAAAACTTCTTAACCAAAAGAAACGGAAAAAAAACCCTACGG
This sequence comes from Erigeron breviscapus, assembly GCA_034093135.1. Classification (NCBI taxonomy): domain Eukaryota; kingdom Viridiplantae; phylum Streptophyta; class Magnoliopsida; order Asterales; family Asteraceae; genus Erigeron; species Erigeron breviscapus. The sequence goes on along the minus strand of CM067167.1, from coordinate 192,509,731 downwards.
CCGCAAGACAAAAACGAACGAGCGAGAAAAGTAGCTAGCTTATTCGACGCCCAAAATCAGTTCAATCATCGTAGTTATCGCGATTGATTCTCGGTTACGTCATAAGGTATAATCTCTAACATGTTTAAGTTTGCCTATGATTATAAATTAGTCGATTTGTTGAGATTTCTAGCAGATTTTATATGTCAAATTCGCACCATTGAATGTGGAGTCGAGTCCTCGTCTTTTCATGGCTAGTTAATAAAAATATTACGTTGAATCAAAAACGTATTTTCGAGCCTAGCTAATCGCGTATGTAGTTAATTAGCTACCGAAACGTCTTAACGATACATTGAAAACTAAACGTTATATGTATACACATGGAAGCCGATATTTTTATAGCTTGATATGGGAGGTTTGGTGTCATGAGGAAGGTGATTATACGTCTCTTTAAGTTTAACTTGTCATAATTGTTCATGTATTAATAGGATCAACAATCTAGATGGCTAGCTGAGTTTCTAGGATTAATATAGCGAGCCAAGACATAATTTAGGGATCGATCATTCACTGTTATGTATATATTCTAGTATGAAAATTAGTAACTGATATATTAAAAGTTATACTACTTTTAGTGTTATACATAACGAAGAAGATGAAGTAGTAGTTTTTGTTTAAATTTGGTCCATGGTTGAGACAGTTAAATGCGACTACATATTCTAGTCAAAAATAGCAGTCATAATAATGCACTCAAGTGGAAAGGTTCTAGTCTTGTTTAAACTGAGTTCATTCATGTAAGTTGTATACATATCAATAATAAACAGCAAGATGAAGTCTAGCATAAGTGGTGAAGCAAATTGGTTTTGTTACTTGCTAAACTAGAACCAAGTATGTCGTCATACATATCACTGTGAGTTTTGGATAAATCGATTTTTAGTTTGTCATATGGAAAATTAATTAATTATAAAAGAGATGTCATATTCTACTAAAATACTCGTACGTAGTACAGTTGGGCTAATTGTAATGTCAATGCAATTGATTGAGAAGTAATATAAGTATTTGATATTACTAGCCATTAGTAGATTAGTTAATATTTCATATAATGGGAGTTCTAGTTCATTAAAATTATGAGACTAGTTAAAGACAGCGTATGACAATGATGCATCCTTTAGACGTGTTACTAGCTTTGATGTTAGTGCTTAATTATATGATTATTTATAGGTTATGTTCACAGCACGGTAAACAAGTTACTTGGTTGGTGTGCACTCTATTGAGGTAAGATAACATTTTTTTCACATGAGGGACAACAAAATAAAGTTTTCATAAGTTAACTTCCCCCACATGAATGTTTATATGTTTATATGTATTCGGTAATGATTGGGAGGTTATTATGGGATTGATTATGTTTACCATTGATGATGAATGGTAATCTTATGCATGCTATGATGAAATGAGATATGTATATGTTATGATATGATGATATGATATTGTTATGATGTAACGATATGACGATGTTATGATATGACGATATAATGTTATTATGTGAATATGATATGATCACGAATGTATTTCAAATGATTATTTGCATGGCTTGAACACCTAGTCACTAGACTTACATAGGTTTGCCATGTCACGTGCACGATTAAAGGCTCTAAAGTAAAGAAAGAAAGATATATGTGATTAGTTTAGGTGAAAGTGTAGCCTAAGCTAATATAATAAAGAAGTCTCGAGCATAAGTAAAGTTGTGTTAAGCTTAACCCATGCTAGTTCCTCGGAGCTAGTGTGTACGTGGTCACGTGGTGCGGGAATCTAGATACCTCCCCGTGGCATAGTTATGTTTGAGTGTATCCGGGTGGAGTAACTAACCACTACACGCGCAAAGGTTAAACGGTATACTCAGTTGGATTGACTTTGTCTTTCCTTAACGACGACGATGGACCACCGTAAGGTCTACCCATCAAGTCGGGTGTGAGGACTGCATGTAAGGTCTTATGGCCGCCTACACACAACCCCACATCCCTATGTATATGTGGCTTATGTCACATAGCCTACGTCTAGGCAAAAGAAAAGTAAAGAAATAAAGTAAAGTAAAGAAGGAAAGTAAAGTATGAAAGGATATGCACAATTAGGAATATGATGAATCCTAATGTGTTATGTTATATGTTGTGTAGGTGATAACACTAATGTGATATGACATGTGTTATGACGGTTATGTGATATAAACAATTATGAAATGATTTTGTTAATAAATAATGAATTGGCAAATGATTTCTTAAACCCATGTTATCTTACTTAGCTTTTAAAGCTAACACTTGCTCTTTTGGAAAAAAAATGTTGTTCCCTCAGGTTAAGCTCAGGTTAAGCAGGTTGAGCTAGTGAAAGACTTAGCTTGGTGAGGCGGGTAGTTGCTATGAAGAAGACCTTTAGTTACCCCGCTTAGTCATTTATGTTTAGCCATAATGATGTTGGCTACTTTTATTAAGACATATGTAATATTTATGTTGGCATTCATGTTGGTGCTAAATCTGGATTATCTTATACTGTTTTGATGATATGGAAGTAGTAACACCACTTTTTATAAATGAACTATCCGTTAAGGATTAGTTATGTTTTAAAGGTTTCGTTTCCGCATTTCTAAACGCCGTTAGGCAAAAGTTTTTGAAAATCCAGGTTTTAAAATAACGGGTGTTACATTACAATATCATTAGATAAAAATAACGTACGGCAAAGTACACAAGATTAAGAAAATTGTTTTAGTCGACTATTGTTTTGGGGATGATAATTTAAAGATGAAAGTTCAAAGGTAAATCATCGGTATATGTTTATGTTAGTATATATTAAGATGAGCATTGTATTTTATACGAGTTAGGAGATATGAAGTATACATACATACATTTATATAAAACAACTAGGTTATGCCCATCCGTTAGAGGAATATCATTAGATAAAAATAACGTACGGCAAAGTACACAAGATTAAGAAAATTGTTTTAGTCGACTATTGTTTTGGGGATGATAATTTAAAGATGAAAGTTCAAAGGTAAATCATCGGTATATGTTTATGTTAGCTATTTATATTAAGACTCATGTAATATTTATGTTGGCATTCATGTTGGTGCTAAATCTGGATTATCTTATACTGTTTTGATGATATGGAAGTAGTAACACCACTTTTTATAAATGAACTATCCGTTAAGGATTAGTTATGTTTTAAAGGTTTCGTTTCCGCATTTCTAAACGCCGTTAGGCAAAAGTTTTTGAAAATCCAGGTTTTAAAATAACGGGTGTTACATTACAATATCATTAGATAAAAATAACGTACGGCAAAGTACACAAGATTAAGAAAATTGTTTTAGTCGACTATTGTTTTGGGGATGATAATTTAAAGATGAAAGTTCAAAGGTAAATCATCGGTATATGTTTATGTTAGCTACTTATATTAAGACTCATGTAATATTTATGTTGGCATTCATGTTGGTGCTAAATCTGGATTATCTTATACTGTTTTGATGATATGGAAGTAGTAACACCACTTTTTATAAATGAACTATCCGTTAAGGATTAGTTATGTTTTAAAGGTTTCGTTTCCGCATTTCTAAACGCCGTTAGGCAAAAGTTTTTGAAAATCCAGGTTTTAAAATAACGGGTGTTACATTACAATATCATTAGATAAAAATAACGTACGGCAAAGTACACAAGATTAAGAAAATTGTTTTAGTCGACTATTGTTTTGGGGATGATAATTTAAAGATGAAAGTTCAAAGGTAAATCATCGGTATATGTTTATGTTAGCTATATATTAAGACTCATGTAATATTTATGTTGGCATTCATGTTGGTGCTAAATCTGGATTATCTTATACTGTTTTGATGATATGGAAGTAGTAACACCACTTTTTATAAATGAACTATCCGTTAAGGATTAGTTATGTTTTAAAGGTTTCGTTTCCGCATTTCTAAACGCCGTTAGGCAAAAGTTTTTGAAAATCCAGGTTTTAAAATAACGGGTGTTACATTACAATATCATTAGATAAAAATAACGTACGGCAAAGTACACAAGATTAAGAAAATTGTTTTAGTCGACTATTGTTTTGGGGATGATAATTTAAAGATGAAAGTTCAAAGGTAAATCATCGGTATATGTTTATGTTAGTATATATTAAGATGAGCATTGTATTTTATACGAGTTAGGAGATATGAAGTATACATACATACATTTATATAAAACAACTAGGTTATGCCCATCCGTTAGAGGAAATAATAGATAATACAAAAAGTATACATATATATAGATAATAAGGAAATTATGTAAGTGATTTTACAATAATAGTTCCAAATAAGGCTAAGAATTGTTAATCTTAGCACAACTTGTAGATATTCGGAACTCATATTTAATGCATTTGTGAAAAAGTAAAGCAACAAAAAAGCATGTGGCTATTTTTACAACTAATCGAACTCGTATGTAAAATTTGACGAATACAGGGTCAACTCGTACAAATCAATCTAATTTGTTCAATAAGTAATATTTTTCTAAGCACGAGAAACTTATACAAGTGTTGTTAAACTCATCTGTGGCTATATGAAAAAAAATTTTAATTGATTACAATTTTGTTTTTGAAAGACCAAAAATTTAAAATTATTAACGTTGAAGATACAGTTCACCACATACAAAACGTTTTCACAAAAGAAAACATATTTACTAACATATAGCGGCTTGCATACCGTGAATAAAAATGTTGTTCTCAGTCAAGAGGGATAAATCAATTACTTAACGTTCTTTTTTTATTTAAAATTATTAACGTTGAAGATACAGTTCACCACATACAAAACGTTTTCACAAAAGAAAACATATTTACTAACATATAGCGGCTTGCATACCGTGAATAAAAATGTTGTTCTCAGTCAAGAGGGATAAATCAATTACTTAACGTTCTTTTTTTATTTAAAATTATTAACGTTGAAATACAGTTCACAATACAAAACGTTTTCACAAAGTTTCTATAACAATTTGGGCTATAATCCGGTTGTGGGTGCATACCAAACTCCACAACAAATTCAACAACAACAATTGTTGATGCTTCAACAAATGGCGATGAACCAACAATGTGAGCAATGACAACAATAATTCACACAACAAAATCTACCATCAAAGAGCAACGACAATGTACCCGAATGGGATAGTGTGGCTTCAGCGGATGAGGTAGAAGAGATGGAGGAGGTCACGGGTACGGGGAAGAGAAAGAAGCCGAAGAAACCAACTGAAAAAAGGGGTTGGTCTGAAGCGGATTGTGTTTTGTTGACGAAATGTTGGGTATACACTTCACATGATCCAGTTGTGGGTAACTCGATGACGGATGGAGTTTTTTGGAATAAGGTTGTGGAGTTGCTTAATTCCAAAACCAAAGAGGGGGAGCGTACTAAGAGCCAGGTGCACGGGAAGTGTAACAAGATCAAAAAAGCGGTGAAAGAGTTTGGTGCCGCCTTTAAAAAGGTTAACGAGCAAGGTAGACAGAGTGGTGCCAACGAGAAAGATGTGTATGATGCCGCTGTTAAGTTGTACAAACAAACGTCAGGAGAGAAGAAATGGCCATACGCTGACTGTTACACGATTCTGCAGGACAGAGTGAAGTTTTGGGAGGAGCACAAGCTAAAGGGAAAGGAGGGAGCAGTAGATTTGACTGCCGATGAGGAGTCTCAGGGTGGTGAGGCTCAGGGAGGTGAGGCTCAGGGAGCTCGGCTGCGGGAGCTTCGAGGCTGGCTTTGAATGCATTGTTTGGAGATGACCATATTAGGCGACCACCGGGTCGCAATGTTAGCCGTCGGTTGTCAAGCTCATCCCACGCGACATCTGGACGATCATCGGGGTCGGAAGCGGCTCGAAGTATTGCTAACTTGGCTCTACAACAATCTGAGGCGTTAGCACGGGCCGAGGTTCGAGATGCGATGAAGTTTTTAGCAAAACCGATTCCAGTTGGTTTATCGAGGAAGGATCTAAAGGCTCATATGGCGTACATAAAATATTTACAAGAAGAGTACGGGAGCAGATTTTATGCTGCAGCAGAAGCAGAGAGCAGCGATGAAGACAACGAGGAGTAGTTTTATTTGCATGTTTAATTTTTAATAATGTAGTAGTTTAATTTTAATTTTTATGAATTTAATGTATTTTAATTATGTATTAGGACCTTATGTACTATTTTTAATTATGTATTTTAGTTTGTTGTAATGTAATGTTGGTTGTTATTTTTATAAAATAAAAGTTTTATTAATATTTGGGTTAAAATAAAATAGAATAAAATTTTTTTAGGAAGAGGTCTTAATGCTAGAGGTAGTTATTGGATTGAGAAAAGCTGACGTGACAGTGAGGAAGAGGTGGGTAAGAGATTTAAGAACAAACCTTAGTAAGAGAGGCCTAGCTCATCTCTCTCTCTATATATATATATGTGTGTGTGTTGGCTATCTTCAAGTTGTATAGCTCAGGATCGCCACGTCAGCTTTTGTCCTATGTGTTGTCTTCATATCGTTTTTGTCTAAGAACGTAACACCGACATGGATACTTCTTCGGTTGACATGGCATTAGCCGATCATAATGGAAAACAAATTGCATAATGGGATTCGAACCCGCAATATGCTGCAAAGAAGTGAATCCCACAACCACTACACCAACACTTGTTTGTTTCTAAAGATATGCCTTTTTCTTATATAGTGTTCTTTAATTTATGTTTTAAATTCAATGAGGTTCTTTTTGAAATTCATTAGCAATGAGGTACTTTATGCATTCTTGGTCCAAAATTAACAAATCCATTTGAGAGGATCATATAGTGCCCACGGCGTGCAGAGACCAATCTTGTATGAAGATAACAACCCCTACTAACGAATCAATTAATTTTGAACCAAGGATACAAAAATTCTTGACATTGCTAGTGAACTTAAAAGACCCCCTTGCAAAAATAAACAAACTACAGGGTTGCAATTAACTCAAAATTAAATTATCATTTGCAGAAACCACGAGTCTTATAAAATATCTATACACCAAACACATGCTATACTTCTTCGGTTGACATGGGATGATTAATCATTCCCTTTCAAGATTGTGACTTTATCATATCGTTTTCCAATTGCTAGTATCACTTGTTCTTTCTGTAAACGAAGGGGCGCATAAACTTCATAGTCTACTTCACTAACAATTTAATCTATAAACAACATTGCTATCACTTATGAAATTCCGAGTTGATCATTTTACAAAATCAAAATTTACCATTTGTTTCCACTTTTCTAAACCCATGGATTGAATCCTCAAGATCCAAATTTAATCGAATTCATTTATTTATTTTATTATATTGATTAATTAATGTTTTTTTAAAAACATGTTTGATTACCCGTACAGAGAAACCAAAATGTATATTTTTTTTGTCTTTAATTGCATTTCTATTCGTGTACTTTAATATTTGAGCCATGCTCTTTACATTGTTGTTGTTGAGTTTGTAATATATTGATCAACGATACAAAATGGATAGTTTGGTTTGGATAGTTTGGCTATCAAATCGATCTACAACAGTTGTGTTATAAATGTTTGTGATTTAACAAAAAAGCGATACTTAAGCCTATTTATATATTATGCTCTGATCATAATCAAAGGGTGCCCGTTCTTTTTTTTTTGTCATTAAGTGCTAAATGTATTAAGTGGCTGAATGTATAAATAATGTCTGTATGTATTAAGTTGAAAATAGGTAATTGACGGTTATTTTTGTTTATTAAGTCAAAAAAAGAATATGAAAATTGGCCGAATACATTAAGTTCTTAATTATTAAGTCTATTAAGTAAAAAAAGAACGGTCCTTGGGATTTAGCCCAACTGGACATTTAATGCCCCTTATGTCTTTCAGCCAAATGTTGGTCACGGGTTCGAAACCTTTGAAAGGCATATTGGGAAGTCCTTGCCAATGAGGTGGGGCATGTGGTTTTTTTCTAGCATTTAGCTGGTTTCCTCCAGAACGGTAGTGGGACTTCCACCGCCAGTCATGCCCTCGGATTGACTGTGTTGGTGACGTGGTCGATCTCTACCGGACAATGAAGAGGCAATGCCGCTGAGTCCAATCACCACTGCTGTTAAAAAAAAAAAGTAAAAAAAAAACACGGGCCTTACTCTCCCATTTTGTACGATGTTAATGTGGTTGGATTTAACCACAGATAGTTAAACGTTTGCGATAAGAGTGTAGAAGTTTTCGGTTTAGAATTATTGTGTTACTTTATGTTATGGGTAAGTTAATTGGGCATATATGAAACTAACTCTTTGATTAATTCCAGTTTGTTTCGAGTTGTTTTCTTTTATTTTTGGTATAGCCATTACTTGGTAGAAGTTGTATGTAGGCTATATAAATCCATTTGATTTTGATTGCTTATTAAAATCATTGAAGTCTCTAAAACTACAGTGTGTGTCTATTGATATAATGTATCATTCATTATATATATGTATTACATTCTTTAATATCAACAAAGGGTCAATGAACATTATTGGTTTGTTCTATAAAAACGTGTATAGCTTAATAAACGACCAATATATTTAGTTGAAAGCTAGGGTGAAATCGTGGAATTATTGACGAGTTAGGTGACCATTAAAATCACTAATGAAGTTTTGATCAACTGGCAATTTTTTTAAGATTAGTGTGGAGGCATGACAAATCGAGATTCAAAACCTAATTGAATTTTGTAATATATTTCGTTTTCATTGAAATTAATAATAATGTATAAGTTTACTATTTTTTAAAGAAAAGTTGACCATTTATATAAGCTGCCGTTTGGTTTGCATTTGTGACTGATACTGTGAAAGTGTGAATGGAAATGAATTTGGGTTATTAAAATTTTATTTAAAAAACGAAAAGATATATGATATTATCTAGAGTTAATTAATTAAATGGTACCTAACATTTGTTCGAAATTGTTGGTTTCATACCTTACCTTTAATTATTACGCGGATCATACCCAACGTTGTCAAAATACTACTCGGACCATACCTGGACCCAAACGCCGTTAGCTGACCGTCAAAACACTCCCACGTGACTTGCACGTGAGGGGTAAAAATGTAATTTCGTATTTCTTTTACTTAAATGGTACCTAACGTTTGCTCGATATTGCTCGTTTCATAACTAACGTTTAGTTATTACTTTCTTTTGAAAGGTGAATTTCGCTTGAATCTTCGTGTCGCTATTCGACAACGGTGGCAAAGAAAAGCGGTATTGACATCCTACGGACTACCGGTATCGAATCTTGGAGGAGGCAAGGGTTTATCTCTATTAATCGTCGTGCCTTCGGACGGATTAGTAGGGAGTTTTCCCCACATCGGGTATTTGAAATAAACATTTCCATTTCGAAAGAGCTCTCTAGCGCGGACCCGGTTAAGACAACGTATGCTAGACCACCGTCGAATTGCGACACAAATATTCAAGCGAAATTCACCTTCAAAAAAAAAAGTAATAAGTAAATGTTAGGTATGAAACCAACAATATCGAGCAAACGTTAGTGATTATTAATGACTTGGTATTAATAGGATATAATATAATTAGAGGGGTACCCACAGAATATGGTAGTAGTGACGGCCGGCGGTTGCGGTGTTTGTTGTAAATAATTTCATTAAGGATATTATAGATAGAAATAATTAAATTAGTCAATAAAGGAGAGAGTAGCTTTAGGTAGATAGAGGTTGGAAAATGTTTTTGGGGTATTTCGAGTAGATTTAATATGTGGGTTAAAAAGGGTTAAAAGTTGAAGAGCAATGGAGGCCTCATAGTTTAGCATTAAAACATCTTTAAATATATGTAAAAGTAAAACCTTAATTCTTTGGGTAAAAGTTTAGACCAATGTTTTCACGACCGGACCGGATGGCGAACCGGCATCCTTACTGGTCACTGGTCGGATCGGTCTGATCGGTTGAACCGGATTAAAGAACCGGTGACACATATACACACACACACACACACACACACACACACATATATATATAATATACTATATTATAAAAAAATAGCCCCCATGTTGAAAGTTACATGGTGTGAATTATCTAAAATACCCTTAATGATTAAGTTACAAAATTAATCCTTTATTAAAATATTTCAATTAACTTTTACATCAATTACTTTTAAAAGACTAGTATATATAATATAAAAACATCTTTACATTTATTTATTACAAGGATATTTTATGAAATTGACAATTTTTTTAATAATATTTAGACACTAACTTTTGCCGTGCTATTTACCTTACAAAGCCTTTATTGGCTTTCTCTCTCCCCCAACATGTACTGGAACATCAATACTTAATTTACGATTTCAAGATCAGATCCTAGATTTATTTCGCACTTCTTTTAAATAAGCAGGCCAAAAAAATACTATATATTTTCTTCAACCATCACTGTCAATCTATCACACAAACACACTTTCGCATAAACCAAATCACGATCAGATCTATACAACCACCGGCAGTTGGTAATGCAAAAGTTACGGCGATGATGGCCGGAGTACAGAGAAGACAAGTTTACATCATCATTTATTCTCAGATTCTTCTTCTCTTCGTCCATTACTTTTTTAAATAGCTCAACTGGTTCGACCCTTTATTGCCGGTTCTCCGGTCCGACCACCGGTTTCCGGTTTGACCACCGGCCGACTGCACAACCGTTTTAACACCGATGACCGGACCGTCTTGAGTACCGGGTGCCGGTTCAACCGGTACAACCGGCCGGTCCGGTCTGGTCGTAAAAACACTGGTTTAGACTATTGCATAAAGCTTATAGCCATTAGACCAAAATGTTGATATCATGTACCTTTTTTAAACTTTTATAGTTTTAATTCTTATTTAATAAGTCATTACTTACGAAAAATAATTCCTACATTTTATAATTATGAAAAGTAATTATTTTAATGATATAGATATGAAAAATAATTCCTAAATTTTATACTATTTTTCTTTAAATCACTTTTTTTGATTTTATTTTTTTATAACATTTCCTTTTGTTTTATGTCGTACGTTGTTATCAAATTATGACTTTATATAAATTTTTATCATTAACGTAATAAATATAAAAAAAGGGTAAATGGTGGAATTGTTATAAGTATTTAGTTTTACATCGTTAGTATCTTATGATATTTAAATAAAAGATATTAATATGTATATGGTGCTTAAAATAATAAAAAATCAACGATTATAAAAATGACAACATCACCATTTCTCAACATCGTTTATCTATGTTTGTTAAATTACGTTATTATAAAAATTTAACACGTCATTATTTATCTCTAATATATAAATCTTTCAGCAACTAATATCTATATTTAACTTTATACCATTATGTTACTGTAACACTCGTCATTTTAAAACCTGGATTTTCAAAAATTTTTGCCAAACGACGTTTAAACGTAGCGGAAAAGATCACTTAAAAACTGCCCCATCCGTAACGGATGGTTCTTTACATAAAAGATTGGTGTTACTAATAGCATCATCGTAATAGTCAAAGTAAAATCTAAGTTATGGCACCAACATAAATGCCAACTTTATTACATGCAACATAAATAATAATAAAGTAGCCAAACAATGGCTAAAGGTGAAGTCTAAGCATCGGGAAACTAATGTTAATCTTCCTTTATTCTTCTACCCATCTCACGAGCTAAATTTCTCTCTAGCTCAAACCTGCTTATCCTGAAGACACAACGATTTCATAAAAGCAAGTGTTAGCTAATAAATTAGCTAAGTAAGATACACACATTTTAACAAAACGTTCTTCATTTTACTTTCATAAAACTTCTTCGTATTTTATATATCAAAACATGATCACATTACATATCATCCACAAACATCGTAAGATAATCCCATTTTTACTTATTCCCACATCCCAACACATTTCATATCATAACTTAATCAACATGTCACGTCTTACATATCTCACAGCTAAATCTCTCTCTAGCTCAAACCTGCTTATCCTGAAGACACAACGATTTCATAAAAGCAAGTGTTAGCTAATAAATTAGCTAAGTAAGATACACACATTTTAACAAAACGTTCTTCATTTTACTTTCATAAAACTTCTTCGTATTTTATATATCAAAACATGATCACATTACATATCATCCACAAACATCGTAAGATAATCCCATTTTTACTTATTCCCACATCCCAACACATTTCATATCATAACTTATCAACTTTTTCTTATAATTAACTTAATCAACTTATTCTTACAACTTACATATTACGCACCAGCTTTACAACTAGCACGATTTCCCACGTCTTAAGTTTTAGGAAAGGCAATGTCATTTCCATAGTATCCCGTCATGCTTTTAACATTGGTGGTTAGTCACTCCACCCGGAATTACTAGTCCAACGAACTATACCGCAAGGAGCCACTCAAGCGACCACGTACACACTAGCTTTTCAACTAGCACGGGTTAAGCTTAACACTTCCCACGTCAATCTCATGTATTTAGCTATAGCATTTCCCACGTATTTATATCTTTCTTACTTTTTACGCACTAATACTAAGGCTAGAACGGTTTCCCACATCTCACATATTACTTTAACCTTAGGTATAATCATTACCTAATTAATCCCACATCTACTTTAGCGTTTAATCTCACTGATGTGCACAACTCATAACATTTCTCACGTGTATCTAGTGAACTAGACATTTCATACTTAAGTGCCACATATAAGCCATCACATATCAACATTAAGGCATATCAACGACATTATCAACAACACATATCATAATCATTTCATAGCAACATCGTTAAAGTCATCACACTACTTATGCACATAACTACTTTTACTTTAAATGTCAACATAACAACATAGGTCATTTCAACATACATACATTCCCATATAACCTCCCGCATAAGCCGGAAAACCTATCATACATAAGATAATCCGATTAAGAGGTTAATTATAGAAAACTACATTTTGTTGTGCCTCCAGTGTGAGAAAAGTCATGTATCTTACCTGTGACGAGCACAACGATCAATAAGCAACGTTATAGTATATTGTTTGAGTTCCCGACTACCTAGAACACACATATAATCGACATGTAACATAAATGGGACCTTAAAGAACATCTCCAAGCTCCCTAAACATCAAGGTAACTTATACCTAAGGTCTATGGGTCAAATGAGCACTAAAACAAGCCTAAACGACCATCAGACCTGCAAGTGCGCCGCACCCCCCTTCCATGCACCGCACAAAACATACCAGGGACTTCTGACCTGCCCAGGTGCGCCACACCTCGAGTGTCGACCAGCATAACTTACTTCGTTTTACTTCAATCTCCTTCCAAACGGAACCCAAACCTCCACCACGACTTATACCCATTAATTTAACATTAATTAGGTCACAATTAAGCATTTAAAAACATCAATTGATCTTTGAATCAATTGCATACATGAATCCCTCTTTTTGATCATCAAAACGACTCAAAACCGCAACGTTTTGTACAAAAACACAATTGAACACACATGGATCTAATTAAACACCTGAGATTCACTTATTTATATATATAAAGATAACCACTTGGTCTTAGATCAAGTGGCTACCTGGGGCCCTCTTTGGGGGTTCCAAGGGAGGGGATGTTGGCTGGGAGACCTGGGATCGAATCTCAATTCCCCATGGTCTCGGGCATTTACCTCTTCGGACGCGTGCGGGCCGTGTTATCGCACCCTTGGTCTCCAAGGGTGCCTTCGGGTTCCAACCGCTAGCATACTGCCCGCTTGGATGTCACTGCTAGGGTTCGAACCACTAACAAACTAACACGCCGTTCTAAAAAAAATATATATAAACAACATAATTCAACATTAGAGTTTGCATCTTTCTATAGTTAATCAACTCAATTAATGATTTTACGCACGAAAACATCGTTTTTAACCGAAAACATCAACTTTAATCCACCCCAACACTCACGGTCGAATCTACAGGGACAAAACCTACTTTAAAACTTAATCAACAATCAATTGATGATATAATATCTGTAGGTTTGATTAACGGATCGAAAAGCAAGCAAAAACCCTTCCGAAATCCCCCGAAATCGACTAGAACTTGAGGAATTAACCTAGGGTTTTGTGTGTAAGACTTTTCTAGGGTTTAGATCTGATTTCTCAGCCTTATGGTCGTGCATGGGGTCATATATATACTGGAAAAACTTTCAAAACTTTACATCTAGGCCCTCGCACTTCCTTATAACTCGTTTCGTCACTTAACTGCTCGTTTAACGCATACGGAAACACTTAACGACTCTTATTTCCTATCGGGAACACTAAATGACTTTATTAATCATTATCAACTTTATTTTTCATTACTTTAATCACTTTAACACATATCTCACGTTAATCATTTAATCACATAAACACATATAAAACACATATTAACTAACGGTTACTAACGACAAGTTAACGGTCAACGTCAAAAAGTTTTAGGATGTTACAATTCTCCCCTCGTTAATAGGATTCTGTCCTCAAAATCATCTCATGATAACAACACCTCCATTTCTCTTCTCACTACTTTCCACACACGTATAAGTCAGCATTTTACCACATTTACCACTTAAAATTCAACCGAACTTTCAACCAATCTATTCTCATCACCTTTCTATTCATGTCTTTCATTAATCAATGTGAATACCGTCAAATGAACACGCCCGCATCATGATACATTTACAATTATGTTCCGGACCATAATTGCAACTATATCATTCCTCACACGTGTACCTTTAACTATACTCACACATCATAATGTCCAGGGGAGGCCTAGAGGGTGTGCAAACCCGATTCCTGGCCGGGGCATAAGCTTAAAGGGGTCATTTCGAAAAAAAATTTATGTATATTATATATATAATGTATAGTATGCTAAAAAGATGTGCTATAAGTAAATAAGTAACTACTATGTTATGTAATTCTAAACTTATGATCTTCATTATGCATATATAATTTTTTGTTATAACGCTAGTGATCATTTATAAAAAAATTTGTATATATATTTGAATTTGGTAGAAGTTAAGGGCATTTTTTTTTTGTTCGGCCAGAGTGTTTGAATTCTCAGAGCCGCCACTGGTAATGTCTAATATCTCCATCACAATCTACCATGGCATAATCATACTAACTACGAAACACACAATAATCACACATTTCACATACACATATAAACACAAAATGAAACACTATATACTATTTCCGTCGCATACCACATTCGTGTATCACAATGTCTTGCACCCTTCCTATGGGTGACAACCTATTCCACCAATAAACCTTTTCTTACGTACATAACATCTCATACCTCATTTCCATTGTGGTCTTTGTCAATAACCTAGTGGGTTGAATATCATTGACCACATCTCATCTCACATAATTTTCCAACTTCAATCACCTTTCTTAATACATACCTGTAACACCCCGAACTAGAGCTCGGAAAGTCACGGAAAATAAATAACGCACAATGGAATTATCGTAGGCATACTAGATGAACATAAATGAATTCAGTGAATCCAACAAGTTAAGTCAAATACAAATACAAATGCATAAGGAGCAAGAAGCCATCAAGAGTTTACAAAACATGGTCAAAAGATGGCAAACGATCCTAAGCATTAAGCATAAAGGGCAAATGAATCCTTGATCCATGAAAGTCCATGCCCGGGTCCAAAAGCAAGCATCAATCAAACAACATGTCCTTGATTCACCTGGTTACCTGAAAAGTGTACTAAACAAGTCAACACGAGGTTGGTGAGTTCGTAGTAATGGTTCACAAGGAACATCGTCAATAATCACAACATGTATAAGATAAAGGCAAAACACAACTTACAAGTAGCCTTTATGCGTCACAACCTCAATTACAACGTTAATATAAGATCACACGAGATAAAGTAAATATGTGTAATAAACGAGCACAAGTGATGTCAATATCAAGTTATGTGCCGTAAGCATGTCAAAGTCATAGCGTATCTCATGTGTGTGACCATCAAGTCAACATTGCATCAATACTCACATGTCATCACCATGACCAATGTGGCATCTCAAAATCATCGAGATATATATGTCTATATACTCGGGTGTCCATGTCCGTTTCGTCAATGCAACGAAACTCATGATGTCATCGACCTAACCATCATGGCATCTCACAATCATCAAGTATATACATCTATATACTTGGGTGTCCATGTACGTGTCTCAATAATGTATAATGTCTCAAGTGTAACCAAATCAATCACAAGTCCATACGTCCATCAAATCAACCAAACAACACGTACATACATTTCGGAGGATTCTACTTTCAACGAATCATAGATGCTTATATATAGGGGTCACCAGCAACCTTCCCACCACATCTATAACCCTTTGAAGGCATAATCGACTTCCACGTATGCACAACTATCCTAAATAAATCACAATATCCCAATCGTATGCGTAATTCATCAAACAATCAATCAAATCCATTAATCAATCAACAATCAAACAAGTAAGTGTACACTTTCTAACCTGAATCTCAAAGCGAGTAGGGTGCTACGGAACTCACCTTGGATTCCAAGCAACAACAACGAGTTAACAACGAGTTATAAATGTTCAACAACCGCTACGTGTTCACAACCTATCAAAGTATATGATGTGCTAAATCGAGTTTAAAATTTAAAACTAGAAATACCTTGAAACTCACTACTACGCACTATCGGGCAGTGGACCCGATCGTATGCAGTATAGTTAAAAAGTAAGTCCAGGTTCGTTCACGGGGATTGGTTTGAATCAATTGTTTAGCAAAGTAGTTTGGGAAACAGGGTGGAACACTTTGAATCTCACTTTGACAATTAAAGTAGAGTAAATTTAAAAGACAGAACACTTGAAAGTAAAGAAAAGCTTAAATCAATAATAGTAAAGTTCATCCACCTTGACTTCGCTAGACTTCAAACATGATTGCATTCAATTAAGACCAAATTCATTAAGAGTCGAAAAGATAATCGTGAAAGGATACACCGCTCGCGTGGCACCACCGACCGCTCGCAAATCACCCAAACACCTAAGTTGCTAGTTTAATTACCCAAGCCGGTACCACCAATGCCTAGATAACCTTACCAACAATTAGTTTGCTTGACTATCAAATTACCAATTGTGCCTATGTGAAAATAACGTGGTACCACCAACCGTTACAAATCACGTTGACAAAATGATTCCTTTTATTAAAATGACATTCACTATCATACCATGAACTAGCGATAATTGCTCATAGACAAGCAACCGTTAGAAAATCACATATGTATTCAACTAGTACCACTAACGAAGAACACACATGCCACCAACTTCATAATAATAAAAATAAAGGAATTAAATCATCAAGATCTCGACACAACGATAATAGAAATCAACTCTTTGAATTAAAACATGTAGCAATCACATCATTCGTCTAGTTTCATCAAGGTGGATGATCGAAAGATTAGCCACTCATGATTAAATTGAGATAAGAATCAACATAAAGGAAGAACATGATGTACCAATCGTTCTTTGAAATTGAAATTGCAAGACAATAAAATAGATACGATCTAAGTGGGTGCACGTGAATCTTCAATGAATCGGAAGATGATGAAGTCTTGAATTGATCCTTGAAGGTGTTCCTTGAAGTGCAGCTCTTAGAAAGAAAAGTTGATCCCCTGGGAATTAGGTTTGAAAAACTATTTATACCCCCCCTTTTATCTGATGCAAAAACTGTCAAAAACCTTTCAGTCCCGCACTCTCACTGCGGCGCAGTGGGCGAGTGATGCCCCCACTGCGGCGCAGTGCAAATACACTGCCTTTGGTGCTCGTTTGATCAAGGCTGACTGCGGCGCAGTGGGCACACGCACATCCCACTGCGTCGCAGTGTAAATACACTGGTTAAACACTCCTTTCTTTCACTTGCTGACTGCGGCGCAGTGGGCCTGTTCACCACCACTGCGTCGCAGTGAAAATACACTGGACTCGATTCTCACTCCCTTGAGATGACTGCGGCGCAGTGGGTGAGTTCACCACCACTGCGTCGCAGTGTAAATGTACTGGTCCAAAGGCTACATCAACAAATGAAGTCTTGCATATTTTTTCTATCTCATTTCACTCTCGAACTCTCCAAGCAACTTCATGACCTCAAAATTACTCGAAATTGCACCAAACGGACACGTCACCTGTTTAGAACCTGAAACCACTAACAAAACCCATAAACGCGCCAAATGCCAGCAAATCGAGTTTAAAATTTAAAACTAGAAATACCTTGAAACTCACTACTACGCACTATCGGGCAGTGAACCCGATCGTATGCAGTATAGTTAAAAAGTAAGTCCAGGTTCGTTCACGGGGATTGGTTTGAATCAATTGTTTAGCAAAGTAGTTTGGGAAACAGGGTGGAACACTTTGAATCTCACTTTGACAATTAAAGTAGAGTAAATTTAAAAGACAGAACACTTGAAAGTAAAGAAAAGCTTAAATCAATAATAGTAAAGTTCATCCACCTTGACTTCGCTAGACTTCAAACATGATTGCATTCAATTAAGACCAAATTCATTAAGAGTCGAAAAGATAATCGTGAAAGGATACACCGCTCGCGTGGCACCACCGACCGCTCGCAAATCACCCAAACACCTAAGCTGCTAGTTTAATTACCCAAGCCGGTACCACCACTGCGTCGCAGTGAAAATACACTGGACTCGATTCTCACTCCCTTGAGATGACTGCGGCGCAGTGGGCGAGTTCACCACCACTGCGTCGCAGTGTAAATGTACTGGTCCAAAGGCTACATCAACAAATGAAGTCTTGCATATTTTTTCTATCTCATTTCACTCTCGAACTCTCCAAGCAACCTCATGACCTCAAAATTACTCGAAATTGCACCAAACGGACACGTCACCTGTTTAGAACCTGAAACCACTAACAAAACCCATAAACGCGCCAAATGCCAGCAAAATCGACTAAAAACATATAATAAAAAGGCCAATAACGATGTGGGCGATGGGTATAAATTGGTCACATCAAATCCCCCCACACTTGAGCATTGCTTGTCCTCAAGCAAATCCAACATTTAAAGAGAAAGTAATCCTTGGCAAAGAAGCTAAATAAACAATTACGAGTATCAAAAAGAAGCAACACCAAGTATGTCAAAGACAAAGAAGTTGGGTGAAGCAGTTTTAATCTTAAATGAAAACCCGAAATGTTTGACCATATCTGAACAATCCACAAGCCTCAATAACACGACTATGCACAAGTGAAACAAATGAACCTATCAATATCATTCTACTCCAACGAACTTACTTTTGGGGTTGAATATATGAAGAATCACTCATAGCACGGTCGTGATGCATATCTTACCATAGGCTTGAATAAGGATCATAGCTCCACCGACGTGGCGTAAGCACCAAGTACATCATCAAAATAGGCATATGTAATGGACATTTACGATGAGTGAGGGAGTGTAGGTTAGAAATGAAAGGAATCAATCAAAAGTATAAGGTGTGTATGAAATTTGTACAAAATAGTCTAATCAAGACCCGTACCATTGATTGCCAATAACCCATAAATTGCTAATCCGCTAAAACACCTCAAAAATACCAAGCAAACTCGACACCATTGTGGTGCATCAACTTCAAACAACTTAAAGTCAACCAAGCCCTCCATTCTTAACAATACAACACAACTCTAGACATATAAAAATGAGAAGTACCCACTAGTAGCCCAAGGTTTTAATTTTTTTAATTTTTTTTTTTTTTTATATTGAACCACTTTTACTCTACTAGTAGGCACCCTCTTACAATGATGAACAATGTCTAACACAATCTACTTCCTTTTGAACAATCCAACACATTCCCATAGACCAACAATATTCCACCGACACCCCATTGAATTTCTCCCAAAACCGTCCAAACAAACCAATGACAATCAATGGCCCCCCAGATTAGACTATCGGTATAGTAAGGTATAATTAGGTCAAGTTTACATAAATGAGTGGATATATACAATGGAAAAGGCTAAGTTAAAAGGATGTATAAGAAAGGTTTACAAAGAAAGGAAGCATGTATATGTAAGTGAGTATAAGTATAGTAAGGGTATGAATATACAAAGGGAAAAATGAAAATAAAGAAAGAAAAGTATGGGTCAAACCTATATGCCAATTCGTCATCCGATGTACTTTTATCACAAAAGTGATCTCACTGCGGTCTCGTCACGATCACAAGGCCAAGTTCTAGCTCAACACATCACCGGCACACTCAAATCAAAGAAAAGAGCCTGGAAATGGAATAAATTAACCTCAAATTCGCACATCTTAGTGCAGAGTTCGAAATGGAACCCTTACTCCCGAATAAATCCAAGAGCCTAAGAGAGGGACAAATTACAAGGTAATCAAACCAAAACCGTAAACACCTAGCACATATATATATGAACAATGAATCTCACAACTTTAGGTGTTTGGGAAATTTGAGTATGCAAGTAATGTTATCAATCCACAAGGATAAGCCCAATAACCGTTCAGAACACATTTCGCCGATTAAAAATTTTGTAGTAAAAATTGCTTGTTAAGTTATCATGAATTAAGTGACAAAAGCAATTTACCACAAGGACAAACTCAACTCAAGTATCAAAACCATATCAACTTCTATCATCCCGCCAAATTGAAAGCAACCAATTCTCAAACATGCACATCATAGTTCAGAGTTCAGGATAGAACCCTTATTCTTGGATAAAACCCAAAAACCTACGAGAGGGACACATTCACAAGAACGGTTAAAATCTCAATGGCAAAACAACAAAAGAGATAAACCCGGTAGCTAACACCTATTTGCCACCCCCCACACTTAAGATGGACAATGCCCTCAATGTCCATATTCGGTCAAACAAAGGTAAATAGGGGTAAGCAACATAGAAAAATCAGAGCACATACCAGAGTAAGGACACATCCCGTTTTGAAACAAGTCAGTCGACCCCGTGTCACAAATGGTGCTTCCTAAAAAGGAAGACCCCTTTGCTTGGCGGGAGAAACAACTTGTACCAAAACGGAGAGTGCGAGAATGGTGTGTGCAACAAACATACCAAACAAAAATATAGCGGCGCTGAACTTACTGCCAGCATATGCACACCATCACACAAGCACAATTTGATGCCACAAAGTAAAGATGAGAAGAGAATCCAATGAGTTTTCCCCCCACACATGTGTTGCACAATAGCCATCAAATTGAATAGTCCTGTCACTTGCACCACAAACAAACCACATTCCAATCATATAAAAGTGACACTGTTCATGCAAACATACCAAAAGAAAAAGAAAAAAAATCAAAATACAATGTTCCATCACCCCGTAGGGTGGATACCCGAAGAAATAAGAAATAAGGTATGGAGTACAGTCATCCAGATAATCAAACCATCATCACAAACCATATCATGATTCCATCCCACTGAACCGGATGGGAACCATAATCATCATCACTGCCGTCACTGCTGCTGACCATGATAGCCATAAGGAAGACCAGAAGTATCAAAAAGATCGGTGATCCAATTGCGGTCTCCTTCCTGACCTGAACTAGAGGCGCCAACATCTCCTCCAGACGGTCCACCACCAAATCCTGACCCAGAACCTGCAACAAAACCAGGAGCGAAAGAAGATGAACCACCAACAAATCCCCCAGAACCACCAGCATCTCCACCAGCTTGACTAGCGGCACCTGTCCATGGCCTCCACTCTGCACTAGTACCTGCATCAAAAGAAGATCTCCCACCAAAAGAACCAAACTGCACAGGACCACGAGGAGATCCTCCTAGATCATGTGGGAAGAAAGAACCGCCTCCCTGATGATATGTCGGAACATGAATAGGTGGTGGTGAGAAATCAGGAATAGGAGTGTCTGGAACGAACGGCTGCCCATGGTACTGCGCATCCCACATAGGCTGATAATAATCCAGGGTATAGTTGGTGCGGGCCTGCTGCGATCCCAACCAAGTCATATCTTGATCCATCCTCCGTTGATAATCATCAAATGCCATACCACTAGCCTGCTGCCCATCCAAAATCTGCTGCAGCTGGGACCTTATATCAGTCAAATCAATACTTGGACGGCCCCGCCTCCGCTGAGGCTCCTGAGGGGCGTCCTCCATCTCATCATCATCAGAATCCTCCACCTCAAGAGGCGGTGCAGCGATAACACCCGTATCATCCAACAACCTTGCTTGCTCATTCTTCTTCGGCTTCTTCACTATCTTGGCTATTATCAACTCTTTCTCAGTTAAATGCTCTTGTCTAACCTGCAAAGACAATCCCTCATGACATATATCAGTATAAAAAACTCCCATCCTCTTGTAAATACGGGTGATAAAATGCCCAAGCACCAACTTCGAATCCGAGTGATTCACCATCCTATCCAGAACAACCATTGGGGCCAAAGCAAACCTCCTCGGTGCACCTCAGTAAACAACTTAATCAGCCATAAATCTAGCTGGTACGCCTTGTCCCAATGGGTGGACCTTTGTACCAGAAACGTGACAATCATCCTATGCAACATCCTCAGCTTGACACTTCTAATCTTAGACACACTACCAGAGCCACCATAGGGCCAATCGTGTCCCGAAATACGAGTCCAATACTGAGTTATCGACTCTCCATCCCCCAAATCCTGTTTCACATACAAACCTCTCCTCAACAAAGCCCTAAATTCCTGACTATCCAACTGATCCCTTGTATACATGCCACAATAAAAACCAAATTCCGGAATAGATAACTTCCTAGGTTGTCCCCCGCAGACAAAAGTTACTACCCGCTCTTCAAAAATATCGTTGACTTTATTAAGCTCCTTGGTCAACTTCAAAGTAGAATAAAACTCCAGACAGAGTTCACGAAAACTTGGTTCCCGATTATTGAAAATGTTATGCCACATATCACTACTAACCACCTGGTCACCGATTGGAACCTCAATGCGAAACCAACGACGGATATCCTCCTGTATCCCATAATTCCTAGCAAAAATCGGATCAAGATATTTGGGAGGACAAACTACCTGGCGATGAAGATCAAAGAGATTATTCAAGTAGTTGTTCTTATGGGGTTGCCTAGCCCCATTGAACTCTAACCAGGCGTGAGACTCGTCCATCTGGTGCTCTCCAAACTTTAAATCAGGCACTTCTGGCTCTTGCCTAGCCCTCTTGGAACCAGTCCCGCTTCCTTGACCAACTTCCATCTGCCTTTGCTGATCTCCAGTCTGCAATCACAAAATTAAAGCAAACAGACAAGTAAAAAAAAGAAGAAAAAAAAAGAAAGCAAAACTGAAATCACGATAATCATCAACACAATTTTGTGGACAGAAACTTCCCACTGCGTCGCAGTGGGACAGGATGGTCCTCACTGCGGCGCAGTGAGGCAATATGCATGTGCAAGACAGAAACCAGACACTGCGGCGCAGTGGCTAACACACAATACCACTGCGGCGCAGTGGGCCTAAAAATCTGGGCAAGAAAATGGTGTTCATCACAACTTTCAGTAAAAATGGTCGATTCAAACCATCAAACTACTATATTTCAACAATGTAGCAACAACTAGGCTAACATTAACCTCCCCCACACTTGTCCATCAAAAAGCCCCCAAGTTTACAAAACTCTAGCATTTATTTTATCTCAAAATCGGATGAACAAGTGTTAGAATCGAAAAATTAAACACCACATTGGTATCAATAGCCCATAACTAACATAACCCACTAATTAATTTGAAAATTAAAACCCTAAAAATTAAAAAATAAAATTAAAGAAATAAAAAGATAAACTAGTCAAGAAACCATACCTTTTTTCCCATGATACTGAAAGAATACTGGTAATGCA
The DNA here is from genome assembly GCA_034093135.1 of Erigeron breviscapus. Lineage (NCBI taxonomy): Eukaryota > Viridiplantae > Streptophyta > Magnoliopsida > Asterales > Asteraceae > Erigeron > Erigeron breviscapus. The sequence continues at coordinate 192,485,933 of CM067167.1, read as the reverse complement.
GGAGAAAAGGAAGAAGAAAATGCAAGAATGGTGATTTGAGAGCAAAAGTGAAGTAGCTTGAGATCGGTTTTGAGAGGAAGAGGGAAAAAAAACTGATAAAAATTGAGTGGTAAAAAATAATACTCCCCCTGGCTGGTAATAATACACTCTGGGTTGACCGGTCAAAGGCCCACTGCGGCGCAGTGGCCATCGACCTCCCCCACTGCGGCGCAGTGAGGCAATATGCATGTGCAAGACAGAAACCAGACACTGCGGCGCAGTGGCTAACACACAATACCACTGCGGCGCAGTGGGCCTAAAAATCTGGGCAAGAAAATGGTGTTCATCACAACTTTCAGTAAAAATGGTCGATTCAAACCATCAAACTACTATATTTCAACAATGTAGCAACAACTAGGCTAACATTAACCTCCCCCACACTTGTCCATCAAAAAGCCCCCAAGTTTACAAAACTCTAGCATTTATTTTATCTCAAAATCGGATGAACAAGTGTTAGAATCGAAAAATTAAACACCACATTGGTATCAATAGCCCATAACTAACATAACCCACTAATTAATTTGAAAATTAAAACCCTAAAAATTAAAAAATAAAATTAAAGAAATAAAAAGATAAACTAGTCAAGAAACCATACCTTTTTTCCCATGATACTGAAAGAATACTGGTAATGCAGGAGAAAAGGAAGAAGAAAATGCAAGAATGGTGATTTGAGAGCAAAAGTGAAGTAGCTTGAGATCGGTTTTGAGAGGAAGAGGGAAAAAAAAACTGATAAAAATTGAGTGGTAAAAAATAATACTCCCCCTGGCTGGTAATAATACACTCTGGGTTGACCGGTCAAAGGCCCACTGCGGCGCAGTTGGCATCGACCTCCCCCACTGCGGCGCAGTGGGGCATTTTTGATCCAAATGGCAGTAATAATAGACTGCGGCGCAGTGGGTACATGCATTCCCCACTGCGTCGCAGTGCAATTATACTGGTGTCGAACCCCCAATTCCTTAGAAAAATTTCACAATGAAAATTTGAACACTTACCTCAATCAGTTTCACCTCAAATTGTACCTGCATTTTTCTTGACAAAACATCATCAAATCTAACTAACAAAGACAAAGATAAAATGCAAGAAAATGACACGGGTTGCCTCCCGAGAAGCGCTTAATTTATTTGCGAGTCGTTAGCTAGACTCGACTATCTTTCAAGCTTCCAATTCAAAAATTGGGATCTCTTCAATCATCCCCTCCACTTGTTCTTCTTCAAAGTACAATTTAAGCCTATGACCATTCACTATGAATGAACCTTCACCATCTCTCTTGAACAACTCCACATAACCCGACGGATAAACATGCTTGATAACAAAAGGTCCAATCCACCTAGAAGTTAGCTTAGGTTGTTTGATCTTAAACTTAGACAAAAACAACAAAACTTTAGCCCCAACCTTAAATTCCTTTCTACGGATCCTTTTGTCATGCCAAACCTTGGTTCGCTCCTTGTAAAGCCTAGAATTCTCATATGCACCTAACCGAAGCTCATCCAACTCATGAAGTTGCAACATTCTAAGTTCACCGGCTTCCATCATATCCAAGTTTAAATTTCTCAAAGCCCAATACGCCTTATGCTCTATCTCAATAGGTAGATGACATGTCTTACCATAGAGCAACCGGTATGGCGTGGTGCCAATCGGCGTCTTATAAGCCGTCCTAAACGCCCACAAGGCGTCATCTAACTTCTTTGACCAAACCTTAGGGTTATCTCCCACAGTTTTCTCTAAAATTCTCTTCAAAGCCCTATTGGTGTTTTCTACTTGTCCACTAGTTTGTGGATGATAGGAAGTAGAAAAGTAATGCACAACACCATATCTTTTCATGACCTTTGCTAATTGATGATTTGCAAAGTGGGTTCCTCGGTCACTAATTAAGGCTCTAGGGCAACCAAATCGGCAAAACAATTGTTTAAGGAAATCAATTACTACCCTAGCATCATTCGTAGGCAAAGCCTTAGCTTCGGACCATTTAGACACGTAGTCAACGGCGACAAGAATATATAGGCACTTATTAGACGGTGGGAATGGTCCCATGAAGTCTATACCCCAAATATCGAAAACCTCACATACCTGAATGCTCTGTTGAGGCATCTCATCCCACTTAGTAATGTTTCCTTGTCTCTGACAAATGTCACAAGTCTCCACCAAAGTTTGAGCTTCCTTGAAAATTGTCGGCCAATAAAAACCTGCATCAAACACTTTCTTACCGGTGACTGAAGGACCGTAATGTCCTCCAGTAGGACCATAGTGACAAGCATCCAGAATCTCCCTAGTCTCAGCTCCAGCTACACATCTCCTCACCATACCATCTGCACAAACACGAAACAAGTATGGGCTATCCCAAAAATAGTACTTGGCATCCGAGATGAGCTTCTTCTTCTGTTGGTGCATGAAGTCAGTTGGTATCTCACCTGCAACCAAATAATTAGCAATATCTGCAAACCAAGGTGCATCATCAGAAGTAGAAATAAACATTAAACATTCATCGGGAAGTGATCATTGATCTCCCCATCACGAAGTTCCTCCCGGTGAGGATCTTCCAAGCGACTCAAATGGTCGGCAGCCAAATTTTCAGCCCCTTTCTTATCCTTGATCTCAATATCAAACTCTTGTAACAACAAGATCCAACGGATAAGCCTAGGTTTAGCATCCTGTTTCGAGAACAAGTATTTAAGGGCTGAATGATCCGTGAAAACTATGGTCTTACTTAACACCAAATAAGATCTAAACTTATCAAAAGCGAAAACCACGGCAAGTAATTCCTTCTCTGTTGTGGTGTAATTTTGCTGGGCGGGGTTCAAAGTTTTGCTAGCAAAGTAAATGGGCTTGAAATGCTTATCAACCCTTTGCCCAAGCACGGCCCCCACAGCAAAATCACTTGCATCACACATCAATTCAAAGGGCAATTCCCAATCCGGCCCGACCATGATAGGTGAATTGGTCAACTTCTCCTTTAGAACCTGAAAAGCACTTACACAAGAATCATTAAACTCAAAAGGGACGTCCTTCTCCAACAAATGGGTCATAGGACGAGTAATCTTAGAAAAATCTTTAATGAAACGACGGTAAAAACCGGCATGTCCAAGAAAACTCCTTACCCCTTTCACATTGGAAGGCGGGGGTAATTTGGCTATAACATCAATCTTAGCCCTATCAACCTCTATCCCGGCCTTAGACACTTTGTGACCTAGCACAATACCCTCGGTCACCATGAAGTGACACTTTTCCCAATTTAAAACAAGGTGTGCCCTCTCACACCGTTCCAACATCTTATCCAAGTTATGCAAACAAGTACGAAATGAGTCCCCAAAAACCGAGAAATCATCCATAAAGACCTCCATGGAGGTCTCAAGCATGTCCTGGAATATAGCTATCATGCACCTTTGGAAGGTGCCAGGGGCATTACATAGACCAAACGGCATTCGCCGATAAGCAAAAGTGCCAAAGGGGCACGTGAAAGTGGTCTTTTCTTGATCCTTTGGATCAATGGGTATTTGAAAGTACCCGAAAAACCCATCAAGAAAACAGAAATACTCATTACCTGCGAGTCTCTCTAACATCTGATCAATAAAAGGCAATGGAAAGTGATCCTTTTGGTGGCATCATTAAGCTTTCGGTAGTCAATACAAACCCGCCATCCCGTTACAGTTCTAGTAGCCAAGAGTTCCTTATTTTCATTTTCAACCACTGTCATGCCCCCCTTTTTGGGCACACAGTGGACAGGACTTACCCAAGAACTATCTGCAATAGGGAAAATGATCCCTGCATCTAACAATTTAATAACTTCTTTCTTAACAACCTCTTTCATATTAGGATTTAGCCTCCTTTGTCTCTGGACAACGGGCTTAACATCATCAATAAAATCAATCTTATGCTGACAAAAATTCGGACTAATACCTGGAATGTCGGTAGTTTTCCAAGCAAAAGCTCGCTTATGAGCTCGGAGCACCGCCAGAAGAAGTCCTTTCTCGTCACTCGAGAGTGAGGACGAGATAACTACGGGTAAAGATGATTTACCTGCCAAGTAAGCATACTCCAAATGTGCAGGCAATGGCTTAAGCTCCAAATCTGTAGGTGGTACATCAACTGAATTAGGTACCCTTGAGCTTCCATCAACAACAACTCTCTCAAAGCTCTCATCCACTGGAGGTGTCTCATCCAAGTTAAGTGCTATAACCTCTGCAAACAACTCATTATCAGAAATTTCCCCCGATCCTAGATTAGCAATCTCCTCATCTCCCATATCGGTCTCCATCAACTCCTGAAACTCTCGGTCCAAAGCATCATCAATCCACATCAATCCTGAAACATGACTCATCATTAGAATAAGAATGCTTAATAGACCTCTCAACATTAAAAACAATCCTATCTGTACCCACACCCAAAGATATTTCCTTATCTTTCACACGGATGATAGCATCCGCGGTATTAAGGAATGGTCTACCAAGTATTAGGGGTACCTGTGCATCCTCCTCCATCTCGAGGATGACAAAGTCAACTAGGAAAACAATATGGCCCACCTTGACTCTAATGTTTTCAGCAATACCCATGGGATACTGGAATGAATGGTCAGCTAGCCTTATACTCATGCGAGTCGGGCGAAGGATTCCTAAAGCCAACTTACTCCAAACCGAATAAGGCATCAAATTAATGCTAGCTCCTAAATCAGCTAAAGCCTTACAAATAATGGTTCTAATAGAGCAAGTTATAAGAAAACTCCCTGGGTCTTCAAGCTTAGGGGGAATGCGGTTCTGCAAAATAGCAGAACACTCGGCATTGAGAAACGTAGCTTTGGCCTCCTCCATCTTTCCTTTATCCGTCACAAGTTCCTTAATGAACTTGGCATAATGAGGCATCCCCTGTATCAAATCCACTAAAGGCACATTAATATGAACATTTGAAATCATCTGAACAAACTTGTTATATTGTTCCTTTAGCTTGGCCTTCCTAAACCGTTGTGGGAATGGAACTTTTGGTTTATAAGCTTTAACCTCGGGTTCCAAAACCGGTTTTGGTGGAGTGGCCGGAGTCTTCACGGTCGGATTCTCCTCCATCTCAATCTCCTCATCAATCTCATCATCATTACCTGAATCCTGTACATCTGAAACAACAACATTAGGCATAGTAGGAGGGTCATAAGATTTACCTGTACGAGTGGTGATAGCCTTGGCTTCCTCATTACGGCCTTGAGGTGGAGTGTACTTCTGCCCCGTATTTTGTCCCTGATTCGGCCCCATGCTAAACTGAGACCTAGGATTCTGTTGAGTATTACTAGGCAAGGTACCAGAAGGCCTAGAAAGTGCAGCCATCCTACTCTCAAGATCCTTAAAGTTAACACATTGATTCTTCATATTTATCTCAACCTTCCCATCTATCCTATCCAACCTCTCATTCAACGCCTTAGTGTCATCCCGAATCATCTGAATGCTAGAGTTAGTTTCAGCCTGATTACTAACCAATTGTTTCATCATCTCCCTCAACTCGGCATTTGGATCGGTATTAGAGGAAGAAGAACCCGATCCTTGCCCTTGTTGAGTTTGTTGTTGTGGTTGACTCTGAAAGTTATCTCTCTGCCATCTATTTCCTGAAAAACGAGAATTATTAGTAGTAAAAGAAGGGTTATAAGCAGGATTACCTGAAGAACGGTTCTGGAAACCGGTATTGCGTTGGTAGCTCCCTTGTGGTTGATTCTGAATGTAACTCACATCTTCTGGTCCCCGACTCGGACAATCTTCAGAATAATGCATATTACCACAATGGTCACACCCCTCGGCTACTACCTTTACATCCCGTTCAAGTGCTCCAAACCGACTCTCTTGCATAGCAAATCCCTTTTCCATGCGCTCAAACAGCGCTCTAATCTCTCCAATCATACCAGAATCATGACTAGCCTCAACCTTTGCGACCCTACCTTGGCTAGTACCTTTCTTTAGTCTTCTCTCATTCTTCAAAAATCTATCATCATCCATATTTGCATTGTCCTTTGCCATGGACTCCAAAATATCAAAAACTTCATTGGGTGTAATTTTGTTGAAACCACCACCAAAAGCATATCCTAACTCACGTTTGGACTTCTTATCTAGGCCATCAAAGAAAAGCTCAACATATTGCTCCTTAGTCATGTTATGGCCCGGACAATTCCTCAACATTTCTTTAAACCGAATCCATGCATCCACCACATCTTCATCTTCATCTTGGTCAAAGGACCTAATCAAGTTCTCCAACTTCCGTTGAGTTCTAAGTGAGTAAAACTCACCAATGAAAGCTTGCTTGAGTTGGTCCCAAGTTGTTATAGAATTTTCTGGGAGATCATTAAACCAATCTAAAGCATCACCGGTAATGGACATGGGAAATGTTTCTAGTTTAACGGCATTCATTTGGTTGTTCCCATATTGGTATAATCGTGCCAACTTCTCAAACCTCTCTAAGTGCTGGTATGGATCCCATTTCCTTTTACCATCAAACTGTTGCTTCCTCAATGCTTTTAAGATGATTACCTTTCAGATTGAAATCATGAGCAATGGCTGGAGGTCTTATAGGACTACCACGGTTGGTAGGTATAGTACGGACCCTCTCACCATAACGAATATCATTCGGATCCCTAAGTTCGTCTTCCATTTCCTCTTCTAACTTTACTTCTGACTTGAAGAACTCGTCTAAATAGAACCCTTCCTCGTCCGAATCAGGAGTGGGTCTAGCAATAGGTGAGAATGGTGTAGGTGTTGCGAAGTTAAATCTACGTCTTATCGGTGTTCTCAAGGGACTATTTAGAGGTAAACCCGAAGACCGCAAGTTCATCAACTAAGAAGTAGACCTGTAAAACACAACTAACCAAACACGTCAACTGCACCTGTGATAAGCAAAGAAAAGCAAAACTAAACTATAAAGCAAGTAACTTCCTCACGCGTGAGGAAGGATCAAACCACTAAATTAACAACTAAAACGGCACACAATCCCCGGCAGCGGCGCCAAAAACTTGATGTGCTAAATCGAGTTTAAAATTTAAAACTAGAAATACCTTGAAACTCACTACTACGCACTATCGGGCAGTGGACCCGATCGTATGCAGTATAGTTAAAAAGTAAGTCCAGGTTCGTTCACGGGGATTGGTTTGAATCAATTGTTTAGCAAAGTAGTTTGGGAAACAGGGTGGAACACTTTGAATCTCACTTTGACAATTAAAGTAGAGTAAATTTAAAAGACAGAACACTTGAAAGTAAAGAAAAGCTTAAATCAATAATAGTAAAGTTCATCCACCTTGACTTCGCTAGACTTCAAACATGATTGCATTCAATTAAGACCAAATTCATTAAGAGTCGAAAAGATAATCGTGAAAGGATACACCGCTCGCGTGGCACCACCGACCGCTCGCAAATCACCCAAACACCTAAGTTGCTAGTTTAATTACCCAAGCCGGTACCACCAATGCCTAGACAACCTTACCAACAATTAGTTTGCTTGACTATCAAATTACCAATTGTGCCTATGTGAAAATAACGTGGTACCACCAACCGTTACAAATCACGTTGACAAAATGATTCCTTTTATTAAAATGACATTCACTATCATACCATGAACTAGCGATAATTGCTCATAGACAAGCAACCGTTAGAAAATCACATATGTATTCAACTAGTACCACTAACGAAGAACACACATGCCACCAACATCATAATAATAAAAATAAAGGAATTAAATCATCAAGATCTCGACACAACGATAATAGAAATCAACTCTTTGAATTAAAACATGTAGCAATCACATCATTCGTCTAGTTTCATCAAGGTGGATGATCGAAAGATTAGCCACTCATGATTAAATTGAGATAAGAATCAACATAAAGGAAGAACATGATGTACCAATCGTTCTTTGAAATTGAAATTGCAAGACAATAAAATAGATACGATCTAAGTGGGTGCACGTGAATCTTCAATGAATCGGAAGATGATGAAGTCTTGAATTGATCCTTGAAGGTGTTCCTTGAAGTGCAGCTCTTAGAAAGAAAAGTTGATCCCCTGGGAATTAGGTTTGAAAAACTATTTATACCCCCCCTTTTATCTGATGCGAAAACTGTCAAAAACCTTTCAGTCTCGCACTCTCACTGCGGCGCAGTGGGCGAGTGATGCCCCCACTTCGGCGCAGTGTAAATACACTGCCTTTGGTGCTCGTTTGATCAAGACTGACTGCGGTGCAGTGGGCACACGCACATCCCACTGCGTCGCAGTGTAAATACACTGGTTAAACACTCCTTTCTTTCACTTGCTGACTGCGGCGCAGTGGGCCTGTTCACCACCACTGCGTCGCAGTGAAAATACACTGGACTCGATTCTCACTCCCTTGAGATGACTGCGGCGCAGTGGGTGAGTTCACCACCACTGCGTCGCAGTGTAAATGTACTGGTCCAAAGGCTACATCAACAAATGAAGTCTTGCATATTTTTTCTATCTCATTTCACTCTCGAACTCTCCAAGCAACCTCATGACCTCAAAATTACTCGAAATTGCACCAAACGGACACGTCACCTGTTTAGAACCTGAAACCACTAACAAAACTCATAAACGCGCCAAATGCCAGCAAAATCGACTAAAAACATATAATAAAAAGGCCAATAACGATGTGGGCGATGGGTATAAATTGGTCACATCAGTATATCACAATATGATCAATGTCAACTTTAAAACCCTACACAAGTCGGTCTAGTAAGATTAAGTCGAGTCACAAACCCACAAACGCTTCAACAACTTTCCTGAGTAAGAACAAGACACTTTGACTCGACATTTTTAGAAAATGAGGAAGATTCATCCTAAATGAATAATACTATAAAAAAGTAGACTCTCATACGATTCCAACGATAGGTCATATGACTCGATTGGACTTACGGATTAAAACTTATGAGTGTTTGAAAATTTATCATGAAAAAACACACAAGATCGCGACGTGACCAAGATTCCTCGCGGCGCGACCAGCACAAAAACATCACGGCGCGAGCCCAGAACCTCGCGGCGCAACCCAGATCACTGACCAAAATCCTTGCCTGAACCACAAAACTTGCGACGTGAGGATTGCTAGTCGCGGCGCGAGCTGTAGCAGATCAGCAAGCCATCTAGATCCAAACACGATTTCTAGCTCACCCAAACCCCATTTTGACTCCAAGATCGAAGTATGAATGAATGGATAGAATGGTTGGGAGAAGAGGAAGGATAGGGTTGGGTCTTGGGGTTGGGTCATGGGTTAGGGTTAAACCCATGGGTTGAACCGTTTCCAAGTCTAGTCAATTAGATGTCGTTTAACATCGTCGTTTCACAAGTTAAACGGTCAATCAAACTCGTCTATCATATAATACATGTCACCAAATCACAAAATGAATTAAATTGCATTACTAATTGAATTGTTAGTAAATTCACACGTAAGGTCAATCGGTAAAAAGTCACGGGTGTTACATCATTCCCCCGTTAAAGGAATTTCATTTCGAAATTCGACAAGACACTAATCACTAGACAATCGTGGGTACTTAGACCTAATATGGTCCTCTCGTTCGCAAGTGAACTCGGCTCCACGTCTAGCATTCCATCTAACTTTAACAATTGTGTAGTGTTTGTTCTTGAGCTTCTTGACTTGCCGATCCAAAACCTCTACCTGTTCTTCAACAAAATTAAGCTTCTTATCAACTTGTATCTCGTTCAAAGGCACATGAAGATTAGGATCCGCTAAACACTTCCGTAAGTTGCAAATGTGAAACACGTCATGTACACCACTAAGTTCTTGTGGAAGCTCTAATCGATATGCAACTTTTCCAACCCGTTCAAGAATTTTGAAAGGCCCAATGAATCTTGGCCCAAGTTTGACCCATTTCACGAATCGTACAACGCCTTTCCATGGTGATACTTTCAAAAGTACATGATCACCAACTTCAAACTCTAGCGGTATTCGCCTCACATCGGCATACTTCTTTTGTCTTTCACGGGCCAATTGTAATCTCTCTTTGATTTGAGAAATCACCTTTGTCGTTTCAACTACAATCTCCGGCCCGATAAGTTGGCTTTCACCAATCTCCGCCCAAGCTAGGGGAGAACGACACTTCCTACCATAAAGTGCCTTGAATGGTGCCATTTGTATGCTTGCATGGTAACTATTATTATACGAGAATTCAACCAATGGCAAGTGATCCTCCCAACTACCACTGAAGTCAATAGCACAAGCCCTCAACATGTCTTCTAGCGTTTGTATCGTCCTTTCACTTTGTCCATCCGTTTGAGGATGAAATGTCATGCTCATATCGAGTTGAGAACCCATTGCTCGTTGAAAGGCTTTCTAAAAATTTGAGTTAAACCGGGTATCTCTATCGGAGATGATAGAAACTGGAACTCCATGCTTAGACACCACTTCCTTGATGTATAAACGAGCCATGGTGTCAAATTTATCGGTTTCAAGAATGGCCAAGAAGTGAGCCAAGTTCGTTAACCTATCTACAATCAACCAAATCGTGTCACGGCCACTCTTTGTCTTCGGTAACTTCGTGATGAAGTCCAATGCAATACGTTCCCATTTCCATTCCGGCGTCACCGGTTTCACCAATAACCCGGGTGGCTTCTTGTGATCGGTTTTCACTTGTAAGCAAATAAGGCACTCACTCACGTACTTAGCCACATCACGTTTCATGCCCGGCCACCAATAAAAATCTTTCAAATCAAAATACATCTTATCTGATTCGGGATAGACCGAATAAGCCGATTGGTGAGCTTCATTCATAAGGAAAGTCCTTAGATTACCAAAAATGGGAACCCATAGCCTTCCAACCAAATATAACCCGTTATCTCCCTTTCGGTCAAATTGTTGCTCCATGCCATCTAATCCTTCATTACCAAAGTTCTCCGGTAGGGTGGCCTCCATTTGGGCTTCAATAATCCGGTCACGAATGTTTTGCCCTACCGTGAGACTCATTACTCTTGCACGCCTTGATTTAACCCTCTCTTTTCTACTCAAAGCATCGGCTACTACATTGGCTTTACCCGGATGATAACGGATATCACAATCATAGTCACTAAAGAGTTCCAACCACCGCCTTTGTCTCATGTTCATTTCACTTTGATTAAAGATGTGTTGGAGAATTTTGTGATCGGTGTAAATCACACATTTTGTGCCATAGAGATTATGCCTCCAACACTTTAAAGCAAACATAACCGCCCCCAAATCCAAATCATGTGTTGGGTAGTTTTTCTCATGCACTTTAAGTTGCCGGGAGGCATAAGCAATGACTTTGCCTCTTTGTATAAGAACACAACCCAAACCTTGTCCCGAAGCATCACAATATACTACAAAGTCTTCAACTCCATCCGGAAATGTCAAGATCGGTGCATCACATAACATGTCTTTAAGAGTTTGGAAGGCTTGTTGTTGTTTCTCGCCCCATTTGAAATTTCTCTCCTTTTGAGTCAAGAAATTAAGCGGTTACGCAATACGGGAGAAATTTTCAAGGAAACTTCTATAATAACCCGCCAATCCAAGGAATTGACGGATCTCGGATGATGTTTTGGGTCTTCTCCAATTCTTGACCGCCTCAATCTTGCTTGGGTCCACATGGATACCCTCCTTGCTCACCACGTGACCAAGAAAGTGGACCTCCTCCAACCAAAACTCACACTTGGAGAATTTAGCATACAACTTCTCTTTTCTTAGTAGTTCAAGCACTTCACGCAAGTGCTCAACATGTTCTTCCTTCATCTTCGAGTAAACAAGTATGTCATCAATGAAAACAATGACAAACTTGTCCAAGTATGGTTGACACACCCGGTTCATCAAGTCCATGAACACCGCCGGTGCATTAGTCAACCCGATAGGCATAACGGTGAATTCAAAATGGCCATACTGATGATATACCCTATACGGAGCTCTACCTCCGTACTTGAAAAAGATACCTTCGTACAGGTAAAGATGCTTATACAGAGCACCGCCTCCGTAGGCAGAAATAATCCCGGAGCACCTAAGTCAAATTACTCAGCTCCGGAGGAACGTACATGTTAAATCCTCTATAGGAGAAATATATATTAAGGTCCGACTATCTCGGACATGGTTCATTATAAAGATTATAATAAATCTCCTTAAACAAGAAAAGATATCCTTAAAAGAGGAAGAGATTTACCCAAATTCTCTTACCCTCCTCTCCAAGTTTTCTACCCTCTATATAAAGAGCAGATGCCATACGACACATATCATATACAACCAAATACATCGACTCCTAAGCTCGGTGAAGAACCACAATATCAATTAGGCGTAAAGCGGACGCAACCCTATTACCAGTAGGGAATCGCCTATCACCTTCGAAACCCACACCCCTTCGGCTGTGCCATAGTGCGATTATTTGATCAAACAATTTGGCGCCATCTGTGGGACAAATCCCTCAAAAAAAAGCCAAACAAACAACGCACACTCTCTCTTTGAACCCACCCATGATCAGAATAATCAGCTATCATGGCCGATAGAGATACCAGTCACCCGCCAAGTTCACACAACATGGGGGGATATCAGATGCCCCCAAGAGGGCTGAACCTTCAGGAACAGTACTCCTTTGACACGTTCGCGTCAAACTTCGATCTACCCACTATTATGACCTATGAAATAAATGAAACAGAAGGAGTAGCTTTCAGAACAAGCGGGGCAAGAAATGACTGCCTAATAATCATCTGTTTGAACGCCATTACTGCAAAAAGAAGAATAACAGATGACAATAAAAAGAGAGAAGACAGAAGAAAAAAGATGGAGGAGTCAACGACAACGGCAGGATATCATAGGAACGCTCTACACAAACCCTAAAGCGTAAAAATCAATGACAGAAAGGAGTTGACCATATACAAACCCAGAAAAACCATTTAAAGTCATAGTCACCCCCATCTCAAAAAAAAAAAGAAAAAAAAAGAGAAAGAAAGAAGAGAGAGCGGGGAAGACAATAAATGGGGATTACAACATTCAAAGATGGAGCAGCAAAATGGAATCAAGGGAAACCCAAAATAGGGTTGAGTAAATAACAAAGAAACCAGGATCTAAAGACCTTCATCGGTCAAAGACAATACTAGGGTTTCAAGTTGCGAAACTCAATTACATCCCTAATCGTAATAAGAGGTGATTGATCGAGATTAGGATAACTGCTCTCACACTTGTATTCGCACACACATACTCACTGCTTTCTTATTTACTTTTACGTTCATTAGCTCGATCAAATCACTCTCACCATTATTGTGATCACCCACGAATAATAATAAAAGAACACAGGAAGGGTCGATTGAATCCTCCCGGGGTTTTTTACCCAAGATTTCTTAATTGAATCAAGGGTTTTTCCCCGTCAACAAAATTCTGGTGTCGTTGTTATTTTCATTTATCTTTAAGATCCTAGCTTTACATTTCATTACTTTAGTTTTATCTTCAACGGTTTTCTTAGATTCTCAAAGTATTTCTGTCTCAAAGGCTTTCATAAAACTCTTTTTAGCAAAAAATCTTAGTTTAAATCGTTATCTTTAAGAAAACTTTACTTTTATTTGAAGATCCTAAAACACCGAATCCCACTTACAAATCTTCGGTTCTTAAATTATCTTTAATCCTTTCTAAAATTATCTTAGGTAATTTTTGCCCGAAACAATTTGGCGCCCACCGTGGGGCAAAAAGGTGTTTTTGCAATTTAATCACACTCCTAGATATTCAGTTTCAAAAACTTTCTCAAACCGATCTACAAAAAATGTCGACTTCTCAAAATGCTTCCTCTGCTGCTTCTGGATCTGTAACTCTGAAGAATCTGATCAATAAGCCTCCAAAAAATAATAATAATAAAAATACTGGAAAGGCTATTGAGGACACCTCATCAGGATATGATCCAAATCGCCCGATGCCTCCAGCGCCACGACCATATCCAGAACCATCTCTGGATTCACAAGTAAAAACCACACATCATGAATCTAGTGCTGACACGTATATTTTTTCTATGTTTAAGGTTCTTCAGGAACAAATGAAGAAAGCACAGAGAGAGAACATCTCTAGGTTAGATAGCTTGGAGTCAAGGATGATGGAAAGCAGGAGCCAAGAACCTAGGGCTCAAGAAATCAGAATCCAAGATCTTGAGAGACCAGAAAACTCTCCTTTAAACAATAGGAGTATTAATTTTGGAGGAACGGGAAGTTCCAGAGACTCAGTCAATGGGTCACATGTTCTCTACTCCTCCTCCAAAACCTGGATCTGGTTCCTTATTTCACGCAGGAAATAACTCGAAAAATAACGAACAAACCCCTCCATCATCTTCTGGGGTCCCAGGTTTCACTCCTCTCTCCTTTAATTATGAAAATAATGCTAACCAAATGCAGGATAATATGGCAAATGCGTACGTGGCGAGAGAGTTGCAGAAAATCAAGGAACTGATTTCGACAGTTCCGGGATTTTGTCAACCAATTCCAGAAGCAGATCCATCTTCATACAGAATTTCCAGATTTGCACCCGCCATAGCCAATGTGGAAATTCCAAAGAAGTTTTCAGCGCCTCATATGAAAACATATGATGGAACAACAGATCCTCAGGAACATGTGGCTCAATACTTGGAGAAAATGGAGACAGTCCCGATCCCAACAGATTTAAGAGAAGCATGTTTATGCAAAGGTTTTGGGGCCACATTATCAGGAGCAGCGCTGAAGTGGTTACTTAATTTACCCACTGGATCTATATTTTCTTTTGCGCAACTTATTAATCAATTTAATTTACAGTTTTCATGTAGTAGGGTTTTTGAGAAAATAACGGGTGATCTTTATCAAGTCACCCAAGGAATTAACGAATCTTTAAAAGAATATCTTAACAGGTTTACAAAAGAATCGTTGGAAATTCCAAAGTTAGATATGACTACTGCAGTTGAGGCCTTAAAGATGGGGTTAAGCAAGGATTCTTTATTCTATCAGGATCTTGTCATGACGCCTTGCAGATCTTTAGATGAAGCAAGAAATCGTGCCTTGAGATTTATCAGACTTGAGGAAGATGAATTGATGAGGATGAGGATGGAAGCTCCCTCAACGTATGAACGTCCAAATCGAAGGGCAGAAACTCCAGTGTTCCGACGCAGCAAAATAAACCCTACACGAGAGCTGTACAACAGAGGGCAGTAGCAACAGAAAGACAGGGAGAACCTCAATATCCTGAATTATCAAAATATTGTTTCTCTGTTGACACTGCAGGAATAGTAGCAGCCATGAAGAATCTTGGGGTCAAAGCCAGATGGCCACCCAGGAATCCAAAGCCTGATGCCAGCAAGGATAAATCAAGATGGTGTGCTTATCATGAAGATTTTGGGCATACTACAGAAGAATGCTATGCCTTTAGACGAGAGATCGGGATACTCCTTAGTAAAGGATATCTGACAGAACTCTTTGGAAAGAAGAAAGCTCAGGATATTGATGTCAAGGATTTGGGCAAGCAACAACAGCCACCAAGGCCCAAATCACCTCCAGCTAACGCTCGAATCATTAATTATATTGCAGGAGGATCAGAGGTGTGTGGCACATCTTTTTCAGCAGCAAAGAGAAATGCAAAGGAAGCAAAATCTGAAAGAGGTGATAAGCCAATCCAGAGATCCAGTGTGCTACGCATGGATAAAGTAACATTTGAAGAAGATGATATGGATAGCATTCTGGATCCTCATCATGATGGTTTAGTTGTTACTTTATATGTTGCTAACCATTTTGTACGCATAATCATAATTGATAATGGCAGTTCAGTCAATATCATAAGGTTAGAAACGTTGAAGAGGATGGGGATCTCTGAAGAAGAAATTGGTGGAAAATCTACCGTCCTCGTCGGTTTCAGTGGTGAAACAAAAAACACCTATGGCGAAATCAAATTACCAGTTTACGTCGAAGGGGTAAATTCGATGCAAAAATTTTGTGTAATTGATTCTTTACCTGGTTGCAATATTATTTTAGGTAGGCCATGGATACATGAGATGAAAGTTGTCCCTTCAACATACCATCAATGTGTGAAGATCCCGACTCCATGGGGGGTTGTGAAGATAAAAGGAGATCAGCAGGATGCTAAAGAATGCTATATGGCATCAATGAAATCTACAACCAAGCCTACTGAAGCATAGCAATCAAAGAAGAACATCTTTGATGTCGAGGAGTTTAAAGATCAAGACGTAAAAGAAGTGTCATTATCAGATGAAGATCCTGACATCAAGGTGTTCATTGGAAAAAAGATACTGGAAGATCTGGAACAAGATCTCATTGGATTTCTAAGCAAAAGAAGATCTACATTCGCTTGGAAACAAGAAGACATGACAGGTATCTCTAAAGATATTATTACTCATAAATTAGGAATTGATAAGAGTTTCAGGCCCATTCAACAAAAAAGAAGAAAATTTGCACCGGAAAGAAATGCAATTATTCAAGAGGATGTTGAAAGACTCTTGAAGGCCAAGATGATCAGAGAGGTGAAATTCCCGGAATGGCTTGCGAATGTTGTAGTCGTGCAGAAGAAGAATGGGAAATGGAGGGTCTGTGTAGATTTTACAGATCTTAATAAAGCATGTCCTAAGGATCCTTTCCCACTACCACACATAGATGCAATGGTAGATGCCACAGCTGGACACGAGATGCTGACGTTCATGGATGCATCTTCAGGATTTCAACAAATCCAAATGGAACCTGAAGATCAAGAAGCAACAGCTTTCATGACTCCCACAGGTATATATTGTTATACTGCTATGCCATTTGGATTGAAAAATGCAGGTGCAACGTACCAGAGGTTGGTCAATATGATGTTTAAAGATCAACTGGGGGATACGATGGAAGTCTACATTGACGATATGGTGGTAAAATCAAAAAAGGCGGAGGATCACCTCAGAGATCTTGAAGTTGCCTTCGACATATTAGATCGCTACAATATGAAGCTGAATCCAGCAAAATGCAATTTTGGAGTAGGTGCAGGAAAATTCCTAGGTTACTTAGTAACTAAAAGAGGAATAGAAGCGAGTCTTGAACAGATAAAGGCGATAATGGAGTTGAAATCCCCTTCAAATGTCAAAGATATTCAAAGACTGACCGGCAGATTAGCAGCTCTGAACAGATTCATATCAAGATCATCAGACAGATGCAAAGAATTTTATGATATGTTAAAGAAAAATAAGAAGTTTGAATGGGGTGAAAAACAGGAAGAAGCATTTAAAGCGTTAAAAACATACCTATCAACTCCACCTTTGTTGATGAAGCCAGAAAAGGGTGAGATACTCTTTTTGTATCTATCAGTATCTTCAGAGGCAGTAAGCGCTGTGCTTGTGAAAGAGCACGAAGGTAAACAACATCCTATCTATTATGTTAGTAAAAGCCTATTAAATGCTGAAACTAGATATTCACACTTCGAAAAATTAATATTAGCTTTAATAATGGCCTCTACTAAACTTAGGCATTATTTTGAAACACATCCTATTCATATAAAAACTAATTATCCTATAAAAAATGTACTTAGAAAACTAGAGTTATCGGGTAGAATGGCTAAATGGTCTGTAAAGTTAAGTGCATTTAATATAACTTATGAACCTAGAACTGCTATTAAATCCCAAGCCTTAGCTGATTTTGTGGCTGATTTTACTAGTGATTTACAACCAGAAGCAGATTTAGAAGTAAAAATGTTAACTGAAAATACCAAAAAATGGACCTTACATACTGATGGTGCGGCTAATGTAAGAGGAATAGGGTTAGGAATCATACTAAAATCGCCACAGGGGGATATGCTACCTCAGTCTATTAATTGTGAATTTACAGCTACTAATAATGAAACGGAGTATGAAGCTTTAATAGCAGGATTAGAACTAGCTAAAAATATGGGTATTAAACGCTTGCAAGTTTATGTAGATTCTTTGTTATTAGCTAATCATTTTAATGGATCTTATTCAGTTAAAGGTGAAAAATTAATGGCTTATTTAGATATTGTGAAAAGTTTAGCAGAAAATTTCGAATTCTTTAGTATAGAACAGGTCCCAAGACAGGAAAACATAGAAGCAGATGCCTTAGCTTATTTAGGATCCTCACTTAATATCCCACCTGACACTAAAATACCAATTATAAAGATCATAAAACCGGCTATAGAAACTTTGCAAGTTAAAGCAGTTGATGATCAAGGATCAGAAGAATCAAGCTCTGGGGACAATCCAAAATCTTGGATAGATCCAATAATGAAATATCTTCAAGAAGGAATAATCCCAGAACAAGAAAATCATAGAGCTTTTAAAACAAAGGTATCATACTTTTCTATTATACAAAATAGATTGTACAGGAGATCGCTTGCAGGTCCATATTTAAGATGCCTAGAAAAAGAAGAAGCACAAGAAGTAATGAGAGAGATACATGATGGAGAATGTGGAAATCATTCTGGAGCCAGAGCATTACACACCAAGATAGTTAGAACAGGATATTATTGGCCTACTATGGATAGAGATACAAAGGATTATGTAAAGAAGTGCGATGGTTGTCAAAGGCATGGTAACATATATCATCAGCCAGCTGAACCAATGTATCCCATTGTTTCTTCTTGGCCCTTCATAAAGTGGGGGATGGATATAGTGGGACCAATGCCAAAGGCACCTTGTAGGAAGAGATTCATGTTAGCAATGACAGATTATTTCTCGAAATGGATAGAAGCAGAAGCTTTTGTTCAAATTGAGGAAACAGAAGTGATCTCTTTCATCAAACGCAATATACTGACTAGATTTGGAGTTCCAGCTGAGATCATTTATGATAATGGCTCACAATTTATTGGAAGAAGAACAACTGGATTTTGTGAAAGCTATGGTATGAAGATGATCACTTCTACTCCTGTCCATCCTCAAGCTAATGGTCAAGCAGAATCAAGCAATAAGATTATTGTCAATAATCTTAAGAAAAGGCTAACAGGCAAAAAAGGATTATGGGCAGAGGAGTTGCCATTTGTGCCTTGGGCTGACAGAACCACTGTCAAACATGCTACTGGACACACACCATTTTCTTTAGTATTTGGAACTGAAGCAGTACTTCCAGCAGAAATGATGGTGCCAACTGCAAGATCTAGTTTGCAGACAGTTCAGGAGAATAATCAAGCATTATTTGAAGACCTTGATTTAGTAGATGAATTGAGGGAAGCTGCTAAAATTCGCATAGCTGCTTATCAACATCAAGTGACAAGGGCGTATAATAAAAATATAAGGATTAGAAGGTTTAAGGTTGGAGACTTAGTTTTGAGAAAAGCTTTTAAGAATACAACTAAAAAATCTGATGGAAAGCTTGCTCCAAAATGGGAAGGTCCCTACTTTATAGAGGCAGAAACAGGTAAAGGATCCTACTGGCTACAAGAACCAGATGGTAGGATGATTCCAAGAGCTTGGAATGCGATTCACCTTAAAGCATATTATCAATAAGTAATTACTATTCTTATTAAATTTTTATGGCAATAATACTGACTTGAGCGTCGGAGTGGCATTAGCCAAAAGGGCTAATGTCAACCCTTGGCATACGTTTTCTTTTTATGGTCTTATGCAGGATTATCAACATTTAGGATCTTGATGGATGAAGATCACAAGCATATATCCAAGGTATAGGTCCTGAATAAGAGCAGTTTCTCCTAAGTCTAAGTCCTTAAACGGACTACAGTGGATTGAACTAAAACTTCAATCCTAGGTTGAAGGGATCACCTTCTCGAACGCCGAGGTTAACATTAACACCTCATTTCGCCCGGGGAGCACGTCATAAAAATTCTTGATTGTGGGTAGACCCTCATGGTTGGGAATTTTCAAAGGGTTGTTGATTTTACAATCAACTCATTTGGTTTTGACTACTAATAAACAGTCATAAAAAAGAATAGGGATAATCTCTCTATTAAATACAACCGATTGACAAAAGAATTAGTTAATGGATTAACAAATGAGTTTCTTTTTAGTGTCTTTTTCTTGAAACAGGAAAATGAGAATTAATAAATATTGGTCATCACAAAGGTATGTGGTTCAAAACTCTAAATCTTTGTGGAATTTGCAGGTTTTGCTTGAGATACGGAAATAAAGGTACGCTTGTTTATAAAAGACTGATTTTATTTATCACCAAGAAAGTAGTAGCTTACAAAAGATATATATACAACTGCTACTAAGTTAGAACTAGTGGACTCAAGCCTTTTCGTTTTATCTATCATCGTCCACTGAAAAACCTAAAAAACCTAGAAATAAGATCCGCCTTCAAGGATTTCATCTGCAATCTTGGCGTTAACATCAGGATACTTCTTCTTCAAGATCGACACAACCGACTTCAAGTAGACTAGATCAGTCTTATCGGTGCTTAACTCTTCTTGAGCGCGGTTAAGTTCATCATAAGCTTGAAGGATTTCCCCTTTCAAAGCTTGAAGATCATCGCCCCACTTGCTGATGACGTCCAGAGTTGAGTTGTTGGTGAGATTTGCAGATATTCATTGAAGATGTGAAACAAGAGTTGATATTCATGAGAAGATTGTCGTTGAGTTTCGCCTGCTCCTCACACCGAGTGATAATTTCGTGCAAGTTCTGAAAAGATAAAAAGAACGATTAGGAGAAAACTTTTATAAAAAATAACTAAATAATAAGTTTTTACCTTGTTTTTCCAAACCGGTCCTGTGGATGAAGACATTGTTTTGAAAAGATTTCTTGAAAAGAGAGTGTATTTGAAAAATATAGAGAGAAGATCTGTTAAGAGATAAAGTGGAAGATATTTTGTGGAGGTGATTGAGGATTTGAGGAGTTTAAATAGGCGAAGAGATAGAGAGTCATGGGGAGACAAAGTGATAAGTTAACTGTCTCATCAAGACGAGTAAATTAAATTTACTCATTATTTTCTTACTGATCCCACTGCGACGCGCCACCTGGATAGCAAATCAATTGGATACGCAATTAAGTCTAGATGTAATACTAGCTTGGATGCTTCTTGGTTACGATTTAAAAATTTATATTTGACTCATATGAGGTTAAATATAAATTTGGGGACAATTGTTTGGGGTCAGATTTTTAATATTATGATCCTGATTAAAGATATCACTAACATAAATTTTTGTTGTACACGATAATGCTTTTGTATTTTGCAGGATCCTGAATTAAGGATCATTATCCAGGATATTCAAGAATAAGCTAACGGTCGAAAATAAATATCAACAAATATCCAGCCTCTCAAGGAAGAAAAGAAACGTGTATTTCCTAGGATATCGGAACAAACTTGAAGAATAAACGTGTCAAAGAGGACTCAACGTTCACTTTTTCATCCTTTGCACGTTGAACAGCACCACACGGAAGATCCCAGATATTTCGGATAATTAGTTAGGGATTTCTATTATAAATAAGAGGTGATTGATCGAGATTAGGATAACTGCTCTCACACTTGTATTCGCACACACATACTCACTGCTTTCTTATTTACTTTTACGTTCATTAGCTCGATCAAATCACTCTCACCATTATTGTAATCACCCACGAATAATAATAAAAGAACACAGGAAGGGTCGATTGAATCCTCCCGGGGTTTTTTACCCAAGATTTCTTAATTGAATCAAGGGTTTTTCCTCGTCAACAAAATTCTGGTGTCGTTGTTATTTTCATTTATCTTTAAGATCCTAGCTTTACATTTCATTACTTTAGTTTTATCTTCAACGGTTTTCTTAGATTCTCAAAGTATTTCTATCTCAAAGGCTTTCATAAAACTCTTTTTAGCAAAAACTCTTAGTTTAAATCGTTACCTTTAAGAAAACTTTACTTTTATTTGAAGATCCTAAAACACCGAATCCCACTTACAAATCTTCGGTTCTTAAATTATCTTTAATCCTTTCTAAAATTATCTTAGGTAATTTTTGCCCGAAACGGTAACAATTTTATATTTTGAAAAAATACAGTACTAAACAAAAATGAAGTATTTATGGCCAAAGATGCTAAAAAATCATAACCGTCCAAGTAAAATCTAGAGATAAGTACTAAAAAGTCTCACAAGCTCGCTTTGACTCAACACACGTTGTTTCTGGTGGACCTCCGAAAGAATGATCTGGGGGGCGACCATTGTTTTTGAAGTCTAATAAGATAGTTTACAGATAGCCTCTCCAATTAGACTGGGGGGCTTGATGATATACCCTATACGGAGCTCTACCTCCGTACTCGAAAAAGATACCTTCGTACAGGTAAAGATGCTTATACGGAGCACCGCCTCCGTAGGCAGAAATAATTCCGGAGCACCTAAGTCAAATTACTCAGCTCCGGAGGAACGTACATGTTAAATCCTCTATAGGAGAAATATATATTAAGGTCTGACTATCTCGGACACGGTTCATTATAAAGATTATAATAAATCTCCTTAAACAAGAAAAGATATCCTTAAAAGAGGAAGAGATTTACCCAAATTCTCTTACCCTCCTCTCCAAGTTTTCTACCCTCTATATAAAGAGCAGATGCCATAGGGCACATATCATATACAACCAAATACATCGACTCCTAAGCTCGGTGAAGAACCACAATATCAATTAGGCGTAAAGCGGCCGCAGCCCTATTACCAGTAGGGAATCGCCTACAAATCACCTTCGAAACCCACACACCCCTTCGGTTGTGCCATAGTGCGATTATTTGATCAAACACATACCTTGTACGAAAAGCCGTTTTAGGAATATCATCTTCATGTACTCGGAGTTGATGATAACCCGAGCGAAGATCGATTTTTGAAAAGTGCTTGGCACCTTGAAGTTGAGCAAATAGGTCATCGATTCTAGGAAGGGGATACCGGTTCTTCACCGTGAGCTTATTCAACTCCCGGTAGTCAATACACATTCTAAAGGACCCGTCTTTCTTCTTGACAAAGAGGATAGGAGCACCCCAAGGAGATTGGCTAGGATGAATGAAACCTTTTTCTTGGAGTTCTTTAAGTTGAGTTTCTAATTCTTGCATTTCGGTTAGAGCAAGTCTATAAGGAGCTTTAGCCACGGGTGCGGCTTCGGGAATTAGATTGATACGGAAATCGAGTTGACGGGAGGGAGGTAATCCCAGTAAGTCATCCGGAAAAACATCGGGAAAATCACGAACAATAGGAGCGGTCTTCAATTCTACCTTTGAGATGGTAGCACTAAAGACTTTAGAGTTAGAAGAATCGGAGATTTCGTCTTGAACCCTAAGTATTTTACCGTTAGACAAAGGTATTTTAACAACTCTCTCACCACAATCAATAGTCGCATTTACCGCCGTCAACCAATCCATACCCACAATAATGTCAAAACTACCAATATCAAGAGGCATGAGGTCAATGAAGAACTCGACGTCGTTTAGGGTCAAAATACAATCACGAAGTATTTGACTAAGTTTTGTTAGAGCACCATTTACCATTTCAATATCAAGCACACAGTTTAGAGCACAAGGATGCACATCAATCAAAGGAACAAAGCTAGAGGAAACAAAGCTATAATCGGCTCCGGAATCAAATAAAACCGTTGCATAATGACCATTGAGAAGGAATGTACCTGCAACCACATTAGGATCGTCACGGGCTTCATTAGCATTGACCGCAAAGGCTCGGCCACGGGGTTGCACTTGGTGGCCTTGTTGTCCCCGGTTTTGATTAGGCCCGGCTATTTGTAGTTGGTTGGGGTGGACGACTACTTGAACTTGTTGTCCCACCCATTGAGGACAATTATTGCGGTAGTGATAAGGGCTACCGTATTCAAAACATGTTCCCCGTTGTTGGTTGCCATGAGGAGGAACGGCTTGAAGAGGGACTACATTTTGTGGGGTCGCCCTCGGCGCCCTACATTCTTTGGCTAGATGACCAAGTTGGTTACAATTGAAACACGCCCCACATTGGATGTTGGTGGGTGGTGCTTGCTACATCTCCCACAAAATGGATGGGGTCCCAAATAAGTCTTCTTCACCGACTCCACCGCCACCATAAATCTTCCCCGGTTAGCATTCTTGGGGTCAAATCTCCCTATCTTCTTTGCCCCACTTGATTCTGCCACTTCTTTTATCTTCGATGACTTGCTCAACACTCCACTCCTCAAAAGATCCTCGGTAATACTACTGGCACGGTTAATAGCCTCGGCCAAAAAAGTAGGCATGACCGAGTTAACAAGAGAGCGAACTTGTGGAGTCAAGCCCAACACAAATGTTTCAACGGCCCGGGGCTCGGGGTTCACCAAATGAGGAACAAGGGTAGACAAGTCTTGGAACCGTCTAATGTAGCCCTTGTAATCGGCCCCGTCCATTTTAAGATGGACAAATTCAATGGTTAGATTTTGGAGTTCATAAGGAGGGCAAAACTTCTCCTTCACCATGTTCTTGAAATCGGCCCATGTCAAGTTATAGGTCCGACCCAAGGTTACCTCTTGGTTCCACCAACTTAAAGCATCATCTTTAAACATACCGGATGCATAAGTAATCTGGTCATCATATGTGCAATGACTTCTTTCAATCACCGCCTCAATCCTCTCAAACCATCTTATACAATCCGTGGGACCACCCTTACCATCAAACTCCGGCGCCCCACAATTCTTGAAATCTTTAAACAAACAACCTTGGCGATACACCCCATGTTGATTAAACATGGGAACATAGTTATCAACTTTCACTGGTTCCTCCTCATCTCCCACTACAACATGAGGTTGAGCACCCTCATTATTCACATTTTGTGGAACTTCAACATTTTGAGGCTCATTGAGTGGTGCCCCATTGTTTCCTTCAAGAGTTGCCGTGACTTGGGCAACTATGGTTGGCATGATATTGGTGACCGTTTGAGCGATCACCTCCGCCAAGTTCGGCCCGGGAGCCTCACCACGACCTCTACCTCGGCCCCTACCTCGGCCTCCACCACGGCCTCTACCTCGACCTCCTTGAGCTTCCGGTTGAGGCTCTTGAGAGTTAGCCCTATAGTTTGTTCCGACTCTCCTTGGTCTCACCATTTCTATAAAAACAAGTAACACGTTGACCCGATGGTTAGTCTCAAAATGCTCACATGTTAGTCACATAAGTAGTCAATGCTCTCATATCGATGCAACATACATAATTCATATCATAATGCTAAGGCAAATGTACTAATGTTCTATGGGGAATTTATTATCCATCATGCCAAGTTCACTACAATCATTTATCCTCAATCCAAGTACTTATGTTCAACACATCACAAAATCCAAACAACTAAAACAAGTGGTTCAAAGTGTAACACCCGACGTTTAAAAATATGGGTTTTCAAAAACTTTCACCTAACGGTGTCAAATTGCGGAAGAAAAGACTTTAAAAGTCAAAACCGATAAAAACTGTTCGGTTTCTACGTTTAGTTGGTGTTACATGCAATACCATCAAAAAGTTTAAAATGAAAACCCAACGGTTGCCCAACACAAAACAACCGTTCAACAATACTACATAAATTCGACATCAAGTACGAAATGTAAATAAATATCTAAAGAGACAATCGTCTATGGGTAGCTAAGTCCTCCTGCATGCATCTACCCAACTCTCACTCTTATTCCTGCATCAACTAGTCCTTCAAGCTAAACCTGAGGGAACAACCACATTTAAGAAACAAGTGTTAGCTAACGAATTAGCTAAGTAAGATATCACTATATTATTAAAGCATTTGTCCAATTAAAACAATCTTCATTATTAGACAAGTTTATTTAGGCACAACACACATCACACGTTCACACATAACTGCATATCAACTTCATATCAATTAGGGCGAATCCCCTAAATGTGCCTATCCTTCATTTTATTCATACATTATCACACATATCTTCGTTAACTGCATATAAGTGTAACATAAGTCACACCCGACTAGATGCTTCACCAAAAGGCGAGTCACACTTCGTCGTTAAGGAATGGCAAGCCAATCCAGGAGTAATCCGTATGTGGAGGTTGGTCAAACCCCTCGTATTACTCGCCCTGCATTATAAAGACCATGTTGCAAGGAGCCACCCAAGCAACAACTACGTCAACGCACTCGTCCGGCTAAGACTAGTACGGGTTAAGCTTAACACTTTCCCTGCATTATATTTACGAGCTCGGTTTCACACATATGGTTTAGGTAACACACATTCCTAAACCGTCACACACATATGGTCTAGGTAACACATATTCCTAGACATTCACATACTTTATCTTCATTACGTTTGGATCCTTAAACGTGCAAGTGACATGGCAACCTACTAAGTCTAGTGAGCTAGGTGTACAAGCCATGTAAGCATGCATATATCACACATCAACTTCATTTCTACATTTCACGCATAAAGAGATACTTCGTAATACTACATAAACTGCATAACAAAACACTACATTAAGCAATACTTCATTTCACTACATTAGGGATTGCATTTCAGGTCTCATGGTCAACTTCATAACCCATAATACCTCCCGTGTAACCCCATATGCCCACATGCAATATAAAGATACCAAATGGAAGTATTTATGATTTGAAACCAGCTTTTCGTTGAATCCCCCAGCGTGTCAAAGTAGTGTATCTTACCTCGGCGTAGTTCACAACAATCAACAACTAGTCACTGTGTAAAGCAACTATGCTCTTCTACCTATAATTAGTAAACGATTATTAGACAAGCTACATACTCACGTCATTTAAGGCCAATAGCTAGACCCACACACAATAATGACTCACTTTAGTTTCAGGTCTAATCTACATGTCAAACGACGTTACGGTTCAAAAGTTAACATTTTCTGAAAACTGGTGAGTTGCGCCGCAACTCACACCTATCGTTGCGCCGCAATGCGCCCAATTGCGCCGCAACTTATCTTTCTGGAAACCAGTTGCGCCGCAACTGGCCCCGATTCTGCACTAGTTTGATCGATTACACCCCAAACCAACACCAAACGATTCCAAATCAATTATCAGACCTTTATACATCAAAATCCTTCATTTTATGACCAATCAAATGCAATAAACTTCCCCATTAAACAACATATGATTTCCTTCATAAAAACAAACGTTATTACAACATCGATTGATCCTCCAACGACCTAAACCACTTCTTAATAATCCATACAATTGAAAAGATAATAAATCTACATTACAATACCTTTTCTACCTGTAGATCACAAATAGGATGCAAAACTCTTGACAAAACACACTCGAATCACACGTTGGAAGGCTTTTCGGCTTGCAATTTGATGGAGGAATGCTATGGGGCGGCTAGGGCTTGTTTAGGGGATGAATTTTCTGCAAATGACAACCTAATGACACCCCTTGACTCCCTAAACCCGTTTTTGACTTTGCACACATGTCAAAACTAGCCCCTAGGCTTCCTAATGCTTCATTATTGGCCACAAACTACTTTAATGACCATATACAACATTAATCCTTCATTAAATGTCACTACATAGACATTAATCTTCATATTTCACACATTTATACTACATTAACATTTAGGCTTTCAAACTTCACACATAACACACATTAACTACATATATGCCTAAAATCTAAAATAGACTTAACGACACACACAATATTGACTTAACGACATTAGTCAACTGTTAAATAAAAAGTTCGGGATGTTACAATTACCTCCCCCTTAAGAGGATTCCGTCCCCGGAATCTCATCATTAAGGAACAACTCGGGATATTTCTCCTTCATCACTACTTTAGTTTCCCAAGTCAAGCTTTCTCCATGATTATGCTTCCATTTTATCAAGACAAGATCTATCACCTTTCTGCGTAACTTCTTTTGCTTTCTTCCAAGTATCGCCACCGGTTCATCAACCATTCTCTTCATTGGGTCAATGCTCACGTCTTGAATTGGAATCACACTTGACTCCTCGGCTAGACACTTCCTTAGGTAGGATACATGGAAAGTGTTGTGAATTCCTTCCAATTCTGGAGGCAATTCCAACTGATAAGCTAGATCTTTTATGCGTTTCAACACTTTGAAAGGTCCAATAAATCTTGGACTCAACTTGCCCTTCTTTCCAAATCTAATAACTCCTTTCCATGGTGACACTTTCAGCATCACTAAATCACCAACATTAAACTCAATCGGTCTTCTTTTCTTATCTGCATATGTTTTCTGTCTTTCTCTTGCCACACGTAAAGCATCTTTAGCTACATTAACTTTCTCCGCTGAGATCTCTATAATTTCAGGACCCGTGATTTGCTTTTCACCGGGCTCCATCCAACAACTTGGAGTCCTACATCTCCTTCCATAGAGCATTTCAAACGGTGGCATTCCAATACTTGCATGGTGACTATTGTTGTAAGCAAACTCAATTAACCTCAAATGATCATCCCATGCTCCACCATACTCTAGTACACACGTCCTCAACATATCCTCCAATGTTTGAATGGTTCTCTCGCTTTGCCCATCGGTTTGAGGATGATAGGCGGTACTCAAATTTATCCTACTACCCAACTCCCGTTGAAGACCCTTCCAAAAATTGGACACAAATCTAGAGTCTCTATCCGAAACAATAGACAAAGGAACTCCATGCTTCGACACTACTTCATCAATGTAAATCTTTGCCATCTTCGTTAAAGGCACATCTTGTCGGGTAGCTAGAAAATGAGCACTCTTCGTCAATCTATCTACAATCACCCATATCATATCATTCCCTTTCGGCGTTTTAGGTAGCTTCGTTACAAAGTCCATGGTAGTATGATCCCATTTCCACTCGGGAATGTCTAATTGATGCAACAAACCATACGACTTTTGATGGTCCGTTTTCACACGTGCACACGTCAAACATTTTGCTACAAAATGAGCTACTTCCCCTTTAATATCCGGCCACCAATAAATCGGCTTCAAATCTGCATACATTTTGGTGACACCGGGATGAACCGAATATCTACTTCTATGGGCTTCCTCAAGAATCAATTCTCGGTTACCACCAAGCAATGGCACCCAAATTCGACCCTTGTATGTTTTGAACCCACGGCTATTAGTCTCCATCACAAGACGTTTCTTCTTTCCAATGCTTTCTTTGTCAATGTTATCCTTCATTAATGCCCTCGCTTGCGCTTCTTTAATTCGATCAAGTAGCCCCGACTTGGCTTGAACTTGCATGCTCATCAACTTACAAAAAGAACTTTGCACCTTCCTACTTAGTGCATCCGCCACTACATTGGCTTTACCCGGATGGTATTTGATTTCACAATCGTAATCCTTTAGTAATTCCATCCACCTCCTTTGTCTCACGTTCATCTCCTTTTGATTAAAGACATACTGCAAACTTTTATGATCGGTAAACAAGGTGCATTTTGTACCATAAAGGTAATGTCTCCACAATTTCAATGCAAATACAACTGTGGCCAATTCAAGATCATGGGTAGGGTAATTCTTCTCATGTGGTTTCAACTGGCGTGAAGCATAGGCGATCACCTTGTCCCTCTGCATAAGGACACAACCCAAACCCGTAATAGACGCATCACTATACACAACTAAATCATCGGTACCTTCAGGCAAGGCAAGTATAGGAGCTTCACACAACTTCTTTTTCAATGTTTGAAAGGCATTCTCCTGCTTATCGGTCCACTCAAACTTTACTCCTTTCTTCGTTAGTTCAGTCATAGGCTTGGCTATTCGGAGAAATCCTGAATGAATCTTCTATAATATCCAGCCAAACCAAGAAAACTTTTAATCTCAGTAGGAGTCTTTGGCTGCTCCCACTTTGAAACAGCTTCAATCTTTGAAGGATCTACTTTAATACCTTCTGATGAAATAACATGACCAAGAAACTGCACTTCTCGAAGCCAAAACTCGCATTTAGAAAACTTGGCATACAACTTCTTCTCCCTCAACACCTCCAAAACTGCTTTCAAGTGCTCACGATGCTCATCTTCTAACTTAGAATAGATCAAAATATCGTCAATAAACACAATAACAAAATGATCTAGAAAGGGACGGCATACCCGATTCATTAAGTCCATAAATGCGGCTGGAGCATTAGTCAACCCAAATGGCATGACCAAGAACTCATAATGCCCATATCTAGTCCGGAAAGCTGTCTTTGCTACATCCTCCTTCTTAACCTTCAATTGATGATAACCGGACCGCAAATCTATCTTTGAAAAATATGAAGCACCATGAAGTTGATCAAAGAGATCATCAATTCGTGGGAGAGGATATTTATTCTTAACCGTTCGCTTATTCAGTTCACGGTAGTCTATGCACATGCGCATAGATCCATCCTTCTTTTTAACAAAGAGAATCGGAGCTCCCCAAGGCGAGGAACTAGGTTGTATGAACCCTTTGTCAAGTAATTCCTGAAGTTGGGACATTAACTCTTTCATTTCTGTAGGAGCTAATCGGTAAGGTGCTTTAGCAACAGGTGTAGCACCGGGAATAAGATCTATCTGAAAAGTAACTTCACGATCGGGAGGAATACCGGGAAGATCCTCGGGAAACACATCGGGAAAATCGGATACTACATCAACACTAGCAATAGAAGGCTTCTCCTTTCTTACATCAATAACATAGGCCAAGAAATGACTCTTATTCTTCCTTATACACTTAATAGCCTTCATCATACTAATGATCTTTATTCCCCCTCTCTTCTTATCTCCATAAACCGTTACCACATTACCATCGGGTGTAGAAAACCGAATAATATTTTGTGAACACAAAATACTAGCTTCATTCTGAGACAACCAATCCATACCTATCACTACATCAAAACCGGCTAAGGTAGTAGGCAATAACTGGACCGGAAACAAACGACCTTCAATCTCAATGTCACAATCATCATATACCACACGTATATCACTAACCGAACCATTAGCAATCTCTACTTCTATCGAGCAATCTAAAGGGGTAGTGACTCTTTCTAGCTTAGGAGCAAATAAAGTAGACACAAACGACCTATTTGCACCCGAATCAAATAAAACAGAGGCAGGTTTTGAATTAACAAGGAAAGTACCACTTACCACCTCATCGTTGTTCTTAGCATCATTAACGGTCATCTGCAAGGCTCTCACTTTTGTTGCTGAAGTGGCTGCTTTCTTCCCGTCATTCTTCATTTGTGGGCAATCGGCAATAAGATGACCCGTTTCTTGACACTTGTAGCAACGAGTCTTGTCCCTACATTCAGTTGCAAGATATCCCGACTTCCCACACTTATGACACCTTCTTGTCTTGTCGAAACATTGACCTTCATGAACATTCTTGCAAAAAGCACACCAAGACCCATTCTTCTTTTTATCTTTGTCACCACTTGAGCTAGAATTTCCACGGAACTTCTTATTATTATTGTTGTTATTAGATGACCAATTTGCCCTTCTTTTGAACCCTGCTTTCTTGTCATCAACTTTCTCGCTTTTGAAGTCATCATCCAACCTCTTTGACTCCTTAATAGCCGCCGACAAAGTCACATGCTGTCTACATAATCCACGATAACTAGCGGGAAGACCATCGCAATAAGCCTCAATTTGGTCCTCCTGCCTTCGAACCAAGTGTCCAACAAACTTCAACTTCTCCATAAATGAATGTGCATATTCTGAAATTGCACCGGGTTTCGCAACCAATGATCTAAACTCCTTTTCGATCAACCTTAGCTCACGAGTTCCCACATACTCCTCTAGAAACTTCTCCTTAAATGTTCCCCAAGGCATAACTGCAAGTACCTCAGGAGCCATAGAAACTGTAGTAGCCCTCCACCAATTACGGGCATTCTTCTTCAACATCCTACTTGCACACAAAACCTTCATATCATCCGGACAGTAACAAGATGCAAATACTACCTCAATATCTTCAATCCACTCCATAGCACCCACTGCATTTTGGGTACCATCAAACTCCTTGGCACCACATTTCTGAAAGTTTTCATATTTGAAGTTATTAACACGAGGTGCATTAACAACTCCAAGTCCTCCACCATTAACTCCATTAACACCCACGACTGCAATGGATGGTGCACCACTTTGGGAGGGATTAGAGTAATTCCCTTCCGAACATTCCCCTCTACTTCTCTCTGCATCTCTTTCGGCTCTCATTTGAGCCAACTCTTCTTCGTTCCTCATCAAAAGAGCTCGGATAGCTCTCAACTCTTCATGTAATTCTGCTTGGTTGGGAACCTGTTCAATCACCGGGTTTGCCCTATCTACTTCAGAGGCGGTTGGTGGATCACCAAGACGGCGATTTTGTACACGGGGTGGCCTTTGCTCCACTTCATTTCCAGCCCCGTTTCCATTAGGAGGAACACCACCACCATTTCCTCCTCCTCTCTGGTTACTAGCTCTAGTGTTTTGCCATTATCTCTACAAGGCAACGACGACGGTTAGCAAGAGGTAAAGTGAGACTACATTTATCAAGGCCATACATCATTTAGCTACATTATCACACACAATATTCAAGCCTTAAATTTACACTCTTACTCACTCCCCAACCCGTCCTATAGTACTTCATCTCAAAGCTAGGCACACCTGCATAAGCCTAACTTATCCTACATCGGTTTAAGTCCAAAATCCTACGGTCAAAGTCGAATCTTGGTTCACTTAAACCATTGCTCTGATACCAACTTGTAACACCCGACGTTTAAAAATATGGGTTTTCAAAAACTTTCACCTAACAGTGTCAAATTGCGGAAGAAAAGACTTTAAAAGTCAAAACCGATAAAAACTGTTCGGTTTCTACGTTTAGTTGGTGTTACATGCAACACCATCAAATAGTTTAAAATGAAAACCCAACGGTTGCCCAACACAAAACAACCGTTCAACAATACTACATAAATTCGACATCAAGTACGAAATGTAAATAAATATCTAAAGAGACAATCGTCTATGGGTAGCTAAGTCCTCCTGCATGCATCTACCCAACTCTCACTCTTATTCCTGCATCAACTAGTCCTTCAAGCTAAACCTGAGGGAACAACCACATTAAGAAACAAGTGTTAGCTAACGAATTAGCTAAGTAAGATATCACTATATTATTAAAGCATTTGTCCAATTAAAACAATCTTCATTATTAGACAAGTTTATTTAGGCACAACACACATCACACGTTCACACATAACTGCATATCAATTAGGGTGAATCCCCTAAATGTGCCTATCCTTCATTTTATTCACACATTATCACACATATCTTCGTTAACTGCATATAAGTGTAACATAAGTCACACCCGACTAGATGCTTCACCAAAAGGCGAGTCACACTTCGTCGTTAAGGAATGGCAAGCCAATCCAAGAGTAATCCGTATGTGGAGGTTGGTCAAACCCCTCGTATTACTCGCCCTACATTATAAAGACCATGTTGCAAGGAGCCACCCAAGCAACAACTACGTCAACGCACTCGTCCGGCTAAGACTAGTACGGGTTAAGCTTAACACTTTCCCTGCATTATATTTACGAGCTCGGTTTCACACATATGGTTTAGGTAACACACATTCCTGAACCGTCACACACATATAGTCTAGGTAACACACATTCCTAGACATTCACACACTTTATCTTCATTACGTTTGGATCCTTAAACATGCAAGTGACATGGCAACCTACTAAGTCTAGTGAGCTAGGTGTACAAGCCATGTAAGCATGCATATATCACACATCAACTTCATTTCTACATTTCATGCATAAAGAGATACTTCGTAATACTACATAAACTGCATAACATAACACTACATTAAGCAATACTTCATTTCACTACATTAGGGACTGCATTTCAGGTCTCATGGTCAACTTCATAACCCATAATACCTTCCGTGTAACCCCATATGCCCACATGCAATATAAAGATACCAAATGGAAGTATTTATGATTTGAAACCAGCTTTTCGTTGAATCCCCCAGCGTGTCAAAGTAGTGTATCTTACCTCGGCGTAGTTCACAACAATCAACAACTAGTCACTGTGTAAAGCAACTATGCTCGTCTACCTATAATTAGTAAACGATTATTAGACAAGCTACATACTCACGTCATTTAAGGCCAATAGCTAGACCCACACACAATAATGACTCACTTTAGTTTCAGGTCTAATCTACATGTCAAACGACGTTACGGTTCAAAAGTTAACATTTTCTGAAAACTGGTGAGTTGCGCCGCAACTCACACCTATCGTTGCGCCGCAACTCACACCTATCGTTGCGCCGCAATGCGCCCAATTGCACCGCAACTTATCTTTCTGGAAACCAGTTGCGCCGCAACTGGCCCCGATTCTGCACTAGTTTGATCGATTACACCCCAAACCAACACCAAACGATTCCAAATCAATTATCAGACCTTTATACATCAAAATCCTTCATTTTATGACCAATCAAATGCAATAAACTTCCCCATTAAACAACATATGATTTCCTTCATAAAAACAAACGTTATTACAACATCGATTGATCCTCCAACGACCTAAACCACTTCTTAATAATCCATACAATTGAAAAGATAATAAATCTACATTACAATACCTTTTCTACCTGTAGATCACAAATAGGATGCAAAACTCTTGACAAAACACACTCGAATCACACGTTGGAAGGCTTTTCGGCTTGCAATTTGATGGAGGAATGCTATGGGG
>CM067167.1:192437061-192450431 GCA_034093135.1 Erigeron breviscapus | reverse complement strand
TCTCAACCAAG
Organism: Erigeron breviscapus; assembly: GCA_034093135.1. Taxonomy (NCBI): domain Eukaryota; kingdom Viridiplantae; phylum Streptophyta; class Magnoliopsida; order Asterales; family Asteraceae; genus Erigeron; species Erigeron breviscapus. The sequence continues at coordinate 192,450,420 of CM067167.1, read as the reverse complement.
CAGCTCAAGATCTGATGAAGACATTGTGTCTGGATTGGAGAAAGAACTGGAAGATATGAGAGTCTTGGTTGCATGCTTAACGGAAAAATTTTCCAAGCAAGAAGAGTCACACCATCAACTTCTTGAAGAGTTGAAGACAGAGAATATTTAACTTCAGACAAGGCATGAGGCTCTACAGAAAATTCAGTCAGAGACAACCGTGCATCTGAAAAGAGTTTTCAGGAAGCTGAACAAACACAAAGAAGCCATAGAGAGCCAAACTGCGGGTCTGGCAAGCTTTGATGAAGATTATGATAAGCTGAATGAGATTGTTGATAATCTTGGATCTCAGGGGGGGATAGATCCAACCTGCAGAGATAGTGTTCTTAGGAAGCAAAGGAGAGAGGATGAGGACAATAATCTATGCAGACAAGAATATGAGATCTTAAGATTATCAAGGGGTATTCGGATTGGCACTCCGATTGCTACATCTCAGGGGGAGCAAAGCCAGCATGATGCTGCCGGTACCTCTCAGGCTCCCACAGCTCAAGACAAAGGGGAAGCGTATCACTGAAGATACTTTCCCATTACCGACTGGAGATGTAGGTTTCGGTTTCCAGACTCATGCCTATGAATCCGAGAGTGATTAGGAGCTCATTGCCATTGATGCTATCAGAGACTTGGATGACTTGGCTGAAGAAGATTCAGAAGGCTCAGAGGAGGGGGAATGGATACCTCGCTCAGATTGGCAAGGAGTGATGGTATCACCTGAGCATAGGTTTGAATTTGAAGATGCAATTGCTACAAACCCGAATCTCTTTGAGTCTGAAAGTCAGAAGGAACGTAAGATCAAATCTTATTATGAGCTTCCAACTCAGAATTTGACCTTCTCAGTCTACTACAAGAAGGGTACAGGAAGAGATGCTAAGCTTGTGGTTAGCAGCTTCACGGATAAACTGGGCAGAGAGATTAATGATACTTTTGCTTCTGATGATGAAGATGAGTATTATCACGTCTTGCCAAATGTTTATCGTGGAGATCCAAATCATCCATACTTGCAGTTGGATGTGCCTCTTCCTCATAGGTATTTTGAGTACGTCAAAGATCCTCGTGCATCAAGTCTACAAGAACTCATCCTCTATTGGACTTTGAATGAGGAAAAGACGCTTTAGATGATGAAAAGACTTGATGGATGTCAGTACCTTGAGCCTAACGTTGAAGCTTTTAATTCAATGCCCAAGGCAGACTTCTATGGTCTTGCGGGGCTTAGGCTTATTGGTAATCACAAGTGTGCGAAGTTGTTTGAGAGCTGGATCAAGAATGACAATCATCTCAAACAGAGTGGAGAGTCAGATCCGAGAAAGTTCAAGTTCAAACCAACTCCGAGAAAGAAGCGTGTTACTCAAGGACCAAACGGAGAAGAGATCATTGTTAGATTCATTAACAAGATCAAAAATGTTTGTAGGGTTCCTTTGAAGAAGTGGCCGCAAAACATGCTTTGTGACATGGATTATTGGAAAGTAGATGACTTTAGTGCAGCTGCTGTTGTTATGTCAATAAACGCTACTGGGCACAAAGAATTGCTTAGAGTCTACGATCCACTTCAGCTTATTAATCTTTCGAGAAAAGACTTGAAGAGATTACATAGGCATCAGCTGACAAGCTCACAACTCCTGACAGGGATAAAGGGTGTCTATGAAAGGATGGTGAAGTTTTGTCTAGCTGAGTATATCCATGCTGACAGTCGAAGATTCTTTGATGAAATACCTAGGCGGGTGCGAGCAGGAGTTCCGACTGGGGAAGATCAAAATGTGATCCCTCCAGTTGTTGAAGAGCCAAGTGCAGAAGCAGGGGCTCCGGCTGGGGAAGATCAAAGTGTGGTCCCTCCAGTTGTTGAAGAGCCAAGTGCTTCAGCACCAGTACCTTAGACTGAAGTTCCTGATGACAGGGTTTTTGGCCAGCACTTAGGAAGACAAACGAAGACTTGAAGGTCACATCTAGATGCTAATGTCAAGGGGGAGACTGTTGGTGCATGTTTCTCGGTGATAAGAGCATTCTAGATGTGTCATGTATTTATATTCAAGTCTTGTAATTTTTCTTGTAAATTACCGTTTGTCAATAATGTTACCTTGGCATATATTGTGATCATATTGGGATCTATTTATATATGTTTATGTGTTTGTTTATTATTTATGTTTTGCAGGTACTTGACATGAATGTAAACATTACATGTAAAGAGTAATTAAGTTAATATTGTTTCTGCGTTTAACAGCAGTAGAAATATTAACATAATGTACTTCCAAAGGGAAGTTAAGTTAATGTTGTTTCTGCGTTTAACAGCAGTAGAAATATTAACATAATGTACTTCCAAAGGGAAGTTAAGTTAATGTTGTTTCTGCGTTTAACAGCAGTAGAAATATTAACATAATGTACTTCCAAAGGGAAGTTAAGTTAATGTTGTTTCTGCGTTTAACAGCAGTAGAAACATTGTCTGAGTTAATGTTGTTTCTGCGTATTAACAGCAGTAGAAACATGGACTCAAATATTCCTAAGTGTCATTTGAGAGTTCTTGGGAACAAGCAAAAGTTTGCTTGTTCAGAAGAACACTCAAATGGTTTGAGAGTTTCTTGGGAACAAGCAAAAGTTTGCTTGTTCAGAAGAACTCTCAAATGGTTTGAGAGTTTCTTGGGAACAAGCAAAAGTTTGCTTGTTCAGAAGAACTCTCAAATGGTTTGAGAGTTTCTTGGGAACAAGCAAAAGTATGCTTGTTCATAGGAACTCTCAAACAGGCCAAACCCTAATGGGCTTGGGCCAAAGAAACACGCAAACCCATAGGTTTTTGCGTGTTCCTGGCCACGCCTATATATAGGGGTGTGTGTCCATGCGTGTTTCAACAAGAGTGTAGAGAGAGAAACGAGCAAAATCTTGAGAGAGAAACTTCTAGAGCTTAGAACGCGCAAATCTAGTAGATCTTGTGGTGTTACTCGTCTCACGCACGAACCGCAAAACACACACCCGGTTTGGTTGGCTCGTAGACTTAGATTACCACGTTGGTTGGTAAGGTTTGTCCGGAGAGCCGCCTCACTATATTAACCAAACACGAGTGTTTATGTTCACGCAAAGATATATATATATATATATATATATATATATATAGTGATACATATATATCATAAAAGCTAGATATAAAAACCGTGGGTTATCTCGAGGAATTCCGCACCTCGACATATCCTTAAGTCAATCTCGGTTCGATAGAAGAATAAGACCCGAGGGACTTACAAATCATTTCATAGCAACATCGTTAAAGTCATCACACTACTTATGCACATAACTACTTTTACTTTAAACGTCAACATAACAACATAGGTCATTTCAACATACATACATTCCCATATAACCTCCCGCATAACCCGAAAAACCCAACACACATAAGATAATCTGATTAACAGGTTAATTATAGAAAACTACATTTTGTTGTGCCTCCAGTGTGAGAAAAGTCATGTATCTTACCTGATAACAAGCACAACGATCAATAAGCAACGTTATAGTATCTTGTTTGAGTTCCCGACTACCTAGCTTACACATATAATCGACATGTAACATAAACGGGACCTTAAAGAACATCTCCAAGCTCCCTAAACATCAAGGTAACTTATACCTAAGGTCTCTGGGTCAAATGAGCACTAAAACAAGCCTAAACGACCATCAAACCTGCAAGGGCGCCGCACCCCCCTTCCATGCGCCGCACAAAACATACCAGGGACTTCTGACCTGCCCAGGTGCGCCGCACCTCGGGTGTCGACCAACACAACTTACTTCGTTTTACTTCAATCTCCTTCCAAACGGAACCCAAACCTCCACCACGACTTATACCCATTAATTTAACATAAATTAGATCACAATTAAGCATTTAAAAACATCAATTGATCCTTGAACCAATTGCATACATAAATCCCTCTTTTTGATCATCAAAACGACTCGAAACTGCAACGTTTTGTACAGAAACACAATGGAACACGCATGGATCTAATTAAACACCTGAGATTCACTTATATATATTAACAACATAATTCAACATTAAAGTTTGCATCTTGCTATAGTTAATCAACTCAATTAATGATTTTAGGCACGAAAACATCATTTTTAACCGAAAACATCAACTTCAATCCACCCCAACCCTCACGGTCGAATCTACAGGAACAAAACCTACTTTAAAACTTAATCAACAATCAATTGATGATATAATACCTGTAGGTTTGATTAACGGATCGAAAAGCAAGCAAAAACCCTTCCGAAATCCCCCGAAATCGACTAGAACTTGAGGAATTAACCTAGGGTTTTGTGTGTAAGAATTTTCTAGGGTTTAGATCTGATTTCTCAGCCTTATGGTCGTGCATGGGGTCATATATATACCGGAACAACTTTCAAAACTTTACATCTAGGCCCTCGCACTTCCTTATAACTCGTTTCGTCACTTAACTGCTCGTTTAACGCATACGGAAACACTTAACGACTCTTATTTCCTATCGGGAACACTAAATGACTTTATTAATCATTATCAACTTTATTTTCATTACTTTAATCACTTTAACACATATCTCACGTTAATCATTTAATCACATAAACACATATAAAACACATATTAACTAACGGTCACTAACGACAAGTTAACGGTCAATGTCAAAAAGTTTTGGGATGTTACAGTTACATTATTTTATAACACATATAATTAACATACATACATATTAATAATTTCAGATACATTGGTAAGGTATTTGACGTTGAGGGGATCCACCTGGGTTCGAGTCCCACTTCTCACATTTGTGGGGGTGAATTAATAGAGATTTTTCGAGAGTCCTGAGTTTCATCTCAGACATGCGTGTAATTTAGGAGTAGGAGTAGGAGTAGATTAAAATGCCGTTTAAAAAATAAAAATAAAAATAACTTCAGATACAAAAACTTTTTTTGAAATAATAGTATTATCAAATCTCAAACGTATCTTATTAAAAATTTATTAATTTAGTATATGTTATAACGAAAAATTTAATATGGTTAACACGATTGCGCGGAAAATAATGTAGTTATTCACTTATTCGGTTATTCCTTAGAAGCTACCATGGGTATTGGGCTTAAAAAAACATGAGATGTTAACTAAGCCCGAAAAGGTATAAAGTTTTAGCAGGATAATTAAACCCGTAAATGATTGGGCCTTAAACTGTTACCCCAAGAGAGACACATAGGCATATGCCATATGGTAACACCGTAACAGTATCCGTCTTTATCTCAACTCACATTGACATATACTCAAACACCTGGTGTATGTGTGTATATGTATAAGTTCATTCATATATATACATGTATATCAGCCAATCCATACATACAAATACCAATAAAATCAAGAAGTGGGCATTTATACACAAAACGACAATCAATCAATCAATTATTTGAATGAATGACTGTATAAAAAAGAACAAGAAGAATCAGATGAGATGGATAGGAATGTATTCTTGCGACCCAGATTTGTATTAGTCTTATTTTTGTTGATCACTACTACACTTGTTTTTCTCTTCTTTAACTTCTCTTCCTTCTCTTATCAGGTACTAACTTTTATTTATATTTCTCTTTTTATTATTATTATATTTTTTATACATAATTATAATTATTATTGATTTTGATTGTTGGAATTTCATTTTGTGTTTGGATCTGTTCCTTTTTTAGTTTTTTATATGGAAGTTGTTTCTTTTAGTAGCTTATTTATTAACTCCAATGTGGATTGACTGATTAATATATATATCCAATAATGAAAATTTTATATGGAAATAGAAGGCAAACGGGCAAGAAACCGCGTCGCTAATCTTTTTGTATAGCAAAACCAAGATAGTTATAAACTACATTCAACTTGTAGATTTGTGTTTTTCGTATGATCATTGATTATAATACTAACTATTGGATCATGGCCGAAATTTATTTTTACAATAGGAAAGAAAGTAACCCCCAATGCCGTCTTCCACGGGTTTTGGGTCCCAAGACGGTATATGGGGGACGTTGAGATGTAGACTGCGTTACCCCTACCAAAAGTAGAGAGTGCTTCCAGGTTCTACCAAAGGTAGAAAAGGACCTCCAGCCTTGCTGGGCATGAGGATCAAACCCTTGACCTCTGTCTTCAGAGGCAAGGGCTCCAACCACTGATCCAACCCACAATAGGAACAAGGGTAGAGTGCCACTAAACGTATCGTTTTTTGTCAATGTGGTGTATGTAATGCTGCAAGATTTTGGTCAATGTTATCCCTAAATGTGAGGAAATTGAAGCTTAGACAGCTTTCTATGCAATTGTACATTTTAGATACCCCACATTGGTGAAATGGATATCTATGTTATCTTTTTTGGCACACGGAATATTGTCCATTTTTAGCCATAGTTGTCAAAGGAGAAAGCGAACTCAAAGCGCAATGACCCCAAATGGGGCCTAGGCGAGAGGCGCAAAAAAAGCGCGGGCCCGAAAAAAAAAGCGTAGAAGAGTATATAAAATTTCAGTGTATCTAACAAATGATAATGAAGAAAATTTCAGCTAAAGAGGGTATATAAAATAGCAGAAGAGTCTTAATAATATAAAAATAGAAGAAAACTTACCTTTTAGTTAAATGGAGAATAGTATGATGAATAGTATTGATGATAATGATATATACCAAGTGATTTTGGAACAAAGATTCTGCTGTGATATCCCCATAATAAACATGATTTTATTATGTGGAACAAAGGGTTTATTTATATGGAAAAGTGTAGACAGGCACTTCATACAGTTAGTGGTCCTTGGGCCTAGGGTTTCAGGCGTTAAGGTTGGGCCTTGCCCGCCTTTTGCGCCTAGGCGCAAGAGGCGCTCGCCTTTGACAACTATGTTTTTAGCTTTATTATTCAGTTTTATCGTACGAACATTCACTAGTTTTGTTTTCTATTTTCCTCACGATGCTCTGGATTCACCACGTGTACTACTGTAGGCCCTGAGTATACATGTCACATTGTTGAGCTAAATGAATTGAAAGCTTTACTTTTGATTATGTGAGATAATTGTTGCCTTTTTTTGGGTTTTTCGATTATTTGAAATTGTAGAAACGTGATTACGTCTTCTCATGGGCACAATTTTGTTGTTTTCTTTTTTTCTTGAAGTATCTCGTTTCGACAAAACGTCTTCTGATGCAGGACAGATTATAGTAAATGAAAAGATTTAAATCAAAGGAACTAGGTCTCCATGTGTTGATACTAGATTTACACAGCAATATCTTGAGCACTGTACATGTTAAGACATCTTGAGCACTGTACATGTTAAGGCAATCTTGCCTATGGGTGATCGTTTCACACAATTAAAGAAGCGCTATTTAAAACTTTTCGTTTATCGTTCATAGTTTTGGTCTTAAGGTGCTTGGAAAGTTTGGTTTGAAGTTTAAAATATAAACGAGACTGTTTGGTCTCAATGTACTGGGATAGTCTGGTTGATACTAGGAATGACAACCCTTAATTGTTTGTGTTTCAGTTGTCTAGTTACGTAAATCTACAAGACATTTTTTAGTGTAATCATTCAGAGTAGCAAGTCAAAATAAGTACTATGTTATCACCCATTACTTTTCATGCGAGTACTGAAGTTCTTTTCAGTTTTTTGTAAAAGCTATTAATATTCTCTTACCCTTAATCTAACTTTTAGGAGGAATATGCAGTGGAGGCGGTGTACAAAATTACTCACAGAGTATTCCTGGATGTTGATATTGATAAGCAACGTTTAGGTATCAACCTTCACGTCTATATCTCATGAGTTTTGAATTATTAAGAAGTGGTGAACGTCTACCTATTTGTTATAAATGAGTCAAGTTGGGGTTGTATATCTATCAGGGTAAATGGGTAGCTTAAAAATTTTAGCCTAAAGGGAAATGGGTGAAATCTGTTTGATAGATCAAACAGGTGAAGTATCCGAAATGTATTTTGAATGCCTGAAGTGATGAAACCACTTCAATCATTGCATTCTTTAAATTTGTTTTTTATCAAACTGGACATTGAAGTGTTTTAGGGCAACGAACCGACCTGTACAAAAAACTTATTTGTTTTGAGCTGAGCCCGTTTCACTCTGTTACCCTATCTGCCCATTTACCATGCCTGCTTGTTTGTGATAGGAAGGTTAAGAGTTGAAGGAACAACCTTTTGCAAATTAATTGGTAGTCAAATGTATACAGGATATTTCACACATGGTCTCTGGTTTTGTTCTGTAGCATGTAAACTAATACTCCTCCTCCATAACGGAGATCATTTTAAATATTTGATGGAATTTAGTTGCCATATTGTTGGGAAATTTTTGACACTTTCAAATTAAGCTAGCAAATGACATATTAACTTGTAACTGCTTTATAACAATTTAGAGAGTATCTGGATATTGTTGTATGGTTAAAACCTTATATAGTTTTACTTCAGGAAGAATCGTTATCGGATTGTATGGTGAAGTGGTGCCAAAAACTGTTGGTAAGCTTTTAAGTATCTCTTTGAATATTTGAAATGTTAATGGTGTATTTAAGAGGGTGTTTTGGATTGGCGTAGTTTCAGCTTATGCTTGTATTTAAGACCTTTTAATTAAGCATCTTCAGTGGTCATAGAAATGTGCTTGTATCAGCACAAACTATGTTAATAAGCACTTGTTTTCGACAAAAACATTGTAAAATGTGCTTATTGTGTTTTTAAGAATTTAAATAAGCTAATAAGCACTTCAAAACATGCAATCCCAGCACCAAAAGATTTTAAGAATTTAAATAAGCTAAGTAAGCATATTGATCCATCATTTTACCCTTACTGAACTACTCCAAAAGATTTTTGGGACCTCATAAGTTTGCTATAAATATTAAATCATCTGGCGTACATATAGTGAGAAAGTTAGGAAACAATTATGAGATTATTATCTATCATAAACTAACTCTTCATTGTTTTCATCTTTGCAGAAAATTTCCGAGCTCTGTGTACAGGTAATTAAGCTTCCATCATATACAGATTTTAAAACTATCTTTGAATTTGGGGCTGATCATTGATATGGTTTTCATAGTGATTATTGCATTCAGTTGATTAACATCAAGGGTAGTTAAGTTAGTTATTCTATATGAGATTTTCTGATAGCAATTGGTGTTCCAAATGTCATATGTTGACATAAATAATTCGAAAATGGTATATCAAATACTCGTATATCTTTTACCAAACACTAAAAATTGCATGCCTTACAGGAGAACTGGGAAAATGTTCTAGTGGTAAACCGCTACACTATAAAGGAACACCATTCCATCGTATCATTCCTGGGTTCATGATTCAAGGTGGAGATATTGTCTATCGTGATGGGAGGGGAAATGAATCTATATATGGTGGCACATTCCGTGATGAAAATTTCAAAATCAAGCAATCACACCCAGGTTTTTGACTTTCTTCTCTACATTAATAATCCACGGGGAGGAACTATTCTTAGTTGTTAAATAACATATGTAATCTTCTGCTAAAATGCTATATGTTTGCAGGTATGGTGGCCATGGTTAATACAGGACCAGATTCCAATGGTTCACAATTCTTCATCACCACAGTTAAGGCCTACTGGTAAGCTTTTTAACTTGTAGCAGTGCACATACCGATAGGCAAAGAGGTCATTAGAACTTGAAAAACCTTTAATAAAGGATATTTTACCACTATTATAGGACAGTGATCTACGTCTTATATCTATGAAAAACTATCCTTTAAATGCTGGTCAAATTTCACATTAGATGACTCTGATTTTTCAGGTTAGATGGGGAACATGTTGTGTTTGGCAAGGTTATAGAAGGGATGGATAATGTGTATGCAGTAGAAGGCATGGCAGGTACTTACAGTGGGAAACCCCGTAAAAAGGTGATTATTGCTGATTCGGGTGAGATCCCAAAAAGCGAGTGGAATGGTGAATTACGAAGCACGACAAGTGAATCATGACAGTGACACTGAGATAGCCTAGATTTTACAGCATGTTTTTGTTTTGTTGGGGTTTTTAGATAGCTTCGTATTAATGCTTTGTATCAATCTTCATGCCCTTTTTTTCCTTCTTGATGTTGATATATCTCATAGGAAACTGATCAGAAAATGTAGACAAGTGCGATATTGTAGTAAATGGGGGTTAGTAAAGAATATGACTTTCACTTGACATAGTTTGAGCTTGATCTTGATCTCGATCTCGACTTGCGTTGTGTGGATGACTTGCACGATTAATACAAAATTTATAATCTGAATTTCTACATATCATTACAAATAGTTTTGTTTTACTTCTTTATTAACCATCAGTCCATTACAAAAGAATTTTCTCAGGAGGCTGCACATGCGCACCGTACAATGTTCTTTTGCGCTATGCATACGTCTATTTTATGGAACGCTTGGTTAGATATTGGGTCTGTGGCTCAAGGTTGGGGTTGCATTTATCTACCATGCCTGAGAAAATCGTATTTGCTTATAAAATGTTTTATTGATTTGATGTGTATCACTGAGTATGTTCAATCTATTGAGATCGTGCCCAAGAAGACAATCGTTTCACTAAAATTGACTTCCTGTATCATCCAAACAGAGGAATGTCTCCTTATTGAACATGGCCTACGATGTGCTATTCGCAACCCACAACTAGAAATGTCCAAACACTATGAGACAATGTTTTGTGAGTAGATTCCAAAAGGAAACAAGGCAAATTTGAAATCGACAGGGTACTCGTGTTGATTTATGGTGATAGTGGTTCAACTTCACGAGGGTATGTCTCTTTTATCTCTTATTCCATATGTTAAATGTCTTTTGGTGAGTTAGAGTTTAGTGTTTGTTAACTACTGTATATGCTAACCTTAATTTCCATCCACTTGATGAATTTACCATAACTACGTATACTAGGTGAATACATAACCATACATTTTGATAAATTTATCATAACTCTATCCCATAATACGGAAAAACCTTTATTTTTCTTTAACTAAAGCGATTCCTAATAGTTATGCATTCCGTTTAATGTATTGTATTCCTTTTTGTACACCCTAAGTCATTGATAATTGACCTTATAAAAACGTGTAGCTGTTTGAAGACAATTTAAAAGCTCAATTACAAGGATCACAAAATAAAAGTTCAAGTTGTTGCAGACTATTTGAGTGTTGTTAATTAATCATTTAGTTAACTGATTGAGATTTACTAAACGTCATAAGTACATTACGTTAAATTCTATTACGTAGTAGAGTGCAGAGCTAACTTGATTCCTAAAGTTTTTGTTGATGTATAACCACTTATATAAAACATTAATTATTAATGTTTATATATATAGATACAAAGAGTTATGCTAAGACATATTGATTGAACTTGATCCCCCAAACATATTGGTCACGTTCAGACTTGGCCCCCCAAAACATATTGGTCATGTTCCGACCCTGAATGATAAGGTCTAGGTAGATCGCAACCATTTCAGGAATCGCTCCTAGAGGTATTCACAGTAGTTAGTTGATTACCCTTTTCCCACCTCCAGCCAAAATAAAAGGACAACCCGCCAACTGGCAACCGATTTTGACAACCAAGCATTCATGTTTATATCGATCATATACACTTTTGGGCTTATCTAAAGCGATGAGAACAGCCTCTCTCTATTATTTGTGAATGTTGTATAACAATATAACATGTGGCAATAGTATGATTGAAATACTAAAGTTAAATGAAATTAAGCCCTTATGAACATGGAATGACAGGATAAGAGTTTTTCAAGAGTTAATGACTAAATTTATAAGAACCAACTTCGATAGTTCGATGTGCATATGTATATAACTAGGGGGATCGAGCCGCCCATCGGGCGGCGTCGATTTGTACGTATTGTCGCGATTATCTATCTTTTGAACAGCGAGTTAGTAGTTAGCAGTTAGCATTAGAGACACCACAGTGACATCCAACTGGGCAGTATGCGGAGCTCGAAACACGCATTTCTGGGATGAAACCCAGGACTCTCGAAAACCCACCTAATAATCCACTCCTACAAATGTAGAAAGTAGGATTCGAACCATGGTGAATTTTCCCAAAGTCTAAGACATTACCAATGAGCCACCAACCTATTGGCGTTGTGTAAATATATGTGTTTGCTAAAACTTTGACACGCTTATATTTATTTTAAAGCAATATTACAACCACAACTAAAAGTTTGTAGTGTTGTGGAAAAAACAAAAAAAAAAAAACTCTACAAAAAACAAAGAATAAAACTAAAAAAATCGAAAGTGAAAATAATGTGACAAAATCCGAACGGTTATACGGCTTGTGACAAAATGAAATGTAAAAAAATCATAAAAAATAGTATAATAAACCTGCTTACATTTGTCATATTAAATATATGTTTAGTTTTTAAAAGAATTTTAAAAAACAAAACAAACAAAAACCATTATAATAAATATGGATGAGTCAAATCAAATAAAAATAGACAAAATACAAAACAACCTTAAAAATCTGTATAAAAATTTGTCATATTAAATACATATGTTTTATTTAATTAAAAAAAATTAGTTAAAAAAAAAATATTAAGCAGGCTGGCAGGCAACTGCGCAGCTACCTGCCAGCGTGCTTCACTGTTCATAGCCACACTCTTTGTTATATACGAGAAGATTCAGCGCCCGCGTTGCAGGCTGCAATAATCGTGGATGCGCAATAAAATCAGAAGAAGGCAAAAAAGCACTGGTCATTCCACAGTCTTTGGGCGTTGCCCCAGAAAAGATAACGACATGTAAAATTTACAACTCATGGTAATTAAGGAATTTATGTGATAAAAAGTAAAAAGACTGAAACTTTCGTGACAAAAGTTAGAAAAATGAAATTTTAAAAACTAAATAAAACAAAACTTTCGTGCGAAAAGTAAAAGAAATAAAGTTATGCGACAAAAAGTAAAAAGGTTAAAAGTTTCGTGTAGTTGACAAAAGCTAAAAAAACAAAAGTTATGTGGTGAAAAGTAAGATAATGAAACTTTCGTGGCAAAAGTTAGAAAAATAAAAGTATAAAAAGTAAATAAAACAAAACTTTCGTGCGAAAAATTAGAAAAATAAAAGTATAAAAAGTAAATAAAACAAAACTTTCGTGCGAAAAGTAAAAGAAGCGAAAGTGATGTGGCAAAAGTAAAAGGGGGAAAACTTTAGTAAATTTATGTGATAAAAAGTAAAAAAATGAAACTTTCGTGGCAAAAGTTAGAAAAAAGTAAAAGAAATAAATTTGTGACAAAAAGTAAAAAGGTTAAAAGTTTCGTGTAGTTGAAAAAAGCTAAAAAAACAAAAGTAATGTGGTGAAAAGTAAGATAATGAAACTTTCGTGACAAAAGTTAGAAAAATAAAAGTATAAAAAGTAAATAAAACA
>CM067167.1:192319561-192432061 GCA_034093135.1 Erigeron breviscapus | reverse complement strand
TACCTATATAAACCGAACCTTAACAGAGATTAGGGTCGAACATTTGTCGAAATATCAAGCATACTTGTGCAGGTTAAGTGGTCAAAGGTTGTTCCGCTAGCCCGAAGAAGATCTGCGAGGCAGCAGGTGATCTAGGGGCTTATTGTTGATCACCAAGTTATAGTGAGGGATTCCGCACCTCAAGATAACTGGAGCAAGCTATTAACGATCCGTACCAGGGGACTTACAATTGGTATCAGAGCCTCTTGGTTTAATACCGAAAGGTTATAGCTTGTTGGTGATAGACAATATTGATTTAGGGTCGTTTAGACGTGATTCTTTCACGAGTTTATGATCGGAAATCTTGTTTGTGACCTCTATTTGTATTTGCAGCAGTAGAAGGTGTTGTTGTTGGTTTTTAGGGTTTCGAATTCAAGAGATCTAAGGATTCCAGCATCGTTTGCGACCTCGCGGGCTCGTATTACCTCATCCAGCTCGTATTGCGACCTGGGTAGCTAATTACGACCTCGCCAGTTCAATTACGACCTCGAGTTTAATTGCGACCTCGTGAGCTCTTTAAGACCTCGCCAGTTCAATTACGACCTCGAGTTAATTGCGACCTCGCAGTTCAATTACGACCTCGCAGTTAATTGCGACCTCGCCAGTTCAATTACGACCTCGCCAGTTAATTACGACCTCGCCAGTTCAATTACGACCTCGCCAGTTCATTACGACCTCGCAGTTAATTACGACCTCGCCAGTTCAATTACGACCTCGCAGTTAATTACGACCTCGCCAGTTCAATTACGACCTCGAGTTAATTACGACCTCGCCAGTTCAATTACGACCTCGAGTTAATTACGACCTCGCCAGTTCAATTACGACCTCGCAGTTAATTACGACCTCGCCAGTTCAATTACGACCTCGCAGTTAATTACGACCTCGCCAGTTCAATTACGACCTCGCAGTTAATTACGACCTCGCCAGTTCAATTACGACCTCGCAGTTCATTACGACCTCGCCAGTTCAATTACGACCTCGCAGTTAATTACGACCTCGCCAGTTCAATTACGACCTCGAGTTAATTGCGACCTCGCCAGTTAATTACGACCTCGCCAGTTAATTACGACCTCGCCAGTTAATTACGACCTCGCCAGTTAATTACGACCTCGCCAGTTAATTACGACCTCGCCAGTTAATTACGACCTCGCCAGTTAATTACGACCTCGCCAGTTAATTACGACCTCGCCAGTTAATTACGACCTCGCCAGTTAATTACGACCTCGCCAGTTAATTACGACCTCGCCAGTTAATTACGACCTCGCCAGTTAATTACGACCTCGCCAGTTAATTACGACCTCGCCAGTTAATTACGACCTCGCCAGTTAATTACGACCTCGCCAGTTAATTACGACCTCGCCAGTTCAATTACGACCTCGCCAGTTCAATTACGACCTCGCAGTTAATTACGACCTCGCAGTTCAATTACGACCTCGCAGTTCAATTACGACCTCGAGTTCAATTACGACCTCGAGTTCAATTACGACCTCGAGTTCAATTACGACCTCGCAGTTCAATTACGACCTCGAGTTCAATTACGACCTCGAGTTCAATTACGACCTCGAGTTCAATTACGACCTCGAGTTCAATTACGACCTCGAGTTCAATTACGACCTCGAGTTCAATTACGACCTCGAGTTCAATTACGACCTCGAGTTCAATTACGACCTCGAGTTCAATTACGACCTCGAGTTCAATTACGACCTCGAGTTCAATTACGACCTCGAGTTCAATTACGACCTCGAGTTCAATTACGACCTCGAGTTCAATTACGACCTCGAGTTCAATTACGACCTCGCAGTTCAATTACGACCTCGAGTTCAATTACGACCTCGCAGTTCAATTACGACCTCGAGTTCAATTACGACCTCGAGTTCAATTACGACCTCGAGTTCAATTACGACCTCGAGTTCAATTACGACCTCGAGTTCAATTACGACCTCGAGTTCAATTACGACCTCGAGTTCAATTACGACCTCGAGTTCAATTACGACCTCGAGTTCAATTACGACCTCGAGTTCAATTACGACCTCGAGTTCAATTACGACCTCGAGTTCAATTACGACCTCGAGTTCAATTACGACCTCGAGTTCAATTACGACCTCGAGTTCAATTACGACCTCGAGTTCAATTACGACCTCGAGTTCAATTACGACCTCGAGTTCAATTACGACCTCGAGTTCAATTACGACCTCGAGTTCAATTACGACCTCGAGTTCAATTACGACCTCGAGTTCAATTACGACCTCGAGTTCAATTACGACCTCGAGTTCAATTACGACCTCGAGTTCAATTACGACCTCGAGTTCAATTACGACCTCGAGTTCAATTACGACCTCGAGTTCAATTACGACCTCGAGTTCAATTACGACCTCGAGTTCAATTACGACCTCGAGTTCAATTACGACCTCGAGTTCAATTACGACCTCGAGTTCAATTACGACCTCGAGTTCAATTACGACCTCGAGTTCAATTACGACCTCGAGTTCAATTACGACCTCGAGTTCAATTACGACCTCGAGTTCAATTACGACCTCGAGTTCAATTACGACCTCGAGTTCAATTACGACCTCGAGTTCAATTACGACCTCGAGTTCAATTACGACCTCGAGTTCAATTACGACCTCGAGTTCAATTACGACCTCGAGTTCAATTACGACCTCGAGTTCAATTACGACCTCGAGTTCAATTACGACCTCGAGTTCAATTACAAAGAACCTACTGGTTCTGGTGGTGGAAAAGCGGCTTCGTATGAGCAAATGACTGTCGATCAAAAGAAAGATTACGAAGCAGAAAGTAAAGCTTTAGGATCACTCCGAATGGCTCTCCAAGGGGAATTCTTGCACTTGTTTGAAATGTATGACAGTGCAAAAGGCTTATGGGATGCACTCAAAAAGCATTGTGAAGGTGATGATGATCTCAAGAAGAGAAGGAAGGATTTGCTAAAGAAGCAGTATTATGTCTTTACTAGCTTCAAAGATGAACCTCTTGATGAGATCTTGATTCGTTACAGTCATCTGCTGGTTGAGCTTTCATACTTTGGGTACAAACCTGATCCAGAAGATGTCATCGAGAAGTTGTTGGAAGCTCTTCCAGTTAAGTGGGAAGGGTTTGTTACTTCAATCCAACAAAATCCCGAATTTAGCACATGGACTCTGGATCAGATCATTCGAAAGCTGAGAGGTCAAGATATGAAACGAAAGTCGAAGGAAGCAGGTAGCAGTGATTTTGTTCAGCGTCCTGAACTTTATCATAGCAAATCAAGCGTTCCTTCTGCAAAATCTTCAAGTGGAGGGATTACTGCCTTCTATAGTGGAGATGATGACAAGATGAAGATGTCAACGGATTCTGATAGCAACTTGATGTATGTAACTTCTCCAGAATCGGCCATGGTAGTGCATAATGGGATTCAGAAGGGTAGTTCTCCAAGCTCGGGTTACACAGGGATGCCGATGAGCATAAGATCTGCTGAGGGACATTTGGGCATGCTCGCTTCATTTGTGTCTGCTCATGAAAAGTTAATTGGAGGAAAACTGACTGATCCTGATTTGGTTAGGGAGGATTACAAGCAAGTTGATCCAGATGACTTGGAAGAAATGGATCTGAACTGGCAATTAGCTATGTTAACATTGAGAGTTCAGCGTTTCACAGATAGAACCGGAAGGAAGGTTGTGAATGGCAAAGTAGGGTTTGACAAGACCAAGGTGAAGTGTTATAACTGTGATGGTTTTGGACATTTTGCAAGAGAGTGTCAGAGGCCAAGACGAGACAACAATTCAGCTACAGGCCGTCAGAACTTCAATCAAATTGGTTCTATAGTGAGTCAGAATTCCGGACATCAATATGCTAATACTGGGAACCGAAGCTCAGGAGAAACGGACAACTCAAGAGCTTTAGTTGTTCAATCTGATGGTACTTATAATTGGGGTTCAACTAGTACCGATGATCAGAATCATGCATTCATGGCAATAATTCAAGACCTTGATGAAGAAATGAATGATCTTGCCGATAATTCATTTGATCCTATGGTATGTGCCAATGATCATGGTAGTGTTCATCAGAGGGTAGAAGAGGAACCTGAATCATCAGAACCAGTAAGAGCTGAGAACGAAGATGTCGCCGAAGTTGAGACGAGCTTGATGGCACATATTGAGGTTGTTGAACATAAGGAGCCACTAAGGAGAACTAAAGGGTTATGGTTTGTCGATAGTGGATGTTCAAGACATATGACTGGTGACAAGAGACTGTTAACGGAGTTTACACCTGTTAAAGGGTCTTATGTTAGTTTTGCTGGTCCCAAGGGCGGAAGTATTTCTGGTATTGGAAAAGTCGTCAATGGGAAGATTAAAATGGATAATGTGAACTTTGTTGAGCAGCTGGAGCATAATCTGATGAGCGTATCTCAAATATGTGACAAAGGGAATCCTGTTCACTTTACAGAAAGGGAAGATCTTATCTTGAAACCAGGTTATGTTATTCCAGAGGAATGGATTTTACTGAAGGCTCCAAGAAAGAAGGACATCTATGGTCTCGAATTAGGTGTAATTGATTCAGTGGAGCCAGTTTGTCTGCTCTCCAAAGCTTCTGAAGATGAGTCTCTGCTATGGCATAGAAGGATGGGTCATATCCATTTCAGAAAAATGAATTATATTACAAGCAATGGATTGGTTCTCGGTGTTCCAAATAAGAGATTTATGGTAGAAGATAAATGTGTGCCGTGTTTAAAAGGAAAACAAACTAAAAAGTCACACAAGTCGAAGACTCAGAATTCTATTGCCGCTCCATTTCAGCTACTACACATGGATTTATTTGGACCAGTAAATGTTCGAAGCATAGGGTTTATGTACTACTGTCTAGTAGTTACTGATGATTATTCTAGATTCTCGTGGGTATTTTTCTTGAAGACCAAGGATGAGACTGCTCAAATCCTCATGGAATTCTTGGAAAGAGTTGAAAATCAGTACAACACAAGAGTGAAGAGAATCAGAAGTGATAACGGGACAGAGTTCAAGAATCAGATTATGGAAGTATATTGTCTGAGCAAAGGAATTGAGCATCAATTCACTGCACCCTATGAGCCTCAACAGAATGGAGTAGCAGAGAGGAAAAACAGGACATTGATAGAGACCGCCAGGACTATGCTAGCTGATTCAAGGCTTCCTACTATGTTTTGGGGGGAAGCAGTTAACACTGCTTGTCACGTGTTAAATAGGGTTTTAATTGTTAAAAGATTTAATAAGACACCTTACGAGCTTTTAAACAATAGAAAACCAAATTTAACTGGGTTGGAACCTTTTGGAGTCCCATGCACATTTTTAAAAGTTCGTGACCAACCCAAATTTGCCGAGAAGGCTGAAGAGGGAATTTTTCTTGGTTACATTCCGGGATCCCCAAATAGGAGGGTGTACAACATTAAGGCTGAAATAGTTGATGTTGGTTACAATGTCGTTATTTCTAGCTATAATCCCCCTGTGCATCAAGGGTCTACTATCTTGTTTAATTATGATGATGTGTTTACCTCCTTTAATGGTCCTATTTCTTTTGGTGCAGGTAGTTCAGAGGTGGATGATGTAGTATTGCTACGTGATCAGAATATCGAAGCAAGGATTACTACTCCTTCAGAATCCGCGACTGCTACAGCATCAAAGAATAATGAGGTATCAAGAAAAGATCAAGATACAGAGCTTGTGTCAACTTCTCACAACATCAATGCAGATGGTTCATCAAAGGATACTGAAGATACAAGTGCACAAGAATTGGAACCAGTTACTCCATTTCCTCATGGATAAATAGGTTCAAATTTGGGTGTAAATCTTCAAGTTGATAAAGCTATACAGCATAGAGTCAACAAGTATCATCCAGTTGAGGACATTATTGGTGAACCAAGTGCAAGGATTAAGACAAGAGCTCAAATTAATAAGCTATCTGGTTTATTCGCAGAGATGAAAGAAACCGGTATAGTTGATGAATGTATGTTCAGCTGCTTTGTATCTCAAGAAGAGCCAAGTAATATTCAAATGGCTTTAAAAGATCCATCTTGGGTTGAAGCAATGCAGCAGGAACTACTTCAGTTTGATAAACTCCAGGTCTGGGAGCTTGTTGATCTACCTCCGGGAGAGTATCCTTTCGGCACCAGATGGGTTTTTAGGTGCAAAAAGATGAAAAAGGCATTGTGACACGTAATAAAAAAAAAAAAAAAAAAAAAAAAAAAAAAAAAAACCCCCCCCCCCCCCCCCCCCCCCCCCCCCCCCCCCCCCCCCCCCCCCCCCCCCCCCCCCCCCCCCCCCCCCCCCCCCCCCCCCCCCCCCCCCCCCCCCCCCCCCCCCCCCCCCCCCCCCCCCCCCCCCCCCCCCCCCCCCCCCCCCCCCCCCCCCCCCCCCCCCCCCCCCCCCCCCCCCCCCCCCCCCCCCCCCCCCCCCCCCCCCCCCCCCCCCCCCCCCCCCCCCCCCCCCCCCCCCCCCCCCCCCCCCCCCCCCCCCCCCCCCCCCCCCCCCCCCCCCCCCCCCCCCCCCCCCCCCCCCCCCCCCCCCCCCCCCCCCCCCCCCCCCCCCCCCCCCCCCCCCCCCCCCCCCCCCCCCCCCCCCCCCCCCCCCCCCCCCCCCCCCCCCCCCCCCCCCCCCCCCCCCCCCCCCCCCCCCCCCCCCCCCCCCCCCCCCCCCCCCCCCCCCCCCCCCCCCCCCCCCCCCCCCCCCCCCCCCCCCCCCCCCCCCCCCCCCCCCCCCCCCCCCCCCCCCCCCCCCCCCCCCCCCCCCCCCCCCCCCCCCCCCCCCCCCCCCCCCCCCCCCCCCCCCCCCCCCCCCCCCCCCCCCCCCCCCCCCCCCCCCCCCCCCCCCCCCCCCCCCCCCCCCCCCCCCCCCCCCCCCCCCCCCCCCCCCCCCCCCCCCCCCCCCCCCCCCCCCCCCCCCCCCCCCCCCCCCCCCCCCCCCCCCCCCCCCCCCCCCCCCCCCCCCCCCCCCCCCCCCCCCCCCCCCCCCCCCCCCCCCCCCCCCCCCCCCCCCCCCCCCCCCCCCCCCCCCCCCCCCCCCCCCCCCCCCCCCCCCCCCCCCCCCCCCCCCCCCCCCCCCCCCCCCCCCCCCCCCCCCCCCCCCCCCCCCCCCCCCCCCCCCCCCCCCCCCCCCCCCCCCCCCCCCCCCCCCCCCCCCCCCCCCCCCCCCCCCCCCCCCCCCCCCCCCCCCCCCCCCCCCCCCCCCCCCCCCCCCCCCCCCCCCCCCCCCCCCCCCCCCCCCCCCCCCCCCCCCCCCCCCCCCCCCCCCCCCCCCCC
This sequence comes from Erigeron breviscapus, assembly GCA_034093135.1. NCBI lineage: Eukaryota > Viridiplantae > Streptophyta > Magnoliopsida > Asterales > Asteraceae > Erigeron > Erigeron breviscapus. Next base: position 192,424,761 of record CM067167.1, on the reverse strand, counting down.
CCCCCCCCCCCCCCCCCCCCCCCCCCCCCCCCCCCCCCCCCCCCCCCCCCCCCCCCCCCCCCCCCCCCCCCCCCCCCCCCCCCCCCCCCCCCCCCCCCCCCCCCCCCCCCCCCCCCCCCCCCCCCCCCCCCCCCCCCCCCCCCCCCCCCCCCCCCCCCCCCCCCCCCCCCCCCCCCCCCCCCCCCCCCCCCCCCCCCCCCCCCCCCCCCCCCCCCCCCCCCCCCCCCCCCCCCCCCCCCCCCCCCCCCCCCCCCCCCCCCCCCCCCCCCCCCCCCCCCCCCCCCCCCCCCCCCCCCCCCCCCCCCCCCCCCCCCCCCCCCCCCCCCCCCCCCCCCCCCCCCCCCCCCCCCCCCCCCCCCCCCCCCCCCCCCCCCCCCCCCCCCCCCCCCCCCCCCCCCCCCCCCCCCCCCCCCCCCCCCCCCCCCCCCCCCCCCCCCCCCCCCCCCCCCCCCCCCCCCCCCCCCCCCCCCCCCCCCCCCCCCCCCCCCCCCCCCCCCCCCCCCCCCCCCCCCCCCCCCCCGGATGATATTATTTTCGGATCATCAGACGAAAAGATGTGCAAGGAATTTGAGCTGATTATGAAAGGGACTTTTGAGATGAGCGCTATGGGAGAGATGAACTTCTTTTTAGGTTTGCAGGTTGAACAGAAAAAGGACGGATTTTTCATTCATCAGACGAAATATGCACAAGATATCTTGAAACGATTTGGCATGGAAGATACTTCACCTATGGATACTCCTATACAAAAGAACCATCAACTTGGGATGTTTTGTTTCAATGATCCAGAAGTTGATCCTACTCGTTATAGGGCCATGATAGGTTCATTGATGTATCTTACAGCATCAAGACCAGATATCATGTTTGCGGTTTGTTTGTGTGCTCGTTTTCAGTCATGTCCCAGGGAAAGTCACATGAAAGCTATTAAGCGAATTCTTCGCTACCTCAAAGGGCAACCAGTACTAGGTCTCTGGTATTCAATTGGGGGAGAATTTGAGTTTGTGGCTTATACAGATGCTGACTTTGGAGGCTGCAATTTTGATAGGAAATCGACTTCAGGTGGATGTCAGTTCTTAGGGGGAAGATTGGTTTCATGGAAATGTAAGAAGCAGACTTCTGTTGCAATCTCGTCTTGCGAGGCGGAATACATGGCAGCTGGTGGATGTTGTTCATAGGTTCTATGGATTCAGCAACAACTGCGTGATTACGGTCAGAATTTCCTTTGTACTCCCATAAAGATAGACAATGAATCCACCATATCCATAACCAATAATCCTGTTAAGCACAGTAGGACTAAGCACATAGACATAAGGTTTCATTTTATACGTGATTGTGCTGAAAAGAAATTAATAGTCCTAGAAAAGGTGCCGAGTGACTTTAATTTAGCTGATCTGTTCACTAAGGCTTTCGACCGAACTCGTTTCGAGTTGTTAGTCCAATTGATTGGAATGAGAAATCTATAGTGACAGTGTCTCTCAAAAGGAACTTTGTAAAATGAGTCAGTGTTTGTGTCGTAATGTATGTGTGTCAGATAGTGTCAGAAAAGCAAAATAAAAATCAGAAAAATCAGAAAAGAAAAAGAAATATATTCCATCCCAGCCGTGCAACGCACGGGTCTTAAGACCTCGTGATTCAAACGATGAGGATGAACATTAAGATATTTCCTTGATTGCATAGGGTAACACGACCAGGAAAAGGTCAACCCGACCAGGGGCATTAGCGGCGACGTCGCCGCTAATACTCTGTTACTGACGGGGGGCCCGCTAATATTCTGCCAGATTAGCCGTTACTGACATGGGGGCCTGCAGTATTAGCGGCGACGTCGCCGCTAATGCTGCCTGGTCGGGGTTTGACTTTTTTGGCCTGGTGGGCTTACGCTCCTCGTTATACAAATTGCTAGACATTAATATGAGGAAACTAATGTTGACTTTGGCCTTTGGGATTTGTAATAATTTTTTTTGGAGATTCATGCTGACATGATTAACTAAGATGATCATGTGCAATGTAACATATTTGTTAACACGAAGCACATTACAAATCTGCAAATTGGATACCTCTTCTTATTGATCCCCAATTCGAGACATCAATGTTTATGATTTTTTATAGGAAAATGATTATTGTGCCTACTTTGTATGGTTAAAGATAGACCTAAAAGGGAGACCAAGGCATATGACAAGATCAAAGATAAAGATAATAAAAGACAATTAGTGGAAAACAAGTGTCATGTAATATATCGATTAGGCTTATTTTTAGGTCTGTGAATTAGGTATATATATCATTATCCTTTTTTATATGACCATTTACATTTTTGGATCGTTTGGTTATCAAAATTTATGGTAATTTGATGAAATGAAATGAATTTTTTTTTTCACCAAATTTTCATAATTCTTGGAGCCAAACGCCTCTTTCTTGAAATTCCATTTTTGATCGAATCAAGTATTGTTGTTGTATGTCTTTGATTGTAAATTTTTCTTAAAAACTTGTTATATGTGAATCGTGATTAATTGGTTGTTCACTTATATATATTAGATATATACTCCTTGTTAGATGATTTTTAATAGTTATGGAAGAGTCCCACAAAAAGAAAAAAATGCCAACCCCGACTATATGGTGAGAAGTAGAATACCGAAGAACAATTGTAGTTAAAAAATGGCATTCAACACGGTAGTTATCATAAATTTATGAAGTAAATTACAATAATGGTACCTGAAGTATACCCCAGATTACTCTTTTGGTACAATATTTTGAATTTCTACTCGGATCATACCTAACGTTTTGAAATCCTACTCGTACGGTGCATAAAATTGATGACCGTTTATTTGGCTGTTACGTCCATCCACTTGAGAACTATTTTTGTTATTTTCTTACCAAAAACAACAAACGTGTAATTAATTTTATAATAATAAACTTTATTCACTAACAAAATATACATATACACATACTTTATTTATTAATTTTAATAAATACTCATTCTCAAAAAAATAAAATAAATTAAAATAAATCAAAAAATAAAAAATAAATCAGAATTTTTTAGTTTATTTTTTAATGAAAACCTATAACCTATTACCTCCACCAGCTACATCTTATCGATATTATTATTTTTTTTATTAAAAATCTCTTTTGGTCTGCTTGGTAAGAAAATAACAAAAATAGTCCTTAAGTTGATGTACTTAACATCCAAATAGACGACCGTTAGTCTTAGATATCGTACGAGTAGGATTTGAAAACTTTAGGTACGGTCCGAGTAGAAATTCAAAAGATTGTACCAAAAAAGTAACTTAGAGTATAACTTAGATACCATTCGTGTAACTTACTCTAAATTTCTGTTTTTTGGTCAATTTTTTTTGTAGTTTTATTGCTTTTTGTTGGTTTTTTTTTTCTTTTTTTTTTATTTTTGCTACTTTTTTTTTTTTTTTTTTTTTTTTTTTTTTTTTTTTTTTTTTTTTTTTTTTTTTTTTTTTTTTTTTTTTTTTTTTTTTTTTTTTTTTTTTTTTTTTTTTTTTCTTTTTTTTCAGGCAGTTATTTTTGCTACTATTAAGGGTATGTTTGGCAAAACTAGCTGGTAGCTACTAGCTGCTGGCTGGAAGCTGGTAGCTGAAGCTTTTTAATATATTTGAGTGTTTGGCAAAGTAGCTGAAGCTTTTTAAATATATTTGAGTGTTTGGCAAAGTAGCTGTAACTTTTTTTTAAATATATAAAATGACAAAAATGGACATACATAAAAAAACATATGTTATAATATATTTATACTAAACATATACATATATTATAAGATTATTACGGCCTAAACCTTGGTTACTAAAAACTATCATATATCTATTCTTTGTATATATATCTCAAGGTTTGGTTTCTATCTCAAAAAGAGTGGTTACCAATAAAAAAAATTTGGTTCCAAAATTTCAGTTTATATATGTATATATAATAAAGTTACTGCAATGCAGGCTTTTAACACCACTACAGGAAGCAACAATACTTTTGTTTATTATCTAAGTGACTGCTAGTTGTCATCTCTCCTGTATCTACTTTCCTCACACTATCCTCACATAATACTAGTAATTAAAATAGGGTTATTTAAGTAATTTGGTGTGCAAAAGCTCCTAGCTTTTTCTAAACGCTTGTAAAAGCAGCGTTGGGATATAGAGCTTTTTCTTCCGGAAACCCGAGACCCGACCCAAGACCGACCGAAACTGACCCGACCCGGACCGACCGACACCCATACGGGCCGGTCTTCGGTTCAGAGAAATGGTACATCTCGGGTTTCGGTCCGGGTCGGGCTAAAACCCGAAAAAACCGAGTTAGACCGATAAAACCGAAATTGTAGTTTGATGTGGCTTTTGATGTTGCAGCACCTTCCTTACTCTCTCTTCTAATCTCCTCTGAGAAGAATGCAAGTGACAAATAGAGCAGCAGTAGGTAGAACGGCTTTTGATTTCATACCCGATTCATTACTCATTATACGAGTTAACCCTGTCTCGTTTGTTGATACCCGATTGAAGTGAAATAAATCATGACCATAATGATGATGATGATCTTTAATATGTGGTTTATTCATCATAGTCGTGATATATGTTTAGGATCAGTATTGAAAGCCTTTGAAGTTTTTTAATTGATATTTGGTGGGGTGTTTGAGAACTGAGAATATATATCAAATATAAGATAAAAAGAAAAGATAAAAAGATAAGATTGTTGGTACAATTTGAAAACACGTGTAACTTAATTGCTAGTAGTTGCAAACAAGAGTACAAGACCAATGCTAGCTGTTTACCATCTTATATTATTAATTATAAAAAAATTAAATTATATATAATAAATAAATACTAATAAAATAATGATAGTCACGTGAAAAAGAAAATATAAAGGGCTTGTGTTTTACACATTCACTGGTGGTAGATAGTTAGATACTCAAATGCTTTTTCTTTCATATCTTCTCTTGTATGTTCTGTTCAAAATCCCTATTAAAACAATGTTTCAATCTCAATCATAATCAATGGTAAGTATTTATCTTATTACAACATTATACTAAATCTTCTTCCCTTTCTTCGATCTATATGATTTAAATACCAAAAAAGAACAGTATATATTTTCTTTGAAACTTACAATTCATCTACCAAAATCTTCTTCTTCCTTTTCATCTTTAAATTGTTTCTTGCTTCCTGATTTCGTTTTTAAGTGCATCAGCCCAGATTCTTACATTAAAAATTAGCCCAGCAGGTGTGATTTGGCAATTGGCATATATATATATATTTCTATTTTCTAGAGTGTTCCATCTTGCAAGGTATATTGGTTCTTTCACATTTTTCCAAGAACCAATTTCACATTTTTCCAAGACCAATGCTTGCTTGCAACAAAAGAAAAAGTATAATGGTTTCTTCACTTTCGGGTCAAGCCTTAAAAACCCGAACCCGACCCGGACAAACCCGGAACCGAACCGGACCGACCGAGCATGTATCGGGCCGGGCCTCGGTCTGAGTTTTCTTGCCATGTCGGTCTTCGGGTCAAGCCGGTCCGGTTCGGTCCGGTCCGGTCTTATGACCGTGCTCATGCCTAGTTGGGATAAAAAGCTTTTTCTTCCATTTTAACAGCTTCTAGCTCTTTCAAACAAACCAAGCTTTTTACTTGATAGGAGCTTTTTCTTAAAAGCTAAAAACTTGAAGCTCCTAAAAGCTCTTAAAAGCTCTTACCAAACATAACCTAAGCAGTTGTTCCATTGCGGTCTTTGTTGCGTTTGTAAGGTGTTTTTGTAACATAAAAAGCCGGATATGCCACTAAATGTTCAGCTCATTATTTTTGAAAGGGTTAAGTGCACGGAAATGTAATCAACTAAGGCCGAAAAGTTATTGTATACATGAACTTACAAAAGGTTTATTGTATACATGAACCCTTAAAAAATGGTTATAGAGTACACGTTTTACCTGCTATTCCCTTAGCCGGTAACCCTTGTGAATTCTTACAAAATTGCTGACGTCAGCATGACGTCAGCAATTTTGTCTTATTCTTATTTTGTCATTTTCTGCATTTTTTTTTTTTTTTTTTTTTTTTTTTTTTTTTTTTTTTTTTTTTTTTTTTTTTTTTTTTTTTTTTTTTTTTTTTTTTTTTTTTTTTTTTTTTTTTTTTTTTTTTTTTTTTTTTTTTTTTTTTTTTTTTTTTTTTTTTTTTTTTTTTTTTTTTTTTTTTTTTTTTTTTTTTTTTTTTTTTTTTTTTTTTTTTTTTTTTTTTTTTTTTTTTTTTTTTTTTTTTTTTTTTTTTTTTTTTTTTTTTTTTTTTTTTTTTTTTTTTTTTTTTTTTTTTTTTTTTTTTTTTTTTTTTTTTTTTTTTTTTTTTTTTTTTTTTTTTTTTTTTTTTTTTTTTTTTTTTTTTTTTTTTTTTTTTTTTTTTTTTTTTTTTTTTTTTTTTTTTTTTTTTTTTTTTTTTTTTTTTTTTTTTTTTTTTTTTTTTTTTTTTTTTTTTTTTTTTTTTTTTTTTTTTTTTTTTTTTTTTTTTTTTTTTTTTTTTTTTTTTTTTTTTTTTTTTTTTTTTTTTTTTTTTTTTTTTTGGACAGGTTTTTTTTTTTTTTTTTTTTTTTTTTTTTTTTTTTTTTTTTTTTTTTTTTTTTTTTTTTTTTTTTTTCCTAAAATGAGTTCGGGTTCTTTCAACGATGTCAAACCACCGCACACAATAATAGAAGTTTTGTAAGTTCATGTACACAATAACTTTTTGTAAGTTCATGTACACAATAACTTTTTGGGCATAGTTTATTACATTTTCATGCACTTAACCGGCCCACATTAAGACTTTAGCCGGTTTCGTTATACAATAGAAAAATAGCAGGTTCATGTATACAATAAACCTTTTGTAAGTTCATGTACACAATAACTTTTTTAAGTTCATGTACACAATAATTTTTGTAAGTTCATGTAACAATAACTTTTTGTAAGTTCATGTACACAATAACTTTTTGTAAGTTCATGTATACAATAACTTTTTGTAAGTTCATGTACACAATAACTTTTTGTAAGTTCATGTACACAATAACTTTTTGTAAGTTCATGTACACAATAACTTTTTGTAAGTTCATGTATACAATAACTTTTTGTAAGTTCATGTACACAATAACTTTTTGTAAGTTCATGTACACAATAACTTTTTGTAAGTTCATGTACACAATAACTTTTTGTAAGTTCATGTATACAATAACTTTTTGTAAGTTCATGTACACAATAACTTTTTGTAAGTTCATGTACACAATAACTTTTTGTAAGTTCATGTACACAATAACTTTTTGTAAGTTCATGTACACAATAACTTTTTGTAAGTTCATGTACACAATAACTTTTTGTAAGTTCATGTACACAATAACTTTTTGTAAGTTCATGTACACAATAACTTTTTGTAAGTTCATGTACACAATAACTTTTTGTAAGTTCATGTACACAATAACTTTTTGTAAGTTCATGTACACAATAACTTTTTGTAAGTTCATGTACACAATAACTTTTTGTAAGTTCATGTACACAATAACTTTTTGTAAGTTCATGTACACAATAACTTTTTGTAAGTTCATGTACACAATAACTTTTTGTAAGTTCATGTACACAATAACTTTTTGTAAGTTCATGTACACAATAACTTTTTGTAAGTTCATGTACACAATAACTTTTTGTAAGTTCATGTACACAATAACTTTTTGTAAGTTCATGTACACAATAACTTTTTGTAAGTTCATGTATACAATAACTTTTTGTAAGTTCATGTACACAATAACTTTTTGTAAGTTCATGTACACAATAACTTTTTGTAAGTTCATGTACACAATAACTTTTTGTAAGTTCATGTACACAATAACTTTTTGTAAGTTCATGTACACAATAACTTTTTGTAAGTTCATGTATACAATAACTTTTTGTAAGTTCATGTATACAATAACTTTTTGTAAGTTCATGTACACAATAACTTTTTGTAAGTTCATGTACACAATAACTTTTTGTAAGTTCATGTACACAATAACTTTTTGTAAGTTCATGTACACAATAACTTTTTGTAAGTTCATGTACACAATAACTTTTTGTAAGTTCATGTACACAATAACTTTTTGTAAGTTCATGTACACAATAACTTTTTGTAAGTTCATGTACACAATAACTTTTTGTAAGTTCATGTACACAATAACTTTTTGTAAGTTCATGTACACAATAACTTTTTGTAAGTTCATGTACACAATAACTTTTTGTAAGTTCATGTACACAATAACTTTTTGTAAGTTCATGTATACAATAACTTTTTGTAAGTTCATGTATACAATAACTTTTGTAAGTTCATGCACACAATAATTTTTTAAGTTCATGTACACAATAACTTTTTGTAAGTTCATGTACACAATAACTTTTTTAAGTTCATGTACACAATAACTTTTTGTAAGTTCATGTACACAATAACTTTTTTAAGTTCATGTACACAATAACTTTTTGTAAGTTCATGTACACAATAACTTTTTGGGCATAAGTTCATGTACACAATAACTTTTTGTAAGTTCATGTACACAATAACTTTTTGTAAGTTCATGTACACAATAACTTTTTGTAAGTTCATGTACACAATAACTTTTTGTAAGTTCATGTACACAATAACTTTTTGTAAGTTCATGTACACAATAACTTTTTGTAAGTTCATGTACACAATAACTTTTTGTAAGTTCATGTATACAATAACTTTTTGTAAGTTCATGTACACAATAACTTTTTTAAGTTCATGTACACAAAACTTTTTGTAAGTTCATGTACACAATAACTTTTTTAAGTTCATGTACACAATAACTTTTTGTAAGTTCATGTACACAATAACTTTTTTAAGTTCATGTACACAATAACTTTTTGTAAGTTCATGTACACAATAACTTTTTTAAGTTCATGTACACAATAACTTTTTGTAAGTTCATGTACACAATAAGTTTTGGGAGGTGATCCATACACAACATCTTTTTGTCATACACAACAATATATTGTTATTCCAGTATTGATTGAATGATAGAGATTTTTGTTTTTTTAGAAAAAAATCAGGAATCAATATCTGTATCTATAATATCTAATAAAAAAAATATCCGTTTTTTTTTAACTTTTAGCCTTCGAAAAACCAAAATATCTCTCTCCTTTATTCACTAATTTAGACATCTTCACCTAATATACGTATAATACTCTTAATGAAATAATTTACAATATAGATCTCTCAAATCTTAAACTAACTACACTACCACCTTAACATAAGTTACTTTTACATTCACCACCATCGCCGCCCCCAGTGTCGCCCCCATCGTCACCGCTGTCGACACTACAGCTGCCACCTGTCGTCACCACCTCCACCACCCGTCACCGCCACCACCACCCGCACCGCCGCAGCATTGCGTGGGCATAAGTCTAATCTGAAATGAATGCACGTAGAAATTTATTATTTAATTTAAAAAACTACATATAGGACTAAAATTAAATCCAATAATTTTAATTTTATTGTTATTGTTCTTTTTTGAATTGACACACAAAATGGTAAATTTTGAAATTTATCACACACAAATGTTCTAATTTTTTTATAACGTGTAATAAACTTAACATTAACAGTGGCATTCGGACAATGAAATACCTATATATACTCCACAAACACCAACACAAACACCACGCCACGCTACGCTCCATTATTATTCCATTCTTTTCATCCCCACACCTTTTCTTTCACACGTTAACACCACCGTAAACAACACGTTTCCTTCCTCAGCCGCCGGACATTAACACAATCATCCACAATGGCTATGGCTTTCAAGATGGTACGTATTATTCATAACTAGCTATATTCCATCTTAAATGGTCTAATTATACACCAATTATATCATGATATATTCAGTGGCGTGACTAGAAATTTATGTTTAAGGGGCCGTACAAAAATTTATGTTTTGTTGATGGGCCAATTACCTTTTGACTAAATTTATACATGTAAATCTTAATTACTAGAAATATAGCGTTTTATAGATTTTTTTAGTGAGTCATAGCCAACTCCGACATTGAATAATATTTATTGTTGAATTTATCTTTGTATATATATTCTTAATTATGATATTATATATATATGTAGGCAACAACGGGGATGTGGGTGACGGATGAATGCAAGAAGTCATTCATGGAAATGAAAAGGAAGAGAGTTTCTCGGTACATTGTGTTCAAAATCGACGAAAAATCAAAGCTAGTGACTGTCGATAAAGTTGGTAAAGCCGGAGAAGGGTACGCCCATCTCACCGCCTCGCTCCCGAATGATGACTGTCGTTACGCCGTCTTTGATTTCGATTTTCTCACCGTTGATAATTGCCGGAAAAGCAAGATTTTCTTTATCGCATGGTTAGTATACTCACCTCATCCATCCATCATGTTATTAAGTATACATATATAATATATAAGTTAGCACTAGCTATTGTAAAATTATTATACTACAAAGAGTTGGCATGTACAAAATATGCACCATTATAATTATATGTCTTAAAACTCCACCATTAGAATTACAAGATTAAATTAATGCCGTTAACTTGAGAAACCCATTATTTATAAACTTTATAACATTTTTAGACAATGGTTAAAACGTAGTAAAATGTTGTACATAAAAATCAACAGTCCTTAATTAGAAATAACCGTGAACCATCATATACAAACTATACAAGCAAGTTAATTATAGTCCTAAAGACTACTATGCTTCGTAAAGTTTTCGTTATACTACTTCTAAGTCATTTCTTGTTAAATCTATTTTGCAATTAAGTTAAGGATAAAGCTATTACTAACATGCGAAAAGAAGTGTTGTACAAAAAATAATCATTCTTTAAAACTAATTAATTAATCATAATTCTAAAGACATCGTAAGATCCTTAAATTAATAAAGAAAAAAGAATATTGATTACATTTTTAAAAAGTAACTTAACTATCACTAGAAATACAAATATAGTAAACGAAATTTCTATTAATGTATGTTTCAAATGTAAATTTGATTTCATGTATTTTAGGACCATAGTTAATTAAGGTTTAATTGTTTTAGTAAGTATAAATATGTCAAACCGTTTCTATATGGTATATAAAATTTCCTTTAATGGAACATGTCAAATTTTTAAAGTGGAATTAATATTTTTTTAAACGGCCAACAAACTTAAATTTCAAATCATTAGTGGAACCAGTAAAACATTGGCCACATAAAGCAATACATAAGCTGCAATTAATATAACATGTTAAATTTTATAAATTGGTGATGAGTAAAGTAGTTTGATGATTATATATACATGCTATTCAAATTCGAGACCTTTTTCACCACAAAACAAAAAGTGAATTTGGTAATAATGAAAGAACATTCACCCATAAAGAAAAAGGATGAAAAGTAATGATAGAATTTAATCTTTAGGAGTACGAAATTAATTATACTTGTTTCCAGACTTTACTTTATTGCTATATATATATATATGTTTATTTTCATTAAGTATAACATTCTGAAGTTAATACTTACTAAAAAAAATTGATTACTGCTAAAAAAAACTTTAAAGCAACCTATTTTGGAAAAATTACAAATAAAATTTTTTAACATAATTACATGTATTTCCTAATTAGAGGTTTGTAATATGTTTTTTGAAAAATTAAAAAGATTAGAATTGAATTAAGTTCCGTCACAAAAAGGTAACATATAATTACAAGTGTTTAAGAAAAAAGTAATGAGGTAATGCAATCACAAGACTTTAGAAGGATTAATAAAGTGACATAAAAAGTACATGCATGATATCCAAAATATGTTCAATATAATATAAGGTATATATTTTTATAATAAGTTTTAATGGCATATTATTCATGCATTGCATTCGACTAGATCGTGTATTGTTGTTGTTGTTATTGTTGTTGTAATTTTTATAATTGCAAAAGCAAAACTTTAGTCAAAGACCGAAAGACGAGACAAAATGTAGTGATTTTAGTGTCACGACCTCGATGAAAAGTAAAAATGTATCGGTCAGAAAAGGAAAAGACAATCGACTTTTTGACACAAGTAGTAATATTTTCACACTGAATCATATAAGTAATTACCAAAAGTGATGAAAGCCTTTATCAATGTTTTTTATATAAATTTAATCATTGTTGTTACATATATTATAGGGCTCCAAGTGCTTCAAAGATAAGAGCCAAAATGTTGTATGCAATATCGAAGGATGGAATAAGAAGAGCATTGGAAGGTATTCACTATGAACTACAAGCAACTGATTTAACTGAGATGGGGTTTGATATTATTCAAGATAGAGCCAAATAACGTCGACTAAACTATACCAACTTCATATCCCATAGTACCAACCTTACCCCACCCTTACCCACCCACCATGATTATATAATATATGAAAATCACATCTAATAATTATCCCCACTCATCATGATATTGGCATTTTTCGTATGGGTATTGGTGTCTTTTTTTGGTACCAAGATGATTAAAGCACAAATATTCATGACTTATATGTGGTATAGTAAAAGTTACATTAGATGAACTTGATCATCTATAATGACAAGGTAATGTAATGTAATATGATATGACTGATTTTCTAATATTTACTCCAAGCTAAGATGGTTTTCCCATAGAAGTGATTATATGTTGGATATTTTAGCGATATCAATGTTTCTTAGTGGTATTGGATTAACTTATCGAATGGTTGATCTTAATATTCGGTTAATCGAGTTAGGTGATGCAGGAGTGCGGACTCGATTGAGTATATTAAGATGGTTGCGTATTGACAGGTAAGTTTAATATTATTAAATTAATATCATGAATTTGGTTTTAATAGTGTTTAATATTAAAAATATATATATATGTGTATGTGAAATTTACATTTCACTTGGACATATATACACGATGGGAACCGTCCCTTTTGGGGATATCTAGACACACACATACAAACTTTTGAGTTTTGTATGGAAACCGTCGGAAGAGTGACACACAAAAAGTGATCACTAGAAAAGATCATTCAAACCGTTTGGTAAATACGCATAAAACAGAAACCATCGAATATTATTTGGTACAAGATTTCTCGCTGAATCAAAATCTAGTTCTTGAATGGGAAACCAGTCTTATCCGTTCAAACATTTGGGTGTACCTCCAAATAGTTTGTCCTGAAAGTGATTACACGATTCTGGTTCTAATCCAAGTTATTTATTTATTTTGTTGATCGGATTACGGGAGTCGCTTGAACAGGTTTGTATACGGCATTTGCGGGATCAAATATGTACGTATTTCTAACATATCCCCAACAAAGGACAAACTATTTTGTGGTAATTTGATTCCGTTTATGTTCGTAACTTAAGTTACGGTTTTGGAAGTAATTTTCCAATTGAACTTGTGCATGTGTATGTGCATATGGTTGACTGTTCTTTTTACTCAATGATAGGATTTGGGGCGGCACTTAACGGTTTATAATCATAAGGAAATTGTTTAGACATATTGTTTTGATGGAAATTTTAATACAATCTTTGTGGCTTGGTGGAAAACTGTCGAGATGACGGTTTTCTGTTGTGAACAAATAAATATGTCTAATGAATGATTCATGAACGATACACCTCTCATTGGAATGATAAACGGTTCTTTCAAAAATCAAGGGATGTTGATTTGGTAAACAAATAAGAATTTTCTCTTGAAAACGTGTACATGCATGTATCTCTCGTAGTAATTTGTTATGAAAATGATGCATGTCTATTTATTCCTCATGGGAAACTTCATGCATAATCTGTACAAACGTGGTGATAGAAGTCTCATGATATAATCTTCATGCTCATCCATAATTTGTTTTTTAAAAACATGGAATAGTTTTTGGCTAATATTTGATATAAATATATGAGCATGAAATTATATACATAACCATATATCACAGTTTTCAAATCCCATTGGTGTAAAACATATTAATATCTTGTTTTGTACACATGGTAACCAAGTGTGAATGTATGATACACCTTTATCATTTGCAATCTCGTAGTAATTTGCAGACAAACTCCATGCATGCATAATTAACGATGGGTGTGTTTGTGAAGTTTTATAACTTGAATATTTGTTATATTACAAGTAGGATATCAGGCATTAATATATGGTCATGAATTAGGCCTGCCATAGTCAAGCCATGTTTTCGAAACATTTTGTGGTTTAATTCGAAAAATTTGGTTATATAGATTTATGCAATTGGTTTTGTTTATTCAAGACCACGTGTGTTTTTGGCTTTAATTATAATGAGTTTATTAATGCTTTAAATTTGTTCCAATGGTTACGAGCAAATCACTTCATGGTTAGTGAAAGTAAGTTTTTGAAAAGTTTGAGGAACAAAAATTTCAGACATTGTAAAGAAAGATGTACTTCTCTTAATGACTCTGAAAAAGGCTTATGATATGTTTACTATTATGTACATGTCTGAAGATGCTTCAAGTAAAAAGTTTCTTGTCACCAATTATAAATAGTTGATATGCACAACATGATCTTAAAATGGATGAGTCAATTGCGGTATCTAGCATAATTGAAAAAGTTCCACATATGTGGAAAGACTTTAGGCATATCTAAAAATTAAAAGGAGGATTTGTTTTTGGTTCAATTAGTTAATCATATCTAAATTGATAAGACACTTCGGGAATAAGAAGTGGACAAAATAAAGACAAATGTCAATTATCATCCTCTTTGAACGTTATTGAACATGTTAGAAAACCTAGCAGGTTTATTGAGTTGAAGGGTATTGAGTTTGACAAGTTTATCTTGTTTAGGCATAACAATTTTGTTGGTTTGGATACTTACCCAATGTTATGGTTAAGTAATATCCATGTTTCAATTGCAAATGAATCGTTGTGCATGGTTTGTTGTCTAGCAATATAATCTTTGGCATGTTAGATTAGGCAAGTTTCTTATTTTATAATGAAAGACATGTTTATTATGTGTCTTATATCTGAATTAGATGTTAATCATGCTAATTGTCATACTTGTAAGGGGATTAAAATCACAAGAAAACATTTGAAGAATGTTAAATCGGAGTATAGGGTTTTAGAACTCATTTATTCTCATATGTGTGATTTTACTGGTAAACCTTTATCTTGGTAATGAAAGTATATTGTTACTTTCATTGGTGTTGCTTGTAGGTTTGTTATGCTTATCTAGTCCATATTTAGAATAAGGCTCTTGATAAATTTTATGATTTATAAACAAGGGGTAAGGTTTTATCAAGGTGGTTTACTTAAGAACCTTCTTGTTGATAAAGATATAGAGTACTATGATCTAGTCTATTTTGAGTATACTAGTATAGTACACAAGACCTTGATAAAACTAGCAATCCCATGTTTCCTTATTCTGGATTATGTGAAGGGTTTTTAAGGTGAGGTTATGCTAAGTGTGTTACTTGTTGACTAGAACTCCTAACAAGAGTTTGAGATCGTAGATCAGTTGTGAGGCTTATTAAACCTAATATGAAAACTTTAGGTGAAAGAAGCATATATTGCATATTCATTGGATATTTGGATATGTTGAGCCTCCAATCGTTTATAGGTTCTTTGTTTTAGAAACAAATAACTGTGTATTTTAACACAGTGATCGAGTGAAGAGATGCTAAGTTTGACAATGAGGACAGATTTATTTCTGTACCTAGACTCAAGGATGCATCTCATAGCTTGAAAGCCTCAACTGTGACTAACACTTTTGGTGTTGTCTCTATGCTTTCGACTAGTACTGGACCTAGAATGAGTACTAGGACAAAGAAACACAAATTTTGGTGATGATTTTCAACTTTATACAGTTGAAGGATCAAATGATAGAATTGAATATAATTATCAATATTGTTATAATATTGAGGATAAATCTAAATCTTTTAGTGAATCTATTGCTTATATAGATGCTTGTAGATTAATTCCATCAAGACAACTTGAAGGCTTTGATTTGCATAGTCAATAAAATAAGATGGTTTTATTCTTATATTGGCTAACAAATGTCACTAACGTCTATCAAATATGATAGTGTTGGCTAAGGATTATAGTCAGGTGTATAATGAAAAGTCTAGACGGTTATATCTTATACATAGCATGATTTATGAGCTCATCATGCAAGGTGTGATATTTGTTGAATTTGTAAGATCAGAATTAATTCGGCTGATTGTCTAACTAAATGGTTAGGAAGAGATCTCGTGAATAAATCAGTCATAGGGATGGGATTAAAGTCCACTACAAATCTCTAATATTAAGATACCCAATTCCCATCTAGTATGACGCTAGGTGCAGAATTCAATGTAGAAGGCTTAATATCTAGATATTGGAACACATTAAAAGAATCATCCCAAGGAATGTGTTCAGACTGCAAGATAAAGGAGGTTGAAGTAAAACTTCTTAATAGTTCTTTGAAAAATTGCAGTGCAGGTGCAAGATATAAAGAACTACCTATAAGAGTATGAAGTTTAGCCGCTTCAAGAAGCTTGGACTTGGCTTCGATATACTCTTTGAAGGATAGGACACAGGCTAGTAAAATATAGTGTCACGTAAGAACACATGATTTTAAACTTGTGTGTACATTGTTCATAAAAGGAAACAAAATACTATGATCATTAGGCATGTAAATTTAAGTTTACTCCTACAACTGATCATATGGTTTTGTATGCGTGTTCACTACATGGAAATTGTATGCTTTGCAGTTAGGTACTTAGGTGCATCTCTCAATTAACATGCCAATTTAAATCATGTTTTAAACTGATAGTTATAATTCACTTTGAACTTTGATATTGAAAATTTTATTCTAGTCGGTTTAAAACATATAATTTTCAAAACTGCTATTAAAAGATAGCACTTAATCAGATGTCATTACTTTACTCTTAATATCGACTAAAAGATATATGACTAAAACTTGTAATTCTAAACGTACCGAAAAAGGAAAAGAAAGAAAACAGCATGGAATCGTTTGATATAATTCTTTTTTAAAGTAAAATGAAGAAAGAAGCCAGCAATTCTGTTCCCAACTTGTAATTCTAAACGTACCGAAAAAGGAAAAGAAAGAAAACAGCATGGAATCGTTTGATATAATTCTTTTTTAAAGTAAAATGAAGAAAGAAGCCAGCAATTCTATAACTTGTAATTCTAAACGTACCGAAAAAGGAAAAGAAAGAAAACAGCATGGAATCGTTTGATATAATTCTTTTTTAAAGTAAAATGAAGAAAGAAGCCAGCAATTCTGTTCCCAACTTGTAATTCTAAACGTACCGAAAAAGGAAAAGAAAGAAAACAGCATGGAATCGTTTGATATAATTCTTTTTTAAAGTAAAATGAAGAAAGAAGCCAGCAATTCTATAACTTGTAATTCTAAACGTACCGAAAAAGGAAAAGAAAGAAAACAGCATGGAATCGTTTGATATAATTCTTTTTTAAAGTAAAATGAAGAAAGAAGCCAGCAATTCTGTTCCCAACTTGTAATTCTAAACGTACCGAAAAAGGAAAAGAAAGAAAACAGCATGGAATCGTTTGATATAATTCTTTTTTAAAGTAAAATGAAGAAAGAAGCCAGCAATTCTGTTCCCAACTTGTAATTCTAAACGTACCGAAAAAGGAAAAGAAAGAAAACAGCATGGAATCGTTTGATATAATTCTTTTTTAAAGTAAAATGAAGAAAGAAGCCAGCAATTCTGTTCCCAACTTGTAATTCTAAACGTACCGAAAAAGGAAAAGAAAGAAAACAGCATGGAATCGTTTGATATAATTCTTTTTTAAAGTAAAATGAAGAAAGAAGCCAGCAATTCTGTTCCCAACTTGTAATTCTAAACGTACCGAAAAAGGAAAAGAAAGAAAACAGCATGGAATCGTTTGATATAATTCTTTTTTAAAGTAAAATGAAGAAAGAAGCCAGCAATTCTATTCCCAACTTGTAATTCTAAACGTACCGAAAAAGGAAAAGAAAGAAAACAGCATGGAATCGTTTGATATAATTCTTTTTTAAAGTAAAATGAAGAAAGAAGCCAGCAATTCGACATTTGCGGGATCAAATAGGTACGTATTTCTAACATATCCCCAACATTATATGTGTCCTGGCTTTCTTGATTCCATTTTAATTTTTAATTTTCAATGGTTGGCTGATTTTCTTATAGCTAACATGGTATCCGTACAAAGCAATGACAAATAATAGTTTCCAATGGTTAGCTGATTTTTTTTATTAACGGTTTTGTAGGTTTCTGGTGTTGCCGGAGAGTTTAGCGGTAATTTCCATGGCGGTCGGCAGTGTCTCAGACTGGCTAGATAGTATTGACGATATGATCTTTAATAACACACCTTGCATTCGACGGAATTGAGTGTTTTTCTTGTTGTTACTTTTTGACGGGTTAAAAAACTATGGACAGTGTTAGAACTTAAAATGGATTTACCTGGTTATGATTTGGGCCTTATGGAAATTCCTTAACATAAATACTTGATGTCATATTGTCATACATTCATACGCATAACGCATCTACTTTGATTTGTGGGCCGTCCAAAAATGATGCAAGTAAAATAGATGATATATGCATCCCGTTGGCCCGTCCAAAAAGAAACTCATTAGAGCCCATATGAACCAACCAAACAACCAAAGCAATTCAAATCAAATTGATAAGAACAATGTCTTAGTCAAACATTATGTGATGTGAGATCATTTATCAATCAAAAAAGACATTTTGTAAAAGGTTTGTCATTTCAAAGGAGATTATTTATTGTTTACTGTTCATAACAATACACGATTAAACTAGTGAAATAACAGGCGTGTGTGTACATTGTTCATAAAAGGAAACAAAATACTATGATCATTAGGCATGTAAATTTAAGTTTACTCCTACAACTGATCATATGGTTTTGTATGCGTGTTCACTACATGGAAATTGTATGCTTTGCAGTTAGGTACTTAGGTGCATCTCTCAATTAACATGCCAATTTAAATCATGTTTTAAACTGATAGTTATAATTCACTTTGAACTTTGATATTGAAAATTTTATTCTAGTCGGTTTAAAACATATAATTTTCAAAACTGCTATTAAAAGATAGCACTTAATCAGATGTCATTACTTTACTCTTAATATCGACTAAAAGATATATGACTAAAACTTGTAATTCTAAACGTACCGAAAAAGGAAAAGAAAGAAAACAGCATGGAATCGTTTGATATAATTCTTTTTTAAAGTAAAATGAAGAAAGAAGCCAGCAATTCTGTTCCCAACTTTCGTAATTATCAGGCATAAATCTTACATACTTTTGGCATCAGTGCGGTAAATGAGCTTTTTTTTGTTTATTAATTTGGAAATAAATAGTGTATTATTATTATTAATTGTTACAAAAGAGAAGAAAAGGAACTGCATGGAATCGTTTGATATAATCTTTTGTTAAAGTAAAATAACAAGTAAAAGAAAGAAGCCATAAATTCTGTTCGAAAATTTGTTGCTTAGTTAACGAAACAAAACATTGCTTTTGACTCAAAAGTACTTTGTATTTTTATATATATGACTAACATCATTTCTATCGACATGTTGAACATAAATGGCTAAAGCATAGTCCCTAAAGTTTTCTAAAAAGGAATTGATATGAATACCATTCATCTTGATGAATTTATTATAACTATACATAAAAAACATATACAATATGTTACAAAATTTATAACAATATAGTAAGTTTATAAAAAATTGATGGCATCAAAATGAACTCCCTCTCTAAAAAGCTTAGCTATAAGATACTGATATAAAATCCCTAACATTCTAATAACAAATTCAGAATTGAGTTAAAAATTATCTAAACAGAGCTTTAGCTCAATTGGCATGAAAATGAACAGACGATTTGAGATTATAGATTTATAGGTAGCAAGTTCGAATATGGTCCGGAACGGGTTCACTGCAGTAGGTCTTTGGGCGGCACATTTGACCGATATCGATGCTTGCTTTAGCTACCCAACGTTGTTTGTCATTCACAAGCGTACTGGTGTTTTCGTCATTGAGTAACCTCAAATAACTGGTCATATCTTTGTTGGACGTTAACAAGTAAATATCTAAACATCATAATGACATGGACCAACATTACTTTTTTTTTTTTTGACCCCAGATGTAATAAATAAATTATTCTGACTGTAGTCCCATATGATTATATGGAGATATCTTCTATCTTTTTCATGGCCCATTTCATGTTCTTTGTTTTCGGTAATTTTGACATTTGATTATATTTTACATAAAGCAGAGGAAAAAAACAAAAAACAAAAAAAAAACAAAGAAAAGGTTGACCCTACACATTACCCCTAATGGAGAATCTATTTTCTCCGGCCATACTCTCCGGCAACACGCCAACCTACGACTTAATTTACGGCAGAGTGTACGAAAACACCACCACGATCACCCCATTGATGATAAGTTACAAGTAAAAAAAAAACAAAACTAATTAAAGTGGGTCTAATTGTGTCACCACAATAGGACTACGAACCACATGCTTTCCATCGACCCATGAAAGTGACCCGAATAAAGCACCCGACTCACCCATCATGACATTGGTCCCGTCCATCTTTACAGACACATAATAACTCAATTCCCTCACCTTGTCGGAAAACACCAATTTCCGGGGCCTAACCGCTATGATGACGCCTTTCGGCGCCTCTACTTTGACAGTGTAAACTGAATTTACATCCCCGACATTTTTTACTCTCCTGATCAAAGTCTTGCTTAAAACCCTTTTTTTCCCTGTTGAGAACATCGCCGCGATTGATGGATAGTTTAGGTTCTCTGGCACGGGTTTTCTTCTCATTGGACATGCCGCGGTTGATCTAGTGATCACTTGAATTGTCTTGGCACCATAGCCAATTGAGCATAAAAAGCTCACATAATCCGCATTGGTGAGATCATAAACAAGACCCGGGTCCATTGCTAGATCAAGGTTTAAATGACCAGCACCGAAATCATAAGGTGTGGTCGCGTTTCCAGTGGATTCGTCGGTCATTGGCTGTAATTGTTTATTCACAGTGCTTGCAGTTGTCATGAGTGCCGACTTAATGGCTGCAGGAGACCATTCAGGATGGGCAGACTTCAACAAAGCTGCAGCTCCACTTACATGTGGAGCTGACATTGAAGTGCCGGAAAGTATGTTAAACTCTACTTTCCGAGCATCCGAATCTAACCCTGTTGGACCAACCGCGTCGGTCCAAGCAGCTAAAATGTTAACCCCTGGGGCAATCAAATCCGGTTTCAGAATCTCCGGGTTCATCCCATTAGGTCCTCTACCCGAAAATGAAGCCACCACAGGGGCAGGTTTAACTCCAATCACAGTTCCTTGGAAAGTAATTGTAGCCGTGGCTCGGCCAGTGGCTGCATACGCCTTAATAGCGTCTCCCTCATCCGAACCAACAGAACAAGCCGGGATAAGATGGGCATCACCCACAAGTCCTTCCCCATTAGAAACACCATTAGACAAAATCATACCAACTCCCCCAGCCTTTTTAACCACCAAACCCTTGGCTACTCTAGGACTACTCCCTCTATCACAAATTACAATCTTACCCTTAACCAAATTAGCATCTAATGCATTATCCATACACAAAGAAGCAGATAAAATCCCGGACTTACCAGGGTAAACAAGTGGATACTTTTTCCCACTAATCGCGGGACCCGCATATAACGAAACTCCAGCAAGTTTCCTTCCATCACCAAGCACAACTTGAGCCGGAAAATTCCGGTCAATTGTACTCGCCCCAACGGTCATAAGCCAAGGGGCGAGATTAGTAACAGACATCCCATTTGGCCCATCATTTCCAGCAGAAGATGACACAAAAACCCCTCGTGAAACCGCACCATATGACCCAATCGCAATTGGGTCAAGATAATATGGTGAAGATATTCCATCACCACCACCAATAGATATCGAAATCACATCAACCCCGTCACTAACAGCCATATCAAAAGCCGCAAGTATATCTGAATCAAAACAACCCGATCCTTTCCAGCACACTTTATATACAGCTATTCTTGCTTTTGGAGCAACCCCTTTAGCAATACCAGCTGCATAACCCGCCATACTGGCTTTAAACACATACCTACCAGCCGCAGTTGAAGCTGTGTGGGTCCCATGACCATCTGCATCTCTAGCTGACCTGAACTCAACTGTGTCATTAATCGCACCACCAAATCCTATACCCCCACCTAACCCACCAGCCGCTTCATGTCCTTTAGAAAAAAACCGGGCCCCAATTATTTTTTTATTACAGTTTTTTAAAGTGAACTTAACGCCGGTCTGGCAAACGCCTTTCCAGCGTTTGGGAATTGGCCCGAGGTTTACATCGGAGAAACTCCGTCTCTCGGGCCAAATCCCGGTGTCGAAAACACCGACAATTACATCTGACCCGTAATCAGATTCGGACCATAAACCTCGTTGGTTTCTTAACCCGACAAACTGTGGTGACCTGGTGGTATGAAGTTGTCTTTTTTTATCTTCAAATATCGCTAAAACTGAAGGGTGGTTTTCTAAGGTGGAAAGTTGAGTTGAGGATAAAGAAGCTGAAAAGCCTCTGAAAACGGTGTCGTATGTGTGAAGAATGGATGTGGATTCAGTGAACTCTGATGAGTACCAGTGGTAGTGAGTTGGGAAAATGGATGGTTTGGATTCACCGTCTATTCGGATAATGTAGGTTTTAGCCGTTGGATCTGATTGACCGGCGGTGAAAAATAGGAACAAAAGGGAACAGATTGGTATCAGTAAAGCCATGGATGGAGGCTTTGGGAGAGTGTGAAATGTGGTGAGTGAGTGGGTGTATTGGGGTTTGTGCTTTTAAACACATAATAAGCCTGGTGAATTTTATATGTTAATATTAAATTAATGTACTTATTTTTTGATAAATATATGTGCTCTGTACAAAGAATATGGTATTTTTGTACAATAGTATTTTAGGCAATGTTTTTCTTTCATTAATTTTTGAGTTCAACATTGTTTACCTATGTGTGTAAGATCATTAAACAATATTGTCTATTTTGTCTCATATATACAACCTCATTAATAATGTATAATCCCGTTAGAATAAATTAATGATATAAATAAAGTATATACAGTTCTTTCTTTATCTCAACATATAGAAATTGCTTTTGTAAAAACTTTTGACAAAAATATTTGTTACGAGTATAACTTATAAGAATAACTTGTCTGTATATTAAGAAATACTGCATGTCGATCACATTTTGTCTAATATATAGTCTGATATGATATAATATACTCATATAATTGTGTTGTTTTGAAAAGTAGCTTATATTAAAGTAGAAATAAGATTTACGATAAAATTGTTATTTATTGGTGTTTATCGTTTTCTAAGAGTGGAAAATGTTAAATGAGGGAAAAACAACAAATTAGTGGGCTAAAGAGTTTGATGAGTCACGTCTTTCTTGCTTTGTTGGAGGTTCCAGAGATACTAGCATATGATTCCTCTCATCCATTCATAAAATATCTTTGGAACATTATTGTACGGAGTTTTTGTCTTCAAATTAAAAAGTAATTTCATTTATGGTTAGATGTGCGGTAACTTGCATAAAATGTGTATTTGAACACCTTGGTAACTTGCATCTCTAGTAAACCATGTACCCACCACCAAAGTTTTGTTCTTGTTAACTTTCTTCATTCTATGTTGCTCTTTTCAAGTCATCATTTACAATGCTAACATGGTTACTTTAAGAGTTACTTTATGTCTGCCAAATCAACTACACTATTCCTTTGAATGTATGGAACATGTAAAAAAGAAGCTTGATTATAAGGGTCAAGGGTGTAGTCGGCTTATTTTGTCGGCAAGTTGGTTCGGCTAGCTTCGGCTCTTTGGCAAGTTTATAGCATGTGCATCGGCTAGTATTGGCAAGTTGGATGAGCTATATATATCGGTCACATTTGGCCGATCCTTGTGAACGTTGGGAGGGTGTCTTGTGACCGTTTTTTTTTTGTTCTTGTGCCAAAAGCTTTCTATCACCGGAAACCTAATTTTTTTATTTTTGAGGTTTTCGATTTTGAGGCTAATCCTATGTTTTTCTTGGCTTCTATTGCCGGAATCCATGCCGGAATAACTTGCCGATGCTCCTAACGTACAATACCCTTATTCCGGTGGGGGTTTTCGGTGGTTGCCGGCCAGAAACGTTCACTTTTTACGGCCAAATTGTTGTTTGGCTTTGGCAAGGGTGTAGTTGACACATTATTGGCTCTTTGGCTACTTTAATCGGTTTTCCGGCGACCCCTTTTTTGGGGTTTCCGGTTTAATCGGTTTTCCGGTGACCCCTTTTTTGGGTTTCTGGTTTAATCGGTTTTCCGGTGACTCCTTTTTGGGGTTTCCGGTTTATACGGTTTTCCGGCGAGCCCCTTTTTTGGGTTTCTGGTTTAATCGTCGCTGCATGTAATCCGGTGACCCTTTTTGGGGTTTCTGGTTTAATCGGTTTTCCGGTGACCCCTTTTTTGGTGTTTCTGGTTTAATCGGTTTTCCGGTGACTCCTTTTTGGGGTTTCCGGTTTATACGGTTTTCCGGCGAGCCCTTTTTTGGGTTTTCCGGTTAACTGCTGCTGCTGCTGCTTATGCTTATGATTATATGTATATTTATCTTTTTACATTGTCGTTAATTGCATGTTTGTGATTAGCTTGGTAGTGTTAACTTAGCGGTAGCGTTGCCGGATTTTTCCTTGGTAGCGTTGCCAGATTTTGTTCCATTAAAGCAATAGGTAGCCGGAAAAAGTAGTTTTAGCCGATGATGATATCGTTGAACAGTTAGGTTGTCGGTGTTACGTTAAATGGGCGATGATGATACAAAATGTTCGTAAAAATGGGACTCGGATGATCCGGGGCGTATCTTGGCGGGGTAAACCTTCGGGTTGGCAGCCATGGCGTCTCCGACTTCCGAAATTCCCGACCCCCAAATTCTGAGCCCGAGTAACATTTTTTATTAAAAACGGTCACTTTTTTAATTTTTTCGGCAACCTTTAAATTTTCCCGCATTGGCATTTTGGCAAGTTTTTGCTACTTTTGTTGCACTACACCATGAGATTTGGCAAGTTTTGACTAGTTTTTGGCAAAAACACGTGGCGACATTTGATTGGCCGAAAACTAGCCAAAAACTGGCCAATTTGTCAATACACCCTTGCCAAAAACTAGCCAAAAACTAGCCAAAACTTGCCAAAAACTAGCCAAAAACTAGCCAAAACTTGCCAAAAACTAGCCAAAAACTAGCCAAAACTTGCCAAAAACTAGCCAAAAACTAGCCAAAACTTGCCAAAAACTAGCCAAAAACTAGCCAAAACTTAGCCAAAAACTAGCCAAAACTAGCCAAAAACTAGCCAAAACTAGCCAAAACTTGCCAAAACTAGCCAAAACTAGCCAAAACTTGCCAAAAACTAGCCAAAAACTAGCCAAAACTTGCCAAAAACTAGCCAAAACTAGCCAAAACTAGCCAAAACTGGTGCCAAAATAGCCAAAACTAGCCAAAACTTGCCAAAAACTAGCCAAAAACTAGCCAAAACTTGCCAAAAACTAGCCAAAAACTAGCCAAAACTTGCCAAAAACTAGCCAAAAACTAGCCAAAACTT
Source organism: Erigeron breviscapus (assembly GCA_034093135.1). NCBI lineage: Eukaryota > Viridiplantae > Streptophyta > Magnoliopsida > Asterales > Asteraceae > Erigeron > Erigeron breviscapus. The sequence goes on along the minus strand of CM067167.1, from coordinate 192,399,220 downwards.
GCCAAAAACTAGCCAAAAACTAGCCAAAACTTGCCAAAAACTAGCCAAAAACTAGCCAAAACTTGCCAAAAACTAGCCAAAACTAGCCAAAACTAGCCAAAACTTGCCAAAACTAGCCAAAACTAGCCAAAACTTGCCAAAAACTAGCCAAAAACTAGCCAAAACTTAGCCAAAAACTAGCCAAAACTAGCCAAAAACTAGCCAAAACTAGCCAAAACTTGCCAAAACTAGCCAAAACTAGCCAAAACTTGCCAAAAACTAGCCAAAAACTAGCCAAAACTTGCCAAAAACTAGCCAAAAACTAGCCAAAACTTGCCAAAACATGGTGTAGCCAAAACTAGCCAAAACTTGCCAAAATAGCCAAAAACTAGCCAAAACTTGCCAAAAACTAGCCAAAAACTAGCCAAAACTTGCCAAAAACTAGCCAAAACTAGCCAAAACTTGCCAAAACTAGCCAAAACTAGCCAAAACTTGCCAAAAACTAGCCAAAAACTAGCCAAAACTTGCCAAAAACTAGCCAAAAACTAGCCAAAACTTGCCAAAAACTAGCCAAAAACTAGCCAAAACTTGCCAAAAACTAGCCAAAAACTAGCCAAAACTTGCCAAAAACTAGCCAAAAACTAGCCAAAACTTGCCAAAAACTAGCCAAAAACTAGCCAAAACTTGCCAAAAACTAGCCAAAAACTAGCCAAAACTTGCCAAAAACTAGCCAAAAACTAGCCAAAACTTGCCAAAAACTAGCCAAAAACTAGCCAAAACTTGCCAAAAACTAGCCAAAAACTAGCCAAAACTTGCCAAAAACTAGCCAAAAACTAGCCAAAACTTGCCAAAACTAGCCAAAACTAGCCAAAACTTGCCAAAATAGCCAAAAACTAGCCAAAACTTGCCAAAAACTAGCCAAAAACTAGCCAAAACTAGCCAAAACTTGCCAAAACTAGCCAAAACTAGCCAAAACTTGCCAAAAACTAGCCAAAAACTAGCCAAAACTAGCCAAAACTTGCCAAAATAGCCAAAACTAGCCAAAACTTGCCAAAAACTAGCCAAAAACTAGCCAAAACTTAGCCAAAAACTAGCCAAAACTAGCCAAAACTAGCCAAAACTAGCCAAAACTTGCCAAAACTAGCCAAAACTAGCCAAAACTTGCCAAAAACTAGCCAAAAACTAGCCAAAACTTGCCAAAAACTAGCCAAAAACTAGCCAAAACTAGCCAAAACTTGCCAAAATAGCCAAAACTAGCCAAAACTTGCCAAAAACTAGCCAAAAACTAGCCAAAACTTGCCAAAAACTAGCCAAAAACTAGCCAAAACTTGCCAAAAACTAGCCAAAAACTAGCCAAAACTTGCCAAAAACTAGCCAAAAACTAGCCAAAACTTGCCAAAAACTAGCCAAAAACTAGCCAAAACTTGCCAAAAACTAGCCAAAAACTAGCCAAAACTTGCCAAAAACTAGCCAAAAACTAGCCAAAACTTGCCAAAAACTAGCCAAAAACTAGCCAAAACTTGCCAAAAACTAGCCAAAACTAGCCAAAACTTGCCAAAACTAGCCAAAACTAGCCAAAACTTGCCAAAAATAGCCAAAAACTAGCCAAAACTTGCCAAAAACTAGCCAAAAACTAGCCAAAACTTGCCAAAAACTAGCCAAAAACTAGCCAAAACTTGCCAAAAACTAGCCAAAAACTAGCCAAAACTTGCCAAAAACTAGCCAAAAACTAGCCAAAACTTAGCCAAAACTTGCCAAAATGCCAAAAACTAGCCAAAAACTAGCCAAAACTAGCCAAAACTAGCCAAAACTAGCCAAAACTAGCCAAAACTAGCCAAAACTAGCCAAAATAGCCAAAACTAGCCAAAACTTGCCAAAATAGCCAAAAACTGCCAAAAACTAGCCAAAACTAGCCAAAACTAGCCAAAACTAGCCAAAACTAGCCAAAACTTGCCAAAAACTAGCCAAAAACTAGCCAAAACTTGCCAAAAACTAGCCAAAAACTAGCCAAAACTTGCCAAAAACTAGCCAAAAACTAGCCAAAACTTGCCAAAAACTAGCCAAAAACTAGCCAAAACTTGCCAAAAACTAGCCAAAAACTAGCCAAAACTTAGCCAAAAACTAGCCAAAACTAGCCAAAAACTAGCCAAAACTAGCCAAAACTTGCCAAAACTAGCCAAAACTAGCCAAAACTTGCCAAAAACTAGCCAAAAACTAGCCAAAACTTGCCAAAAACTAGCCAAAAACTAGCCAAAACTTGCCAAAAACTAGCCAAAAACTAGCCAAAACTTGCCAAAAACTAGCCAAAAACTAGCCAAAACTTGCCAAAACTAGCCAAAAACTAGCCAAAACTAGCCAAAACTTGCCAAAATAGCCAAAACTAGCCAAAACTTGCCAAAAACTAGCCAAAAACTAGCCAAAACTTGCCAAAAACTAGCCAAAAACTAGCCAAAACTTGCCAAAAACTAGCCAAAAACTAGCCAAAACTTGCCAAAAACTAGCCAAAAACTAGCCAAAACTTGCCAAAAACTAGCCAAAACTAGCCAAAACTAGCCAAAACTTGCCAAAATAGCCAAAACTAGCCAAAACTTGCCAAAAACTAGCCAAAAACTAGCCAAAACTTGCCAAAAATAGCCAAAAACTAGCCAAAAACTAGCCAAAACACATGGTGTAGCCAAAACTAGCCAAAACTGCCAAAAAGTGAACAAATAAAAACACCATTAAATACTTCTTAATACCTAAATAATGATATAATATGTGATATGTCCGTAAAACCATTGCTCCATTAGTATAAATACATGACAAAATTAACGAATTTTAAGTTCATTCCATAACTACTGATATTTGGAGAGAGAGAAATGATTAATTCTCTTAAACTAATAATCTAAAAATTTTCTTAATTATTAGATGATGACATGTGGAAAAATCAGGGGGCAAGATTAGTAAAGAAAATTAATGGATAACACATGTCACCTTTTTATAATTTTAGGAGGATTTTTAGGCTAATCTTTAAGAGGATTTATCATTTTTTTTGGAAAAAGTGTGTGACTTTATGAATTGGAAATGGCGGCTTGAAACTTTAGACATATACTAGCACAATACCCGTGTAATGCGGCAGTGGTCATGGCGGCGACAGTGTGGTGGTGGGCGACTGTTGGTGATAGAGACGACGTCGAGTGGTGTAGATAATTGATATAAAAGTAATTGATGAAAGGGTTAATGGATATATTTTAAAAGATAAAAGATTGATAGTGTAATTTAATCATTAAGAACATTTTAGACAATTTTTCCATGTAACTTTCAACAAGATGTGTGTTTTTTTTATAACATAGTATAATGGTTTAGTCGTTTGATTTTTTCACTTATAAAAAGCAAGGTATTTAAACATAATAGCGTAACCCATTATTTCGGGCATTTACCTCTTGAGCATGTGGGCATACGTGCTATCACTCCTGTTTTGCAGGAGTGCGCTGGTTCCAACTTCCAGCATATTGCCCAACTTGAATGTCACTATTGAGGTTCGAATCATTAACATTTAACACTTGTCGTTAAAAAAAAATAGAGTAACAAAAATATAGTAATATTTTTGTAAAGTAAATTTTCAATACCATATTTTAGGGGTTATGAGTCTGCGTCTTGAGATCCTAATTGTCATGGTTCCGCATCATCATTAAGTTAATACGTGTTTCACGATGTATGAGAGAGGATGAGATGAAAAAAATTTACTTCTATCTAAAGTTTAAAAGTTGTTTCGGTATTATCTAACATAAAAAAAACCCTACAATTTGCAAAGAATAATGATCAAACTAGTTAACTTTGTCCTCCAAAAAGAGTGTTAATCATTTTATTCAACTTGTTAGGTATAATGTAATATTTTTGGATAAAGATTTTTTAAAGTAGTACCAACTTTATTGGTGAAGTTGAAGTGATCTCAACCGTTGGATTAAAATCAAAAGATTAGGATTCAAATTTGAGTTTTGAATCTTGACCTTTGATTTTATCCGACAGTCAAGAATTGTTCAACTTCATCTTAGAATTTTAGAGAATCTCTATCCAATATTTTTTGTGTGTTTAAACAGTGATCTAAAATCGAATAATCCAAATCAACCGTTGAGAAAAGCAATTGATTAGTCAAAGATGCTTAACCGACAATCGTTGTCAAAACAATCCCAATCGTTATCCTACAATCACGCTTAGTCAAAACCAGTCCTATTATTTTTACACAATCAAGAAGTGTATTATTAATCCGATAAAAAAGCATATGTAAAAACATACAGCTTGAATACCAAAACTAACAAAAACCACAATAAAACTAAATGGAAATTGACTACAAACAAAAATTGAAAGGGGCTTTCTATTTACACCCTTTTTTATCTATTGACCCCTCAGAAGGGGCGAATTTTTGGAGCAGAAGCAAGAAGGGGCGAAATTCGTCATATCTGCCTGATTCTTTAAACGACACCATTGTCAGCTTTACGTCAATTCAACACGACATGTCAGAGCAGAAGGGGCGAAATTTGTGAGCAGAAGGGGTGAATTTCGCCCCATCTGAGCCCAGACTTTTTCCCATACCCCATCACCTTTACGTCACTTTTACCTCATACTATACATCAACTTTATGTCACTTTTATCCGACGCTGTCAGGTCAGAGAGGGCGAAAATTCGCCCCTTCTGCTCTTTCTTTTCTCCTGCCCTATTTATGCATGAACGAGCGATGTTTGTTTCCATTTATAGTAAATCTTCTGAATGAGCCTAAATATTTCCATATCAGGTATATACATATTAAGTTTTCATGGCTATTCTATTGATTTATATATATATATATATATACGTATATAATGTTGTATATTTTAGATGGATAATTCTGACGGTAACAACTCAGATGAGGGTGGTAATTTTGACTACGACGCTACTCCCTTTTATACTGATGAGGTATAATTCAACATATCTTTTCGTTAAGTATTTAGTTATTTAATAAAAACATGGGATTTATATTTTCTATTATAATTAGTCGTTCAACTCAGTCGAAGAACTGACGGAATGGGCGCATGCAACACCAATGTCGCTAGGTTATATCCTAGTCAAGGGTAGATCAATCAAAAATGCAGCAGATAACGTTTCTAGAGTATTACTCATTTGTGATCGTGGTGGAGTATACCGTAAGAGGAGTAAGGGCATCAGAAAGAGTTTTTCAAAAAAATGTAACTGTCCATTCAAATTGCAAGGTTATTATTCGGAGGGCTATGGTTGGAGGGTAAATGTGATAGATCATACACATAATCATGGCACAGATGATGTGTATGGTCATGCGTTTGCTAGACGTTTTTCTCCAGGTGAAGAAGAATGGGTACGGAGACAGTATTACTTAAACCTTGATGTGCAAGGTATTTTTGATGGATTGAGAAAGAAATTTCCAAACAACTTGTCTCTCATCAAAGATGTACACAACTTACTGGAAAAAATAAGAAACGAAGAGGCTCATAAAATTGGAAATATTCCAATGCAGGTTAGCTTTTCACTTCTACATATCCTCTAAGTTTAACATGAAAACACTAGGATTTTTGAAATATTTTTTTTTTAAATGCAGGTGCTTTTGTTCGTGCTACAACAATTCCATTACACTTATGAGTATACAACGGACGTATTTTCAAACCGGATGGAAAATCTGTTTTTTATGCACCCAAAATCATTTGAGATTTGGCGTGCATTCCCTAACGTGTTGTTCATAGACTCCACCTACAAAACTAACAAATATGGAATGCCATTTGTTGAGATTGTAGGCGTCACTCCAACGGGCAAGACATTTCTTATAGCTGGTGCCTTTATAGTAAACGAACAAGAGGCCGGCTATAACTGGGTGTTACAAACTTTAAAATGGACACTTGGTGAAGGCTTTTGCGTGAGTCTTATAATTATTGATAGGGAGCTAGCACTGATGAATGCATGTCGGAATGTGGTGCGAGATGCTGCGCGACAACTCTGTAGAGTTCACATAAAGAGGAATATAATAAAATATTACGAGACAAGATTTACGAATAAGGGGGCTCTTTATTCTTTTCTTCACCGGTGGAAAGTACTTATTGAATCTCACACGATTGAGGATTACATCAGTAGAGATCTAGCACTCCAAGAGTATTTGGAAAATTATCCAGGTATAGTTTTTGGTGTAATCATCAATTTCAAGTTTGGAAAAAGCTTATATATTATTTGTTTCATCATTACCATATTATTTTAATTATCAGGTGTTTATGGTTATGTGAACTTAAGTTAGTTGTCGCAATATAAGGAATTTTTTGTGTCTTGTTGGGTGGATCGACACCTCAACTTTGGCCAATACAATACGAATAGAGTTTAGTTAGAGCATGCGTTGTTAAAGAGTCACTTGAATGGCCAAATAGCGCGCCCACATAAGCTTGTTGAGCGCATTACTCGTATCGTAGACGGTCAACATATAGCAATCAGAGAAAGCTTTTCAAAAAGCAAGATCAAACGCAACACAGATCACAATTTACCATGTTTCAAGCGACTGCATGGGTTTGTTCCCCATGATGCTTTGGAAATCATGCTACAAGAGGTTAAACGTCTCAAAGACGATGATATAGTGGGGGACTCATCTCGTTGTGGTTGTAAGTTGTTTACCAGTTGTGGGCTACTGTGTAACACCCCGAGCCGAGGCTCAGAATATCACGGAAAACACATAGCACCAGGTGGAATTACAATAGAACAACTAAATGCAATTAAAGATTCGGTGAATCCAAAACATAACGAAGCAAGTAACAAAATACAACAGGAGCAAATAGCCATCAAGATAACATAATAACATCCAAAGATGGCAAACGATCCTAAGTATAATGCAAGAGGCAGGCCAATGAATCCTTGATCCATGAGGTCCATAGTCCGGGTTAAACCGCAAGCGAAGCAACTAAACTCCATGCCCTGGGAGAACCTGATTACCTGAAAAGTGTACTAAGCATAGTCAACACAAGGTTGGTGAGTTCGTAGTAATGGTTCGTAAAGAACCCACGATAATAATCACAATATACGAATAGAGGCTAGGCATGACTTACAGCGAGCCTCTAAGCAACACAATATCGTCCAACAACAAGGTTACACAAGACTAGTAAATGTGTGATGAGAATGCACAAATGATATATGAATCAAGGTAAGTGCCAATGCATGAATAAGCCAACATGCCTATCCTATGCGTGAACTCCGTCACCTATGCAACGATACCCTTCTGTCATCACAATGAACAAGGCTGTATCTCAAAATCATCGAGATATATATGTCTATATACTCGGGGTCACGTTCTACATCCAAAATGGGTGCATACATCTATGCACCAGGATGTCGGCAATCCCCTGCCGAGGGCTCATCAACGATGTATGCAATGCTTACAATCAAATGTAAATGCATAAATCATAAACCAACAATCAATATACGATGCACCTGTGCCATCAATCAATATACGATGAACCTGTGCCAACAATCAATATTCATCCAACATAAGCCAATTATCAACATTCATCCAACATAAGCCAATTATCAACATTCATCCAACATAAGCCAACTATCAACATTCATCCAACATAAGCCAATTATCAACATTCATCCAACATAAGCCAATTATCAACATTCATCCAACATAAGCCAATTATCAACATTCATCCAACATAAGCCAATATCAACATTCATCCAACATAAGCCAATTATCAACATTCATCCAACATAAGCCAATATCAACATTCATCCAACATAAGCCAATATCAACATTCATCCAACATAAGCCAATTATCAACATTCATCCAACATAAGCCAATTATCAACATTCATCCAACATAAGCCAATTATCAACATTCATCCAACATAAGCCAATTATCAACATTCATCCAACATAAGCCAATATCAACATTCATCCAACATAAGCCAATTATCAACATTCATCCAACATAAGCCAATTATCAACATTCATCCAACATAAGCCAATTATCAACATTCATCCAACATAAGCCAATTATCAACATTCATCCAACATAAGCCAATATCAACATTCATCCAACATAAGCCAATTATCAACATTCATCCAACATAAGCCAATTATCAACATTCATCCAACATAAGCCAATTATCAACATTCATCCAACATAAGCCAATTATCAACATTCATCCAACATAAGCCAATATCAACATTCATCCAACATAAGCCAATTATCAACATTCATCCAACATAAGCCAATTATCAACATTCATCCAACATAAGCCAATTATCAACATTCATCCAACATAAGCCAATTATCAACATTCATCCAACATAAGCCAATATCAACATTCATCCAACATAAGCCAATTATCAACATTCATCCAACATAAGCCAATTATCAACATTCATCCAACATAAGCCAATTATCAACATTCATCCAACATAAGCCAATTATCAACATTCATCCAACATAAGCCAATATCAACATTCATCCAACATAAGCCAATTATCAACATTCATCCAACATAAGCCAATTATCAACATTCATCCAACATAAGCCAATTATCAACATTCATCCAACATAAGCCAATATCAACATTCATCCAACATAAGCCAATTATCAACATTCATCCAACATAAGCCAATTATCAACATTCATCCAACATAAGCCAATATCAACATTCATCCAACATAAGCCAATTATCAACATTCATCCAACATAAGCCAATATCAACATTCATCCAACATAAGCCAATTATCAACATTCATCCAACATAAGCCAATTATCAACATTCATCCAACATAAGCCAATATCAACATTCATCCAACATAAGCCAATTATCAACATTCATCCAACATAAGCCAATATCAACATTCATCCAACATAAGCCAATATCAACATTCATCCAACATAAGCCAATTATCAACATTCATCCAACATAAGCCAATTATCAACATTCATCCAACATAAGCCAATATCAACATTCATCGACATAACCCAAATCAATCAAACGAAACGAACTGTCACATCAATCCAATAATCAAGTCAACCAATCAATAAATCAATCAACAATATAAGTAAACACACCAGTTTTACACTTTTCAGCCCGAATCTCAAGCGAGTAGGGAGATACGAAACTCACCTCGATGATTTATGAAAAGTTAAGTCGATATAAAGTCGAGTTAAGGAAGTACAATGTTCTCCGTGCGTCCAATACCTAAATATCGATCATTCATTCACATCAACATACATAAACACATATACGCAACTATTGAAAACACGGCAAAACCCTAATTAGGGTTCCAAAGTGTTTCTCGACGTTAAATGGTTTCTAAGACTCTTAATCAATGTTATATAAGATAAGAAGTGAATTAGATTAAGACTCGGCGCGTAAAATGGTCCAGAAAGTCAAACTAGGTCAAACAAGGGGAATTCCAGAAAACAAAGGCCGTAACTTACGGCCTTCAGGGGCGTAAGTTACGGTGGGCAAAAATACAACGGGCGTAGCTTACGGCCCAAATGGGCGTAAGCTACGGCCCTCTAGAAAGTTCACTTTTGGCGTAAAGGTTGGCGTAAACAGTTAAATTTTGGCGTAAGGTCAAAATTGAAGATAGGGATAGGCGTAAGCTACGGCCCTCACTGGCGTAACCTACGCCCAAGCAAAATAGACCTGGCGTAACCTACGGCCCTAAGGGGCGTAGGTTACGCCCTATACTGGGCAGCAACACCACCAGCAGCAACAAGTGCAGAAAATAAGAACCCAAACCCCCAATTTCGACCCAAACCATACCAAAACGATTTGTAAAGACTTTTAACCCATTTTGAAGTATAATCAAACATCATTAACCATAAATACACATAACCCAACCCACAAATTCGACCAAAACATCATAATCACTCACAATTCATTCAAACCCTAGCCCTAACCCTAATTTCCATTTTTACCATTTACAAGTCTTGGAATCACATCAAAACGACTAGAAACATAAAAACAAGCATAAATGGAAGTAAGAGAGTTGAATTAGACTTACACAAACTTCTCCTTGAGCTAGAATCCAATTTAGGTCAAAATGGGCAAAGCTTGAACTAGAAACTTCAAGTTATGATTAAATGAAGATTATGAGGCAACAATGATGATGATTCTTGCACTATGGTAGCTCCAAAACACTAATTTGATGCAATGAGGGTGAAGAAATGAATTGAGATGGTTCCTTGCCTTTTTACTTAGAGAGAAAGAGAGGAAAGATAGATAGATAAGAAAATGAGAGGGGGAAAAGAGATAAGGGGGAGAAATGGGTCTTGGGGGGGCTGGTGGGTCATGGACTACCCACGGGCCGACCCGTTTCCCCTCTCAAGTCACAATACAATTAATTACACATTTAAATACCGACTACACATACAACGACCCGACCAACATACCACATAGTCATATAATCACAAATGGGCCCAATTATTTCATTCAACAAGTTTGTTAGTCAAATTACACAAAAGTCAACGGGTCAAAATTCACGGATGTTACATTATTCCCCCGTTGAAAGAATTTCGTCCCGAAATTCAACAAAACCCTAATTATTAAATAAATGCGGGTACTTAGATTTCATGTGATCCTCTCGCTCCCAAGTGTACTCGGCTCCACGTCTAGCATTCCATCTTACCTTCACAATGGTGTAGCGCTTCTTCTTGAGTTTCCTTTCTTGACGGTCCAAGATCTCTACCGGCTCTTCAACAAAGTTCAAATTCGAATCAACCCTAATTTCGTCCATAGGCACATGATGTGTAGGATCCGCCAAACACTTGCGCAAATTACAAATATGAAACACATCATGCACACCGTTAAGCTCTTGAGGCAATTCTAGCCGATAAGCAACTTTCCCAACCCGTTCGAGAATCTTGAAAGGACCAATATACCTTGGTGCAAGTTTTCCCCGCTTCACAAAACGTACGACTCCCTTCCAAGGTGACACTTTCAAAAGTACTAAATCACCAACTTCAAACTCTAACGGTCTCCGCCTCACATCGGCATACTTCTTTTGACGTTCACGGGCCAATTGCAACTTCTCCTTAATTTGAGATATTACCTTGGTTGTTTCAATCACAATTTCTGGCCCGATAAGTTGACTCTCTCCAATTTCCGCCCAAGCTAGAGGAGAACGACATACTCTACCATACAATGCTTTAAAGGGTGCCATTTGAATAGTAGCATGATAGCTATTGTTATATGAAAACTCAACTAGCGACAAATGGTCTTCCCAACTTCCACCGAAATCAATTGCACACGCCCTCAACATGTCTTCAAGTGTTTGAATGGTTCTCTCGGTTTGCCCATCCGTTTGAGGGTGAAACGCCGTGCTCATGTCAAGTCGAGTACCCATGGCTTTTTGAAAGGCTTTCCAAAAATTCGATTTGAAACGGGCATCTCTATCAGAAATGATAGAAATCGGCACTCCATGCTTAGATATTACTTCTTTGATGTACAAACGAGCCAAAGTGTCAAATTTATCGGTTTCACGAATGGCTAAAAAGTGAGCCGATTTCGTTAACCGATCTACTATCACCCAAATCGTGTCACGGCCGCTTCTTGTCTTCGGTAGTTTAGTAATGAAGTCCATTGAAATATGCTCCCACTTCCAATCGGGCATCACCGGTTGTACCAACAACCCGGGTGGCTTCTTGTGATCGGCCTTGACTTGTAAGCAAGTAAGACACTCACTCACATACTTAGCCACATCACGCTTCATGCCCGGCCACCAATACAAGTCTTTCAAATCAAAGTACATCTTATCCGACCCGGGATGGACCGAATAAGGCGATTGATGAGCTTCATTCATGATAAGCGCTCTTAAGTTACCGAAGATAGGAATCCAAAGTCTTTCAACCATGTATAGTCCATTATCATTCTTTCGGTCAAATAGTTGTTCCATACCGTTTAGGCTTTCGTCTCCAAAGTTTTCTGGTAGGGTGGCTTGAACTTGGGCTTCAATGATCCGATCACGAATATTTGGCCCTACCGTGAGGCTCATAGCTCTAGCCCGTCTTGGCTTCACTCTCTCCTTTCGGCTCAAGGCATCGGCTACTACATTTGCCTTGCCCGGGTGATAACGGATGTCACAATCATAATCACTAAATAGTTCTAACCAACGCCTTTGCCTCATATTCAATTCACTTTGGTTAAAGATGTGTTGGAGACTCTTGTGATCGGCCTTGACTTGTAAGCAAGTAAGACACTCACTCACATACTTAGCCACATCACGCTTCATGCCCGGCCACCAATACAAGTCTTTCAAATCAAAGTACATCTTATCCGACCCGGGATGGACCGAATAAGGCGATTGATGAGCTTCATTCATGATAAGCGCTCTTAAGTTACCGAAGATAGGAATCCAAAGTCTTTCAACCATGTATAGTCCATTATCATTCTTTCGGTCAAATAGTTGTTCCATACCGTTTAGGCTTTCGTCTCCAAAGTTTTCTGGTAGGGTGGCTTGAACTTGGGCTTCAATGATCCGATCACGAATATTTGGCCCTACCGTGAGGCTCATAGCTCTAGCCCGTCTTGGCTTCACTCTCTCCTTTCGGCTCAAGGCATCGGCTACTACATTTGCCTTGCCCGGGTGATAACGGATGTCACAATCATAATCACTAAATAGTTCTAACCAACGCCTTTGCCTCATATTCAATTCACTTTGGTTAAAGATGTGTTGGAGACTCTTGTGATCGGCCTTGACTTGTAAGCAAGTAAGACACTCACTCACATACTTAGCCACATCACGCTTCATGCCCGGCCACCAATACAAGTCTTTCAAATCAAAGTACATCTTATCCGACCCGGGATGGACCGAATAAGGCGATTGATGAGCTTCATTCATGATAAGCGCTCTTAAGTTACCGAAGATAGGAATCCAAAGTCTTTCAACCATGTATAGTCCATTATCATTCTTTCGGTCAAATAGTTGTTCCATACCGTTTAGGCTTTCGTCTCCAAAGTTTTCTGGTAGGGTGGCTTGAACTTGGGCTTCAATGATCCGATCACGAATATTTGGCCCTACCGTGAGGCTCATAGCTCTAGCCCGTCTTGGCTTCACTCTCTCCTTTCGGCTCAAGGCATCGGCTACTACATTTGCCTTGCCCGGGTGATAACGGATGTCACAATCATAATCACTAAATAGTTCTAACCAACGCCTTTGCCTCATATTCAATTCACTTTGGTTAAAGATGTGTTGGAGACTCTTGTGATCGGTATAAATCACACATTTGGTGCCATAGAGATAATGCCTCCAACACTTCAAAGCAAACACAACCGCTCCCAATTCCAAATCATGTGTCGGGTAGTTCTTCTCATGCACCTTCAATTGACGAGAGGCATAAGCAATGACCTTACCCCTTTGCATAAGAACACAACCCAACCCTTGCCCCGAAGCATCACAATAAACAACAAAATCTTCGATCCCATCCGGTAGTGTCAAAATAGGAGCATCACATAACATATCCTTAAGTGTTTGGAAGGCGTTCTCTTGTCTTTCGCTCCATTCAAAATTTCTCTCTTTTTGAGTCAATAGAGTGAGTGGTTGTGCAATACGGGAGAAATTTTCAATAAATCTTCTATAGTAACCCGCCAGTCCGAGGAATTGGCGGATTTCGGATGGCGTTTCGGGTCTTCTCCAATTCTTGACCGCTTCAATCTTGCTTGGGTCCACATGAATACCATCCTTGCTCACTACGTGACCAAGGAAGTGGACCTCTTCCAACCAAAACTCACACTTGGAAAATTTTGCGTACAATTTCTCCTTCCTTAGTAATTCAAGCACTTCACGCAAGTGCTCAACATGCTCCTCCTTCGTCTTCGAGTATACAAGTATGTCATCAATGAATACAATGACAGACTTGTCCAAGTATGGTTGACACACCCGGTTCATCAAGTCCATGAACACCGCCGGTGCATTAGTCAACCCAAAAGGCATTACGGTGAATTCAAAATGACCATACCTTGTGCGAAAAGCCGTTTTGGGGATGTCATCTTCATGTACCCGGAGTTGATGATAACCCGAGCGAAGGTCGATTTTTGAAAAGTGCTTAGCACCTTGAAGTTGATCAAATAGGTCATCGATTCTAGGGAGAGGATATCGGTTCTTCACAGTGAGCTTGTTTAATTCCCGGTAATCAATACACATTCTAAAAGATCCATCTTTCTTTTTGACGAATAGAACAGGAGCACCCCAAGGAGATTGACTAGGGCGAATGAAACCCTTTTCTTGGAGTTCCTTGAGTTGAGTTTGTAGCTCTTGCATTTCGGTTAGAGCTAGTCTATAAGGAGCTTTTGCTACTGGCGCGGCTTCGGGAATAAGATTAATACGAAAATCAAGTTCACGGGTCGGAGGTAACCCCGGTAAGTCATCCGGAAAAACATCGGGAAAATCACAAACGATAGGGACGGTCTTCAACTCTACCTTTGAGATGGTAGCACTAAAGACTTTAGAAGTCGAGGAATCGGAGGTTTCACCTTGAACCCTAAGAATTTTACCGTTAGCCAAGGGTATCTTAACAACCCTCTCGCCACAATCAATGGTTGCATTCACCGCCGTCAACCAATCCATACCCACTATAATATCAAAACTACCAATGTCAAGAGGCATAAGGTCAATGAAGAAGTCGACATCTTCTAAAGTCAAGACACATTCCCGAAGTATTTGACTAATTCTAGTTAGTGACCCATTTACCATTTCAATGTCAAGCACATAGTTTAGAGCACATGGATGCACATCAATCAAAGGAACAAAGTTAGAAGACACGAGGCTATAATCGGCCCCGGAATCAAATAGAACGGTTGCATAGAGACCATTAAGGAGAAAAGTACCTGCTACTACGTTGGGGTCATTGCGAGCTTCATTTACATTGGCCGCAAAGGCTCGGCCGCGTGGTTGCACTTGGTGGCCTTGTTGTCCCCGGTTTTGATTAGGCCCGACCATTTGTAGTTGATTGGGATGAACGGCTACTTGAACTTGTTGTCCCACCCATCGAGGACAATTATTTCGGTAGTGGTCACGACTACCACATTCAAAACATTCGCCTCTTCTTTGGTTACCTTGAGGAGGAACGGCCCGAACAGGAGCCACATTCATTGGGCCCGCTCTTGGAGCTCTACAATCTCTGGAGAGGTGCCCGACTCGGTTACAATTATAGCACGCCTTGCATTGGGCATTGGCGGGGTGATGTTGGTTGCATCTCCCACAGAAAGGATGAGGTCCCGGGAAAGCTTTCATAGTTGGCTCCACCGCCGCCATTATTCTACCCCTATTTGCATTCTTGGGGTCAAACCTCCCCACTTTCCTTACTCCGCTCGACTCTCCCACTTCTTTCCTCTTGCTAGACGAGGATTTACTCAAAACGCCACACCTCAATAAATCTTCCGTCACACTCCCGGCTTGGTTGACCGCATTAGCCAAAGAAGTAGGCATGTTGGAGTTTACATAAGATCGAACTTGAGGATTCAAGCCCAATACAAACTTCTGGATGGCCTGTGACTCGGTACCCACCAAGTGAGGAATGAGGGTGGACAACTCTTGAAATCGTCTCACATAGCCCTTGTAGTCGGCTCCCTCCATGCTGAGATTTGCAAATTCAATGGTTAAGTTTTGTAGTTCATACGGAGGACAAAACTTTGCTTTTACTTTGTTTTTGAAGTCAATCCACTCCAAATTTTGAGTCCGCCCCAACGTTATCTCCTGGTTCCACCAACTCAGGGCGTCATGCCTAAACATGCCGGATGCATAGGAAATCCGGTCATCATAGATGCAATGACTCCTTTCAATCACCGCTTCAATCGCCTCAAACCATCTTATACATTCCGTGGGACCCCCTTTCCCATCGAACTCCGGTGCCCCACAACTTTTAAAATCTTTAAATATGCACCCTTGACGGTATCCCCCATATTGATTATTCATGGGCATTCCGACATTAACACCCACTGGTCCCTCTTCTTCATTTTCTACATCATGGGGTTGAGCATCTTCATTATCTACGTTTTCTGGGGCTTCATTGTTTTGAGCCACATTATTTTGCCCAAGACTTGCCGTGACTTGAGCAATGATGGTTGGCATGATGCCGGCGACCGTTTGAGCGATTACCTCGGCCAAGTTTGGCTCAGGAGCTCCACCACGGCCCCTACCACGACCTCTACCACGGCCCCTACCACGGCCCCTACCACGCTCCTACCACGGCCCCTACCACGGCCCCTACCACGACCTCTACCACGGCTCCCTACCACGACCCTCTACCACGGCCCCTACCACGAGCCTCTACCACGACCCCTACCACGGCCCCTACCACGACCTCTACCACGGCCCCTACCATGGCCCCTACCACGGCCCCTACCACGACCTCTACCACGGCCCCTACCACGACCTCTACCACGGCCCCTACCACGGCCCCTACCTCCTTGCACTTCCGGTTGAACTTCCGGTTGCGGTTCTTCCTCTTCAGCCCTATAGTTCGTTCCGGTTCTCCTGGGTCTCGCCATTTCTATAAAACAAGTGACACGTTGACCCGAGAGTTAGTCTCAAATGCTCACATGTTAGCCACACAAGTAGTCAATGCTCTCATACCGATACCACATACTCATTTCATAACATTATGCTAAGGCAAAAGTGTTAGCATCATAAGGGATTTTTACATATCATAACATCAAGTAATCATGCTCATAATATCATGCAATTAAACAACTAACACAAATGATTCAAAGTATAATCCGAATTCGATATGCTCTCTAGTTATTGACCGGGTATGTATACAAGGTGTACCAACGGCTAACCTTCCACCTAATCAACTTCCATTAAGCATATCGGTTCCTTATTATACTTTAAGCCACACGTGCGCAATCCACGATGTCATGAACTTGCTATAATATCGGGTAACCATAAAAGAGTTGATCGGGTTCTTTTAGGGTTGCCACAATATTATACTAAGTTAATGGCATCCCATCATTTTGCCCTAAATCATCACATTAATTCCAACAATTTACAACAACAACCCATATTAACTACAATTCACATTCATCACATTGAATTCAAGCTATCATACAATAGGTCTTAACTACGAACTCACACGGGGATTCACATAATTCACATTGCACACGAATTCCTAACCATGCATGCTATATGAAGAGTTTTAACTTAAGCCGTAGTCTAGGTCAAACCGCCTAATTCTCTACGACCACGCATGGGCCACCATTCTGTAACACCCCGAGCCGAGGCTCGGAATATCACGGAAAACACATAGCACCAGGTGGAATTACAATAGAACAACTAAATGCAATTAAAGATTCGGTAAATCCAAAACATAACGAAGCAAGTAACAAAATACAACAGGAGCAAATAGCCATCAAGATAACATAATAACATCCAAAGATGGCAAACGATCCTAAGTATAATGCAAGAGGCAGGCCAATGAATCCTTGATCCATGAGGTCCATAGTCCGGGTTAAACCGCAAGCGAAGCAACTAAACTCCACGCCCTGGGAGAACCTGATTACCTGAAAAGTGTACTAAGCATAGTCAACACAAGGTTGGTGAGTTCGTAGTAATGGTTCGTAAAGAACCCACGATAATAATCACAATATACGAATAGAGGCTAGGCATGACTTACAGCGAGCCTCTAAGCAACACAATATCGTCCAACAACAAGGTTACACAAGACTAGTAAATGTGTGATGAGAATGCACAAATGATATATGAATCAAGGTAAGTGCCAATGCATGAATAAGCCAACATGCCTATCCTATGCGTGAACTCCGTCACCTATGCAACGATACCCTTCTGTCATCACAATGAACAAGGCTGTATCTCAAAATCATCGAGATATATATGTCTATATACTCGGGGTCACGTTCTACATCCAAAATGGGTGCATACATCTATGCACCAGGATGTCGGCAATCCCCTGCCGAGGGCTCATCAACGATGTATGCAATGCTTACAATCAAATGTAAATGCATAAATCATAAACCAACAATCAATATACGATGAACCTGTGCCAACAATCAATATACGATGAACCTGTGCCAACAATCAATATACGATAACCTGTGCCAACAATCAATATACGATGCACCTGTGCCAACAATCAATATATGATGAACCTGTGCCAACAATCAATATACGATGAACCTGTGCCAACAATCAATATACGATGAACCTGTGCCAACAATCAATATACGATGAACCTGTGCCAACAATCAATATACGATGAACCTGTGCCAACAATCAATATACGATGAACCTGTGCCAACAATCAATATACGATGAACCTGTGCCAACAATCAATATACGATGAACCTGTGCCAACAATCAATATACGATGAACCTGTGCCAACAATCAATATACGATGAACCTGTGCCAACAATCAATATACGATGAACCTGTGCCAACAATCAATATACGATGAACCTGTGCCAACAATCAATATACGATGAACCTGTGCCAACAATCAATATACGATGAACCTGTGCCAACAATCAATATATGATGAACCTGTGCCAACAATCAATATACGATGAACCTGTACCAACAATCAATATACGATGCACCTGTGCCATCAATCAATATACGATGAACCTGTGCCAACAATCAATATTCATCCAACATAAGCCAATTATCAACATTCATCCAACATAAGCCAATTATCAACATTCATCCAACATAAGCCAACTATCAACATTCATCCAACATAAGCCAATTATCAACATTCATCCAACATAAGCCAATTATCAACATTCATCCAACATAAGCCAATTATCAACATTCATCCAACATAAGCCAATATCAACATTCATCCAACATAAGCCAATTATCAACATTCATCCAACATAAGCCAATTATCAACATTCATCCAACATAAGCCAATTATCAACATTCATCCAACATAAGCCAATTATCAACATTCATCCAACATAAGCCAATTATCAACATTCATCCAACATAAGCCAATTATCAACATTCATCCAACATAAGCCAATTATCAACATTCATCCAACATAAGCCAATTATCAACATTCATCCAACATAAGCCAATTATCAACATTCATCCAACATAAGCCAATTATCAACATTCATCCAACATAAGCCAATTATCAACATTCATCCAACATAAGCCAATTATCAACATTCATCCAACATAAGCCAATTATCAACATTCATCCAACATAAGCCAATTATCAACATTCATCAAACATAAGCCAACTATCAACATTCATCAATCATAAGCCACTATTCACAATTTAAACCAACTATACGTACATATACTTCAGAGGATTCTACTTTCTTCAAGTCTAGATGCTTATATATAGGGTCACCCGCAGCCTTCCCACCACATCTAAAACCCAATGAGGGCATAACCGACTTCCATGTATGTACGTCTATCCTAATATATATATATATATATGTAATAATTAACGGAGACATAACCCAAATCAATCTATATATATGTACGTCTATCCTAATATATATATATATATGTAATAATTAACGGAGACATAACCCAAATCAATCAAACGAAACGAACTGTCACATCAATCCAATAATCAAGTCAACCAATCAATAAATCAATCAACAATGTAAGTAAACACACCAGTTTTACACTTTTCAGCCCGAATCTCAAGCGAGTAGGGAGATACGAAACTCACCTCGATGATTTATGAAAAGTTAAGTCGATATAAAGTCGAGTTAAGGAAGTACAATGTTCTCCGTGCGTCCAATACCTAAATATCGATCATTCATTCACATCAACATACATAAACACATATACGCAACTATTGAAAACACGGCAAAACCCTAATTAGGGTTCCAAAGTGTTTCTCGACGTTAAATGGTTTCTAAGACTCTTAATCAATGTTATATAAGATAAGAAGTGAATTAGATTAAGACTCGGCGCGTAAAATGGTCCAGAAAGTCAAACTAGGTCAAACAAGGGGAATTCCAGAAAACAAAGGCCGTAACTTACGGCCTTCAGGGGCGTAAGTTACGGTGGGCAAAAATACAACGGGCGTAGCTTACGGCCCAAATGGGCGTAAGCTACGGCCCTCTAGAAAGTTCACTTTTGGCGTAAAGGTTGGCGTAAACAGTTAAATTTTGGCGTAAGGTCAAAATTGAAGATAGGGATAGGCGTAAGCTACGGCCCTCACTGGCGTAACCTACGGCCCTCTAGAAAGTTCACTTTTGGCGTAAAGGTTGGCGTAAACAGTTAAATTTTGGCGTAAGGTCAAAATTGAAGATAGGGATAGGCGTAAGCTACGGCCCTCACTGGCGTAACCTACGCCCAAGCAAAATAGACCTGGCGTAACCTACGGCCCTAAGGGGCGTATACGCCCGCATGCTGGCGTAACCTACGCCCAAGCAAAATAGATGGCGTAACCTACGCCCAAGCATGATGGCGTAACCTACGCCCAAGCAAAATAGACTGGCGTAACCTACGCCCAAGCATGATGGCGTAACCTACGCCCAAGCAAAATAGACCTGGCGTAACCTACGCCCAAGCATGATGGCGTAACCTACGCCCGCAAAATAGACTGGCGTAACCTACGCCCAAGCAATGATGGCGTAACCTACGCCCAAGCAAAATAGACTGGCGTAACCTACGCCCAAGCATGATGGCGTAACCTACGCCCAAGCAAAATAGACTGGCGTAACCTACGCCCAAGCAATGATGGCGTAACCTACGCCCAGCAATGCTGGCGTAACCTACGCCCAAGCAAAATAGATGGCGTAACCTACGCCCAAGCATGTGGCGTAACCTACGCCCAAGCAAAATAGATGGCGTAACCTACGCCCAAGCATAGCTGGCGTAACCTACGCCCAAGCAATGATGGCGTAACCTACGCCCAAGCATAGCTGGCGTAACCTACGCCCAAGCAAATAGACTGGCGTAACCTACGCCCAAGCAAAATAGACTGGCGTAACCTACGCCCAAGCAAAATGATGGCGTAACCTACGCCCAAGCAAAATAGACTGGCGTAACCTACGCCCAAGCAATGTGGCGTAACCTACGCCCAAGCAAAATAGACTGGCGTAACCTACGCCCAAGCAAAATGACTGGCGTAACCTACGCCCAAGCAATAGATGGCGTAACCTACGCCCAAGCAAAATGACTGGCGTAACCTACGCCCAAGCATGCTGGCGTAACCTACGCCCAAGCAAAATAGACCTGGCGTAACCTACGCCCAAGATGTGGCGTAACTACGCCCAAGCAAAATAGACTGGCGTAACCTACGCCCAAGCATGATGGCGTAACCTACGCCCAAGCAAAATAGACTGGCGTAACCTACGCCCAAGATGATGGCGTAACCTACGCCCAAGCAAAATAGACTGGCGTAACCTACGCCCAAGCATGATGGCGTAACCTACGCCCAAGCAAAATAGACTGGCGTAACCTACGCCCAAGCATGATGGCGTAACCTACGCCCAAGCAAAATAGATGGCGTAACCTACGCCCAAGCATGTGGCGTAACCTACGCCCAAGCAAAATAGACTGGCGTAACCTACGCCCAGCATGTGGCGTAACCTACGCCCAAGCAAAATAGACTGGCGTAACCTACGCCCAAGCATGATGGCGTAACCTACGCCCAAGCAAAATAGACTGGCGTAACCTACGCCCAAGCATGTGGCGTAACCTACGCCCAAGCAAAATAGACCTGGCGTAACCTACGCCCAAGATGTGGCGTAACCTACGCCCAAGCAAAATAGACCTGGCGTAACCTACGCCCAAGATGTGGCGTAACTACGCCCAACAAAATAGACTGGCGTAACCTACGCCCAAGCAATGACTGGCGTAACCTACGCCCAAGCAAAATAGACTGGCGTAACCTACGCCCAGCATGTGGCGTAACTACGCCCAAGCAAAATGACTGGCGTAACCTACGCCCAAGCAAAATAGACTGGCGTAACCTACGCCCAAGCATGATGGCGTAACCTACGCCCAAGCAATAGACTGGCGTAACCTACGCCCAAGCAATGATGGCGTAACCTACGCCCAAGCAAAATAGACTGGCGTAACCTACGCCCAAGCAAAATGATGGCGTAACCTACGCCCAGCAAAATGACTGGCGTAACCTACGCCCAAGCAAAATGATGGCGTAACCTACGCCCAAGCATGCTGGCGTAACCTACGCCCAAGCAAAATAGACTGGCGTAACCTACGCCCAAGCATGTGGCGTAACTACGCCCAAGCAAAATAGACTGGCGTAACCTACGCCCAAGCATGATGGCGTAACCTACGCCCAAGCAAAATAGACTGGCGTAACCTACGCCCAAGCATGATGGCGTAACCTACGCCCAAGCAAAATAGACTGGCGTAACCTACGCCCAAGCATGATGGCGTAACCTACGCCCAAGCAAAATAGACTGGCGTAACCTACGCCCAAGCAATGATGGCGTAACCTACGCCCAAGCAAAATGACTGGCGTAACCTACGCCCAAGCAAAATAGACTGGCGTAACCTACGCCCAAGCATAGATGGCGTAACCTACGCCCAAGCAAAATAGACTGGCGTAACCTACGCCCAAGCATAGATGGCGTAACCTACGCCCAAGCAAAATAGACTGGCGTAACCTACGCCCAAGCAATGTGGCGTAACCTACGCCCAAGCAAAATAGACTGGCGTAACCTACGCCCAAGCATGATGGCGTAACTACGCCCAGCAAAATAGACTGGCGTAACCTACGCCCAAGCAATGATGGCGTAACCTACGCCCAAGCAAAATAGACTGGCGTAACCTACGCCCAAGCAATGATGGCGTAACCTACGCCCAAGCAAAATAGACTGGCGTAACCTACGCCCAAGCATGCTGGCGTAACCTACGCCCAAGCAAATAGATGGCGTAACTACGCCCATCATTGGCGTAACCTACGCCCAAGCAAAATAGACCTGGCGTAACCTACCTCCAAGTCACAATACAATTAATTACACATTTAAATACCGACTACACATACAACGACCCGACCAACATACCACATAGTCATATAATCACAAATGGGCCCAATTATTTCATTCAACAAGTTTGTTAGTCAAATTACACAAAAGTCAACGGGTCAAAATTCACGGATGTTACATACTGTGTGCTTGCAGACTTGAATTCTATGTCTACCACGGTTAGTATATCCAATTAAAATAAACTCATTTGTATAACAATGCAAAGTTAAACATACTCATGATAATTATTGCATGTCAAAGTATTACCTTGGATCAGATAAATATGTTTTGGAAAAAACTTGATCTTACACCGTCGACACCTATGGAAGGAAATGATGTACAACAAGACGACGATGAGATCAACCATGTCGTGCATGCTCCTCTAGCTGGCTATGCAAACGAGCCTCCAACGCTAGCATATCTAGCTGAGTAGTAAATCATGGGCGTTGTGAACCCCTAGTAGATGCATCAGAAGGCCCTGAATCAGTCGATGAATTACCCAAAGAACCTAAACCGGGTACAACCCTTCCGATTCCATGATTCCAACCAGCTTTCTTCCCCTCAACAAATGTCACTATTTCCTGTTCAGTTGGAGGATTGTCACTGTTTTGAGTTTCATCCCACTCCTTGAGCATGTTAGCGTGTTTTAGTATGAATAAAAATATGTAAGTTTAATCTATAAGGTTAGGCAACAATAAAATTTAGATAGAATAAAACTATGTAAGTTTAAGCTATAACGTTAAGCAACAATAATACTAACATGCTGCTTGGCCCTGAGTGAGCTTGTCCACGACCCATCCTCATGTTGATGTGACCGAGCCCAAGTAGCGAATAAGCTTGGGTACGCAGTAATTGGCCCAAACTATAAACACATGAAATTACATATATACGTATACAAAAACTCAATTAATTACATAACAATGTACTTACAGTCCCTCGTTGCCTCGAGCAAATGATGTATGACCCTGCGTCGCGATGTCCGATTGGAGAGCCATGTTCGCCGTATTTACTTGGGACCTACGCACAGAGCCCTCGCTCACGAAGTAGTCTACATGCTTGTTCCAATCTCGTGGATCCATGCCATCTAGAGGGTTTGCCAGATTATTGTCTTCATTATCCACACCTCCTTTTTTAACGAACTGCGTTTTCTTGAACCGGGCCTTTCCATTTCTGTAGCATTTCTTCAATGATGCAGTCACCCCGTTTTCTACTCCCATTCTGATTATATTTCTTGGAGGAAGCTCTTGGATGTACGGGCTCAAGTTGAAAAAATACTGCAAATGATAATAAATATTTTAGCATTGTATCAATAACTTTAAATAACAAATTTGTATTTAGTAGACGAACCCAACCTCTAGACACGGCCAAACATGAGCCTTTTCCTCCTCAGGGACTTGCTCCCATGAATCATAGTAATATGGCACCGACCTCGCCAAGGTTCCCACCAACGGTGTAAAATACTTCATTCGGTCCAACCGGATCGTTTTTAAACGGGTATCAAACTCGATGTCTAGCGGTGTCCCGTTGTCATTTCTTAACTTTTCTAGCTCTAAATTCTTGGCATACGAACGCAACTTCTTACCTACAAACGGTACGTTTAAAAATTAGTAAAAAGTATACCAACAACTTAAAAAATACAACACAATAACACATATCAATTCAAAATTTCTTACCACTCGCAAGACATCCTAATTCTGGCTTCCAATATGGAGCCGGCGGATCACCAGCACCATCTCCGCCGTGTCCTCTAGCAACACGTGCCATGATAACAAGTACTACATAAATATTTTACATGAAAAATATCAACTACGTATTCGAACCAAATGACTATCATACAACATGTGATAATCCAATGCTATAATAATAGTCATGCTAACAATAATACTCACAATTATCTTTTTTAACTACACATTCAATCTAACTACATAAACTTTATTTTAGTAATAATATTACAACTATACATTCAATCGAACTCCATATATTTCTTTTACTAATGATATATTAGCAACAAATACTCACATAATACTAGCTAGTAAGTTTTAAGGCCCCGCGTTGCGAGGCTTAATTGTCGTGTTGCCTAATTAACCGTCTAGGTAGGTTTGTTTAAATGTAAGAAACCAAAAAGTAACACGTAATTTTAAACCCGAACGGGATTCAAATAGTGGTAAAATTCGAATAGTGGTACAAAAAAAATAAAAGTTTTCAATCTAATTATTTGGAAACCCAAAAGGAAAAAAATATGTAAGAAAATAAAAAGTAACCCGTAGTAGAAAACCCGGGATGCGACTTGACAAAATCTAAATAGTTATACGGGGTGTGAAATGGACGAATAGTAATTCGCCTGAGAAAAAACCAAGAAGTAACTTGTAGTAAAAAACCCGAACAAGATGCGATTTGGTAAAATTCGAATAGTAGTACGGAATGGACGAATAGTAACTCGCCACGCAGGTTGTTCACATCCATTTCACTTAAGGCCCCGCGTTGCGGGGCTTAATTTTCGTGGTGCCTAATTAACCGTCTAGGATAGGTTTGTTTAAATGTAAGAAACCAAAAAGTAAAAGGTAATTTTAAACCCGAACGGGATTCGAATAGTGGTAAAAAAAAAAAGTTTTCAATCTAATTATTTGGAAACCCAAAAGGAAAAAAATATGTAAAAAATAAAAAGTAACCCGTAGTTGAAAACCTGCGACTTGAAGAAATCCAAATAGTTATACGGGGTGTGAAATGGACAAATAGTAATTCGCCTGAGAAGAAACCAAGAAGTAACTTGTAGTAGAAAACCCGAACAAGATGCGATTTGACAAATTTCGAATAGTAGTACGGGGTGTGAAATGGACGAATAGTAACTCGCCACGATGAATAGTAACTCGCCACGCATGCGAGTTACTAGTCACATCCATTTCACTTAATATAGTATATAATATAATAATAATAAGATGATAACAACAACAACATAATAATAATAGAAATATCAAAAAAAATTATTATTACACCATAAAAACAAATAATAATACTAATAACATAATATTAATAATAATAATAATAATAATATCATAATAACAATAATAACAAAAATAAATAAACAAAAAATAAAGGATGGTGAACGGACCTGGAAGTGGTGCTCTGGCAGTGGTGGTGGTCGGACGGTGGTGATGGTCGCTTGGTGGTGGTGGTCCGGCAGTGGTGGTCGGATCTGGCGGTGGTGCTCAGGCGGTGATAAACCTAATTTTTGAGGGTAAAATCAAATCAAACTACAGTTATTATGGATATATATTATAAGTATACAAAAATATTAATATAATGATATACATATATTAATATGTTAGGTCGAAAACGACCAAGTATAATTTGTCTAGGAAATAGTTGAAGTCTAGTGAAAAATACTTGTACATGATTCTGAAACGTCTCAGTTCAGAATATTCACTAAGCTTCACTTCAGTTCAGATCAGCCTCAACTGAAACCATTCATCTGAAGTCAAAGACTGAAGACTGAAGAAAGAGAATCATCTCAGTAGCAGAACTCAGAGAAGATTCTACCTGATCGAAGACTGAAGCATCTCAGTGTAAAGTACTTACACCACTTTACACTGATTACGAGGAAGCCTTTTGACTTAACAACCTTTACCCGGATAATACCATATTGTCTGGAAAAGTACAAGGTTGAGAATAAAGGTGAATTGTCACATTAAAGTGACTTTCACATACATACTTTATTTAGGATCAAGATCCTCTGAAGTTGATCCAACTTCATAGGTGAAGTTGGATCAACTTTAACCATTGGATTAAATCCAATGGTCAAGATTTAAACATCAAAATTAGATCTTGACCATTGGATTTAATCCAATGGTTAAAGTTGATCCAACTTCACCTATGAAGTTGGATCAACTTCAGAGGATTCTAATCCCTTTATTTACGCATGTTAAGGAATTGATTTCAATTCCTTAAATGCTCTCAACCATAATATGTACGGCCAAGTCCACGTCATCATGGACTTTGCCTATAAATAGAAGGCATCTCACCAGTTGCAAAGTTGCTCGAAACTTTGGCATTGCAACTTGTGAGTTATACTCTAAGTAATTCTTACGAGTATTTCCAAGTTATTAGATCACTTGTATTTCAAGGTTGTTTAGATATTACACTTGGGTGTTTATCTTTGTTCCGCAACAACCTTTGTATTTTGTTTAACACAATTAATAAAATACATTGAAAAGTACATCGTGTTCCTTTGCCACATACTTGATATATATATATATATACATATATATATATACATATATATATATATTGTATTTATATAGTTTCAGTCATTTAGTTTCTTGCATTTACATTTATTTACTTGTTCAACTGAAATCTGGATCGTCACATCTGAACTGGTTACCTTACCAGATCAGTGTTGTTTGCCAGTCATTGTTATTGATATTGAGGTATCTTCGGGTAATCCATACAGTTGGGACTTACACAATATAAATTCAAACTAAATATGAAGTTTGGAACAAAAGAAGAATGGGGGTGCAGGGGTCGACGGTTAGAGTAAAAAGAAGAAAGAAAAGGGAGTTGTAAAAGGAAAATGTGTGGATATGGGGTAAAAGGGGGTAAAGGGGGTAGATATCAGTCAATCAACCGTCATTAATGTTCTTGATCTACCTTTTATCGTACTAGCATAAGGGGCAAATTTGAGAATGCATAACCCCTTTTGGGGTGTGGTGTCAATAGCCACATTCTCTTGTGTCAATATGCCCCAATCAAAGAAAACGATAAAAAAAAAAATAAAAATAAAACACATCAAAAATGTACTAAATGAAAACCAGGCCGTTTGACTTGTAAAAAAAGACGTGAGTGTCCCTAAAACTATGCCCTTGTTCTAATAGTAAAAGCTCGCTATAAATCCAGTTTCTAGTATATAGATAGAGAGTCCCTAGCCCGAGAGACTAGTTCTCTCCAGTGTCTTTGACAACTATATACGAAAGAGTACGATAACAGGCCTTTCAGTGCCATCGAAAGAGCCTAACGCCTATATCCTAACCCCAATCTTGGTATATTTAAGATTATTTGAATGGAAATGATATTTCTTTTGCTGAACAATAATTTTGTAATAAGGTAAGCAGTTAAGAAGACTTCAACCAATACTCGAAACCGAGAAAAACATTACATTGCTAAAAACGGATTTTTAAACCATTCAATTCAGTTACAATTGAACTTTTTACCTCTAAAAAAACTAAGAAAAAAAGTAACTTTGAACAACATCAAATAAAAGATCATTTTGTTGTTGATGTAAACCGAAGACCTCTTCAACACTCCTCTTTCAAATAATCCAAAAACCACACCAAATTATCATCTCTAAAATCTTCCTTTTGTTTTGATTCTACCTTCGACCCTCTCTAACATATCCCTTGGAGTCAAGTATCGAAACAACCCCACTTCTAACCATTTCGAGATCGCATCCCATAAGCTACTTGCAGTCGAACAAAAAGTCAACAAATGGTTTATTATTAACTTTCCCGAATAAGTAACCTAATTATATCTATTTAGTTCCACCGAATAAGTAACCTAATTATAAGAACTCTCCAAGCATTATTATTAACTTTCCCGGGCACCATGTGATTCCATCTAACCAGTAGCAAAAGACTCCGTTAAGAGGGTAGCATCATCAATAGCAGGTCGAATTGACTTCAGAGCAAAAGAAGTCGAGCCATCAAAAGTCCGAAAGAAATGACTGTTGTCACACATAGACCGATGAAAAGAAGAGAGGAACTCCATTTGTCACTACTTTAATAAAAAGAGTAAATTACACTTTTCGTCCCTGAAGTTGGCAGCTTTTGCACTTTTCGTCCTTAACGTTTAAAAATTACAATTTTAACCTTAAAGTTGGCAACATTTTGCAATCAAGGTCCTTCCCCTAGACGGCGTTCGTTTTTTGCCGTTAACGTACGCACGTGCTAAACACGCAAGGGTATTAATGTCATTTCCTTGTTACACCTGAGGGACTAAAAGTGAAAAACGTGACATGTTTAGGGACGAAAATTGCAAAAACTCTAATCTTCTTCTTCTTCATCATATCAATCCATAGATAGATAAATAGTTAGATAGAAGTCATGTAGATATATCGAAATCTGGGAAAAAAAAATTCAAAAAATTGGACGACCATCTTGTAATCGGAGAAAAAGAGAGCAGATAGTTGCGGTGGTGACTTCGAATTCGAAAAAGAGAGCAGGTAGTTTATTTCTTATACATAAAGTGTCTTAGTTTGAATTCCAGCCACAATCACAGGCTCATAGCCGGCACAAGCAGGAAAACCATACCTAATCTATATCTAAATCTTATATATGTGGAGAAATATAGATCTAAAATGAAAGTGTTTTGTTGGTAGGTTTTGTTTAGATCCGAGGTGGCGGCAGTGGGTTTTGAGTTTTGATAACACATAAGATGATAGGGAAAGAGGTGGCGGCATCGCGGTGGTGGGACGCCGCTGTTGGTGCTTCTCCAGCGACGGGGGAGGGGGCTGCTACGATGGTAGCTGTATAGTGGGGCTGTTTGGTGGTGATGGTTGATGTGGTGGCCGACGGTTTTACGGCGAGGTTCAACACAACGGTTTTTCCGGCGGAGTAGGTGGGCGTATGTATATGTGTATGTGTATATATCATCTTTTGGGTTTCAAATCTTTTGATTTTTGATACAAAAGATTTAGAAAAGAGGCGGAAGTTAATAAGGAAATATCAAATATGTATGTGGATGTTTAAATAAAAAAGATGTGGAAGTTAATAAGAAAATATGTATTTATATGGTATGTATCATAATTTATTGATGATGGTGGTTTTGGTGGTGCTGTATGTTGTATGAACAAAAACCTGAAAAAGATGGAAGGAAAAAGTAAAAGGAATTTTATAAGAATATCAAGGTTAGTCTTTTAGAGAATTACACGTTTTTGCAATTTTCGTTTCTAAACATGTCACGTTTTTCACTTTTAGTCCCTCAGATGTAACAAGAAAATGACATTAATACCCTCACGTGTTTAGCACGTGCGTACGTTAACGGCACAAAACGAACGCCGTCTAGGGGAAGGACCTTGATTGCAAAATGTTGCCAACTTTAAGGTTAAAATTGTAATTTTTAAACGTTAAGGACGAAAAGTGAAAAAGCTACCAACTTCAAGGACGAAAAGTATAATTTACCCTAATAAAAATATAAAACTTCCCAATCCTCTAATTTGTCTTCTCCACATTAGTGTGAGTCTACCATTTTGACCATCGATCATATACCAAATTACCAAGTAGGTCTTGTCAAACTCTAACATGTATAACCATCTCTACCTTGGTATTAGCCCACCATAACATTTTTTTAAAAATTAGTTTAATATTCTTTTTAAATTTAATTATAGGATAAGTGTAATTCATATATTTTTTCTATTAATTTCATCATTTAATTTTATCAATATGATAATCATAATTAATTTTATTTTTTTTAAATTTCATTTTCCTATTTCAAGATACCATCACCTTCAAAACAATGTCTTAAATCCTCAACTTCTTCTACATAATCTTTCATTGTCAATATCATTTGATAAACCATATTTTCTATATTACTCCGTATTAATCTAAATTGAATCATGAATAGTAACTCTTTTACTTTAATATACATATTAGATTTACCAACTTCAAATATGTAACTTATAAGATTTTTCTAAAAAATGAATCGTCGTTTTTAAAATTTTTTACGATCATGTGTTGCGTGTTTGTGATATTGCCCTTAAAAGAGAAATAGATACCTACGACCACACGCGTGTGAACATTGTACATAGTTTCTTTCTTGGAAAATTTTCCGGTTGTTAAACCATATTAATAAAAAATGCAACCACGATGATTAAGGTGAAGCAACACGGGGCTCATACTCACTAATTCTTTTATTAAAGAGAAAATTACATTTTTGGTACCTGAAGTTGTCAAAATTTTCACTTATAGTCTCTAAGTGAAAAATTACATTTTTGGTACCTGAAGTTGGTTATTTTTTTCATTTTTGATACCAAACACATACGCCGTTTGTTTTTCCGTTAACGCCCTCACGTGACCAACACGTGAGGGTATCAAAAATGAAATTTTTTTCACTTAGATACTATAATTGAAAACTTTGACAACTTTAGGTACCAAAAATGTAATTTTTTCAAAATTAATGACTATGAGTTTTTTAAGAGTTTATTTAATTATTTTAACACAATTAAGCTTTGGGTTTTTATCTACATTATATTATAACATATATACGAGTACTATTTTTAAAATCTTTAAAGGTTAAGTCATAAACATACGGATAACTTGTTATTAAAAAAAACATACTATTTTAGCTCTATTGTGTAACAATTGAATTCGGCTTCCAAGTCGTTGCTTGTTGAGACGATTATGTATATTGTGTGGCGGTCGATTTGGAAGTTTGTCAATGAAGAAATCTTCCGCTCCGTTATAAAACCCGATAAAGTTGTTCACACGTTGTACATTTTATGAGGTTTTTTTTACTAACAAGTTATCCGTATGTTTATGACTTAACCTTAAAAGATTTTTAAAAATAGTACTCGTATATATGTTATAATATAATGTAGATAAAAACCCAAAGCTTAAATGTGTTAAAATAATTAAATAAACTCTTCAAAAACCCATGGTCATTATTTTTCGAGAAATTACATTTTTGGTACCTGAAGTTGTCAAAATTTTCAATTATAGTCTCTAAGTAAAAAAAATTTCATTTTTGATACCCTCACGTGAGGGCGTTAACGGAAAAACAAACGGCGTATGTGCTTGGTATCAAAAATGAAAAAAATAACCAACTTCAGGTACCAAAAATGTAATTTTTTCACTTAGAGACTATAAGTGAAAATTTTGACAACTTCAGGTACCAAAAATGTAATTTTCTCTTTATTAAATCAAGGGCTTATTGTATTAAAATGTAGTTGATTTTTATTTTTTATAGAAAAATGATATTCTTCTATAAAATAGGATATTTAGATTCTAATCAAGAAAAGTTGATTTGATATATGCGCTCGAAATTGGAATCAAATTCGATTGAGCCTTCATTTTCAAACTCAACTGAGGTACTCAATACTCTTTCGAGGTCGACTTAGTTCAACCTAACAATAGCATTTATGAACTTGATAATTTTGAGCTTTAACATTTTTCATACGGATGTCATGAAATCAAAGACTAAATCTTATAGAGTTAAGTACTTTTTTTGTCCCTGTGGTTTATCGTTTTATCACTTTTCGTCCTCGTCGTTAACTTTTGGCTAAAATCATCCCCGTGGTTTGCATTTCGTCCCTGCCGTTATAACTTTGCCGTTAACCCCTCACATGCAAGTCACGTGAGGGGCATTTTCGTCTTTTCACCAATTTAAGTGCAAAAATCATCCTTGTGGTTTGTCGTTTTTGCATTTTTCATCCTCGCCATAAGGATGAAAAATGCAAAAACGACAAACCATAAGGATGAATTTTGCACTTAACCATGGGTGAAAAGACATAAATGCCCCTCATGTGCCTTGCACGTGAGGGGTTAACGGATCCAGGGACGAAAAGTAAACCACAGGGATGATTTTAGCCAAAAGTTAACGCCGAGGACGAAAAATGAACAAACGATAAACCACAGGGACGAAAAAAGTACTTAACTCATATAATATATTAATTAGTATTTCAATAATTATATATTAATATATATATATTTATATTATTTGACCGAGAATTAAATAATAATAGTTATATTTTGACTTTATTTATTTTCGTATTTATAGAGAACTCTATTATCGTATTTTACGGATTTATATATGTTGAAACTAAACTATAAACATTTATATAGTTGTTAAAAGTTAGTATTAACATCAATGTTATTAACCAAATAACGGCCTTTATTATTAATATCAAACTTTTAAACACAGTGAACAGTTTTTTCAAAAAATCGCGCATTATGTGAGTTGAAAGTCCCTAAACTTATAAAATAATAACAATTCGATAATGCTAATGAAGTGTATTACGAGCTTTGTCCATTATTATTTGAACCTGTATCAAATAAATCAAGCCTAACTCGAATTAGACTATGTCAAATTTAAATGTTTCATGTCGATCGAGTAACTCGGGGGACAGATAGTCTTGTTCACACGCATCCCTTGTACGGGTGGGTTATTACAAATTACAAAACATAGATATTTGCGCGTATACACGTATCATTAATAACACGTCATCTACACTCCCACACTTTCTTCATTTTCAAGTTTCACTCTTCCATAAATGTCCTCAACCCAACCAACTTAAACAAAATCTTCTCTGTAACAAACCGTATCAAAAAAAAAAAAACTAACATCCCAAAAATGTCTTCATCTAACCTATACCCAAAAATCGATCAATCAAACCCAGATTCACAAAACCCATCATTTTCCGAAGATATGGCAGAAAAACTATTCCCAGACAATGATACCCAACAACAACAACAAATTTCATTGAAATCATCAGAAGAAACCGTGATCAAAATCCCGGATTCAATAGTTCACTTAATAGACAAACAACAAAGCATCGAACTAGCTAAAGGAACTTTCGAGATCATCCGTCTCCGACAAGGAGACAACGTTGTCGCTGTCTTAGCCGGTGTCGGTGACCAAATTCAATGGCCGCTTGCAATAGACGAAGCGGCCATTAAACTTGATGACACCCACTATTTTTTCACACTCCGTGTCCCGTCTGATAACTCACGGGACACGGGTGTAATAAACCCAGAAGAAGATATTATAAATTATGGTTTGACTATTGTTGAAAAATTTAGTGAGGAGTTGGACAGGGTTTTGGGGGAGTATAGTGCTTTTACAGTAAAAGGGGTGGATGGGGAAGTGAAGGCGGTGGTTGAGGGTGGTGGTGGGACGGCGGAGGATAAGGCGGCGGCGTATTGGACGACTTTGGCGCCGAATGTGGAGGATTATAGTGGTAGTGTTGCGAAGGCTGATTGCTTCCGGGTCGGGTCAGTTGATAAGAGGGATATTGTGGTGTGGGGATGTGACTGTGGATAGGTTGAAATGGGGGAATGAGTTTTTGAAATTGAGGATGAAATCTGGTGGGAAATCTGATGTTAGTCCTCAAGCTTTGAAGAGGATGAAAAGGTAAATTTTTTTTACTCTGACTTTGACTTATGTGAAGTTTTTGTGCTTATATGTTTTTGCTTTTGTTTTTGTAATTTAATTGTGTAGAAACTATAGATTTAAGTAAGTTTTTGGAGGTTTAAGTAAATTATTACTCCGTAGTATTTACCAACTTTTGGGTTTAAGTAATTAATTATGGAGTTTTTTCTAATTTTAGTACCTCTTATGGTTAAATCATAGCTAACTCCAATAGTAATACGTTTTAACCATACAACCTTTTGGTTATGCATAGGAGAATCCATTAATTATATACTTTTTAATTGCAATGATACAACTTAAGTTAGAGCCTGTTTCTTTTTTTAGTTATTAGGGGTGCTGAATGTATTAAGTAACTGAATGTATAAATCAAAAAATAGGTAATTGACGGTTAGTTTTGTTTATTAAGTACAAAAAAAACATGAAATTTGACTAAATGCATTAAGTTCTTAATTATTAAGTCTATTAAGTATACAAAGAACATGGCCTAGTTTGCAGTACACGAAACGACCCAAAAAGCCGCTTTAACTCAAGCAAGCTTTCACCATTTTAAATCACTTTTGGGCCGTTGTGGATGCTGACTACCATCTTTTTCCTTAGTAAATATATATACCCACACATACACAATACAAAAACTAGAGTTATGCCCGCGCGATGCGGCGGTGACGGGTTGTGGTGGCGCGCGGAGGTGGCAATGGTGGCGGCGGCGAGGCGCGGACGGGTGGGAGTGACGGCGGTGGTGACGGCGGCCGTGGCAGTGGTGGCGAGTAAATTAAGTTATTGATGTAATGTAGTTTTGATGAATTGTTGAAACTCAAAAGGAGATTTGCTTTATAATATAGTATAGATATAGATAACAAAACAGAAATCCTCCTGATTCATAGGATGGTAACATGTGGATATTCAAGGGGCAACATTAGGAAAAAGATCAAGTGGAATTCACTTGTCAGTGATCCGAAACCGAAAAAACCGAAACCGGTCCGAACCGCGTGATCCGAAACCGAAAAAACCGAAAACCAAAAAACCGATGTATAACGGTTCGGTTACGGTTTTTAATATTCATTACCCGCGGTTAACCGAACCGAACCGAATTATACATACTAATAGTTAAATGACTATTATACATATATAGAAAAATTAATTAATTACAATGTAAATTGACTATTATAATTAAAAACTTAAACTTTATATTAGCATGACTTTAACAATGGTTAACCGAAATTAACCGATTTTTTCGGGTAACCGAAAAACGGTTCAAAATTTGTAGCTAACTGAACCGAACCGAACCCAAAAAAACGGTTCGAAATTTCTAACTAACCGAACCAAACCGTTTACAGCCCTTGTCACATTCATATGGTTTTAGGAGGATTTATAGGTAATGTTTAAGAGGATTAATCATTTTCCAAAATGAAAAATAGATACACCCACACATACAATACAAAAATAACAGGAGGAAAAAAAACGACGCTGGAATACCGGATGTTGTGGTTGAAGTGTGGCCCGAACAAGGGGATGGGTAGGGGTTTGGCGCCAACCCGGGACGTCCGACCCAGAACCATACTCGATGCCCTTAGGATGCAGTATTGCAGCCTTGGGCAAAATGAGAAAGTAGTAAGTTTGACTTAACAAGTCAAGTCTAAGATATTTGTGACCAACATATACTTAAAACTTAAATGCTAGCTACAAGATGTATTAAATCTAATTTTTACTTTTAACTTAATGTTTGTATACTTGCTATGATGTTTAAAGTACTATTGAAGTGAAGAGTTTTCTGTGTTAAGTTCAGAGTTTTGCTTTTCTATTGTACAGGGTAAAAAAAATGACCAAAATGTCGGAGAATCTCGCAATAGGGCTGCTTTCCGGGGTTGTGAAGGTATCTGGATTCTTTACTGGTGCTATTGTGAACTCCGTACCAGGAAAGAAGTTTTTCAAACTCTTGATGGGGCGTTCTTGCTTCCTTGGATGGATTCAGTATGTCTCTGGTTCTCATATCTTTCTTGTCCGTATTGTAGTTGAATTACTTATATATATATATTTTTGAGATTAGATTAATCAGTTGCTCTCGCTTTGATTTTGTGATTTGGAATCATGAAATGACTTTTGCCGTTTATTACTATTTGGTTATAGATAAGGTGTTTGATGCGGTTGAAGTAGCAGGAAGAAATGTTATGTCAACAACATCAACTGTCACGACGGATCTTGTATCGCACAAGTAAGTTATCTCGTAATATTTTAGTTGGGCTAGAGGTGGAAAAGTTAACGGGTCAGGCTTCCTGCGAGATGAGTCAGGATGTAAGTTTTGCTATTGGATGAAGTGCCAAAGTGGGTTGGGTTGGATTGGAAGACTCGTTCACAAAGTTGACTTCTTGTTAGCTGTTTGTTCGTCAAATGTCGTTTTAACATTAACATCATACACCGGACCTATTTGTTCTTCCAATGA
The DNA here is from genome assembly GCA_034093135.1 of Erigeron breviscapus. Taxonomy (NCBI): domain Eukaryota; kingdom Viridiplantae; phylum Streptophyta; class Magnoliopsida; order Asterales; family Asteraceae; genus Erigeron; species Erigeron breviscapus. Next base: position 192,362,737 of record CM067167.1, on the reverse strand, counting down.
ATTATTAATAATGCATTTTAGGCAACTTTCAACCCAATTGACTAGCACTTCAATATACTATTTTTCTATTTTCACCCGTTAGATATTAAAAGCATGACTTGAATGACTGTTTGTTAGTGGATGTGTCTGAAAGTTCTACCTAGATAGGTATAAGATATAGAACAAGAGGTTTTTTAGGCTTTGTAAATGGTGAACCAATGAGGTCGTTAATTGCTTGCTTGTAATTGATGGCAGGCATGGTGAAGATGCAGCAAAACTGACGAGTGAAGGGATGGACGCAGCAGGACATGCGATAGGGACGGCCTGGGCAGTGTTCAAGATACGGAAAGCTTTAAACCCAAAGAATGTCATCAAACCTACCACCTTGGTAAAAACTGCAGCTTCTCAGTCCAGCTTGTCCAAGTCTAAAAATTAAAGAAGATCGTGTTAATGTGTTTTATGACGTTAGATATCTCTAGTCTAGTGTGTAATTTGTGGAACAGGTTGTGATATGCATCTTGTTGAATGATGTTGATTGTGTTGCATGAAAACGAGAGAAACTAATGAATTGTGATGAGGATCATATCCTTTGTTGGCGTTGTATTTAAACAGGTTAATTTGTCGTTACTCGTTGCTGATGGCATATGACCTCTCTCTGTGTGGCTTGTTATTATTGAATCGTCTGAAATATTTTTTGAATATTTAAATGAACTATTATACATGATCTAGTATGCCAATACTAAAATGAGAATCTAGATTGTTGATGCTGTCGACATAGTATCGAGTCAAGTTCGTCTTCACATAGTCTAAGAAAAGTTTGTTAGATGTGCACATAATGTTATTGTGTGCTGAGTTCTTTGTTGATTGACATTTGACAGATGTATGTTATTGTTTGAAAATCCGGTTTGAACCGGACGATAGGACCCCACATTTTTTTAACGGTCCATTTGTTGGTCTGCGCTTTCCACGGTAATCTAACCCATCTTTATGCCTACTTACTCTGTGGGAAGTCTCATAGAATCATAGTTGAAAGTACTGATACAACATAGTAATGGATCTTTGTCCTAAAGGGAGAAAGAAGTTAGGTTCTTAGTAGCAGTGGGTATTGGTACTTCCAACGAAGTCAACTTAGATAAGGTTCTAGCTATGGTATCCTCTCTTTAAAGTCGAAATCAGGATGTATTAATTATTTCTATTTGAGTTGCCCCTTTCCTCTCTTTCCCTTTGATCACCGACCCTGAACTATTAGAGGCTCCCCAGTGGTAAAGACTCATCCATAAAGGACCAGTCCCAGTCAGCTTCACATCAACAAAAAACACTCCAAGGACTAATCCCCCAAAACATACCCAATACAAGGACTAGTCTTGGACCTACCAATTATTTAATTCTACCATTTTATCTAAACTTTACACTTTTAACCCTGCATAATATAAATAAAACACATTTTACTTCATTAAAACAAAATCTAAATAAAACACATAACTTCATTAAAAATTAAAAAAAAAAATACATTAGAACATAAAAAAAACAAAGTACAATAAAAATAACACAACCTAAATTAATAAAAAAACGACATTCTTATTTTAGAAAAAAAAGAAACCTAAGCTAAACTAATTGTCGTTGGGACCGAAAAGTAAGCCTTTTTACTCGACCATCAACTTCTTATTCGCTTCTTTGATGAACCTCTTTTCTTCCTCATCACACTTGGTTTGGCTCATAAACGAAAGAGCCGTGTACATGGTGCGCTTCTTTTCTTCCTCATGAATCGCCGCCAAAGATTGTTGTTGTTCTTCCAAAACTGCTTGCTTGGTAACCCAAGTCTATCGAGCCGGGCGGCTAGGTCGGAAGCTGAAGAACGAGTAGACCCCGCATCGGAAGACGCCGAGGTTCGCGAAGCCTTTGCCTTAGAAGGGGGGCACACATACGTATCCGGACCGAAAAGCTCGTTTCTCCAAGGTCTACGGGCTCGAATTGGGGCTCCTCCTCCTCATCACTATCAACAACATTAACATTGTTTTTTCCTTTCATGCAAGCTTTGACCTATAACTTCATGAGCGGATGGCGCGAAGAACTTTGGCCTATCTTTCACAAGCAACCAACACTCGTACATGTTTAACTGAGTGTGGGTTTGAGTAAAGTACTCTAAACGCGCTTCTTCCATGACTTGGGCATCGTTCTCCCCATTAATCCGGTGCCCATCATAACCTGCCCAAATTACATTAAACTTTGCAACTGCTGCGTTGATCTTTCTCCATTTGCTAGTAATCGGATTGGCTCTTCTTTGGTTGTTGGGGAATCTTGCATTGTAGTTTTCTATGATTTTCCCCGAAAAATAATCGCCGGATTGGTCTTTGCCATGTGTTGGATCTTCTGAAGCGTCGACCCAACACTCTGTGAGAACTTTCATTTCCAGCTCGCTCCAATGTGACGAGTTTGTAGCAGGTTGTTTTGGTTGTTTGTCTTTCTTCGTGCGTTTGACCATGGTTTTGACCTTATGCTTTGGTTGTGTTTCGGGAATGGATTGGGGTGTGGGAACAGATTGGGGTGTGGGAACATATTCGGGTGTGGGAACAGATTGTGGTGTGGGAAAGGATTGGGGTGTTTGTTGTGAAAAATCGGGTTGTTGATAAGCTCCTGCCGCCGATGACCCCCATGGTAGAAATTAGGGGATTGTTGCGAAAGTTGAGCGTAATAAGCTGCCATGAATTGTTGAAAACAGGGGTCATTTGGATGTGGAATCATAGGTTGGAGTGGTGGTTGGTTCGGGAACGATTGATATATGTCGTTCAAAGCGTTGAAGAAATCATCGGATCTTTGGTTGTTGAAGTTTGACATGATTTGTTGTTAAAATGGATTTGTATTTGTTAATTAAGCTGAATAAATGAAAGAGTGGTGTGAGTTATGCTTCAATGGAAGTGTATATATAGGATTTTAGAAAAGCTAACCGTTAGGGACTAAAAGTGTCACTTTTTTGAACTGGTTTTGGTCAAAACAGCCGTTACAGGGGCCTGTTTTGCCAAAATGTGAAACTTTTTTTTTTTGCCTTCTTCCTTGGTTCAGTGACTGTTGCATTCAAAAAAATAAAATAAAATAAAACAGAGCATTGTTTTGTCCCTGGGGAACGAGTGAGAGGGACTAGTGTGAGGAACGAATGGGGGACGAGCCCACTGGGGGACCTCTTAGTGCTCTTAAAAAGTTATGTTAGAATTACTTAAAAGTTTTCTTATCGCAACACATAAATAGATATTGCGCCTAGCCACGTAGAGTTAATTACAAAAGTAGTCTTTTGTAGTTCGTTGAAAATTACAGATTTTATCTCTAGCTTTCGTAAATTATAGTTTTGAAATCTGTCTTTTGACCTTCGTTTATACTTTTGGTACAAAAACAATTTTGGTTAAATAGTCAACATTTATAGTCAAAAAGTTATTGCTTCTGAACTAAAACTGTTGATGGGTAGGAATGACAATGGAACGGATATTATCAGCGATCTCGATCTCCATCCCCATACCCAATTCTCACATGCAATCCCCATTCCTGTCGGGGAACTAAATTATATCCCTATACCTGTCACCATCGGGTATCGGGGATCCCCATTGGGTAATTGGTGGTATTTTATGAATAAACATAAAATCATAGAAATAAAAGGTAGCTAAGAGAATGTGTAGTTCGACCATTTCTTTTAAGTTAAGTAATTGGTAATAAAATATGACACATAAAAAGTTTTTGACAAATTAGTTCTAAACTTAAAGTGATAAATAAGAAAAACTTAATGTGATTTAATTAAATATATGATTTCTATTGCCGTCCTCATCCTCATCGGAGAATAAAATTTATTGGTCAAACTGAGTTCGGATATCGAATTCCCAATCAAGTGCGGATACGGGATATCCTTGTCTCCATCAATATGGGACTTCAAAGTAAAAGATTAAAATCGTAATTTGTAAAAAGTATGGATTAAACTTGTAATTAACCACAGGGACGATATTTGTAATTACACAAGTATATTACACGTCAGTCACACACACTTTCCTCATTTTCAAGTGTTACTCTTCATATAATATCCCAGACTATATCAAATACTGTAGTAACATTTCAAAAATGTCATCATCCCAAAACCTATACCCAAAATTTCATCGATCAAACACAAATTCACAAAATACATCAAATTCATCATCATCACCATCTCTAGAATCAGAAACCAAATATATGGCCGAAAAACTATTCCCAACCTATTTTGCTCCACATGAATGTGCATTCCAATCACAAATTCACAAAATACATCAAATTCATCATCATCACCATCTCTAGAATCAGAAACCAAATATATGGCCGAAAAACTATTCCCAACCTATTTTGCTCCACATGAATGTGCATTCCAATCACAAATTCACAAAATACATCAAATTCATCATCATCACCATCTCTAGAATCAGAAACCAAATATATGGCCGAAAAACTATTCCCAACCTATTTTGCTCCACATGAATGTGCATTCCAATCACAAATTCACAAAATACATCAAATTCATCATCATCACCATCTCTAGAATCAGAAACCAAATATATGGCCGAAAAACTATTCCCAACCTATTTTGCTCCACATGAATGTGCATTCCAATCATCACAAATTCACAAAATACATCAAATTCATCATCATCACCATCTCTAGAATCAGAAACCAAATATATGGCCGAAAAACTATTCCCAACCTATTTTGCTCCACATGAATGTGCATTCCAATCATCACAAATTCACAAAATACATCAAATTCATCATCATCACCATCTCTAGAATCAGAAACCAAATATATGGCCGAAAAACTATTCCCAACCTATTTTGCTCCAAAATTTCATCGATCAAACACAAATTCACAAAATACATCAAATTCATCATCATCACCATCTCTAGAATCAGAAACCAAATATATGGCCGAAAAACTATTCCCAACCTATTTTGCTCCACATGAATGTGCATTCCAATCATCACAAATTCACAATCAACCTTGATCGACATCTCGGATTCAATAGTTCACTTAATAGACAAAAGACAAAGCATCCAACTAGCTAAAGGAACATTCAAAATCATCCGTCTCCGCCAAGGATGCAACGATGTCGCTGTTTTTGTCTGTGTTGGTGACCGAGTTCAATGGCCGCTTGCTATAGATGAAGCGGCCATTAAACTTGATGACACCCACTATTTTTTCACACTCCGTGTCCCGTCTGATAACATACAGGACACGGGAGTAATAAACCCAGAAGAAAATATTGTAAATTATGGTTTGACCGTTGTTGAAAACTGTATTGATGATGAGTTGGACAGTGTTCTGGATGGGTATAGTGCTTTTACAGTTAAAGCGGTTGATGGGGAAGTGAAGGCGGTGATCGACAATAGCGGTGGGACGGCGGAGGATAAGGCGACGGCGTATTGGACGACTTTGGCGCCAAATGTTGAAGATTATAGTGGGTCGGTTGCGAAATTAATTGCTTCCGGGTCGGGTCAGTTGATAAGAGGGATATTGTGGTGTGGGGATGTGACTGTTGATAGGTTGAAATGGGGGGGATGACTTTTTGAAAATGAGGACGAAGTCTGATGCTAATTCTCAAGCTTCGAAGAGGAAAGTAAAGATCAAGTATGGTAGGAAATCTGATATTAGGCCTCGAGCTTTGAAACGGATGAATAGGTTATTTTTCGACTTTGATTTATGTCAAGTTTTTGTGCTTATATTTTTATTCATTTATGATCTGCAATGGTAAGGATTATTGACGCAGATGGAAATTTAAGATAGATAATCGAACATGTTGATTCAAAAGAATAGCAGAAACAATTCTTCTAATATTCGTTGCAATGGTAAAGTATTAATGGGTTGTATTATCTCACAACTCACGTATGGAATAAACTCTCCAATTTTATTAATGAAGGAAAATAACTCAAAACCTTACAATGTGTTTTCTATGTCAACAATAGGCTTTGTTGATCATATATATAGACTTATCATATTCTACTTCTATTAGGATACCAACTCTATGGAATTATAGTACAACTCTATTATAATTACCTATCACAATACAAATAGGATACTAATTAATTAATTCTAATTAATTCCTAATTGTTGTCTTACCCATGGGCTCGGGTTCGGGTTACGACCCATATGCTCGGGTCGGTAATTATCCAACAATCACCTCCCTAATTTCCGACTCCAATCAGGGAGTTCTTCTACTCCGAGTAACTCACGCATTTCCTTGAACTTGATTTTCACGAGAGCCTTTGTCAGAATATCTGCTCGTTGTTTGTCACCACTAACATGCTCGACTTTTACTTGACCTCTTTCAACACATTCTCTAATAAAGTGATACCTGGTTTTAATATGCTTGCTCCTTCGATGAAACACCGGATTCTTCATGAGTGCAATCGCCGATGAATTATCTACTTTCAAAGTCACTTGTTGTTGAGAACATCCGGTTATCTCACTTAACAAATCACTAAGCCATAATGCTTGACAACCCGCTGATGTAGCTGCCATATACTCAGCTTCACATGATGAAAGAGCTACCGTGTGTTGTTTTTGAGAACACCAAGTAACAGGGCAATTTCCATAATAGAACACGTGACCCGTTGTGCTTCGTCCATCGTCTTCATCTACATTGCAACTGCTATCACTTAACCCGATTAGATCTTTAGTTCCACCATTGGTATATTTAATACCATAGTTCTTAGTACCACATATATATCTGAGAAATTGCTTAATCTCTGCTTCATGCGATTTCTTAGGAGTCTGCATGTATCGACTAACCAATCCAACAGAAAAAGATAAGTCTGGTCTTGTGTGTAACAAATACCTTAGACAACCTACTTGTCGTCTGAAACTTGTTGCATCAACGTCTTCACCATCTTCATCTTTAGTGAGTTTAAGTCCCGACTCCATAGGACAATGTGATGGATTGCATGTATCCATGCCTACTTCTTTCAAAATCTTACTCGCATAACTCCCTTGCTTGATCATTATACCCGTGCCATCTTGACATACTTCAATTCCTAAGTAATATGTCAGCTTACCCAAATCACTCATCTCGAATTTATTTGACATTTTTCTTTTAAATTCAGCAATTTCCTCTTTTCTTGTGCCGGTGACAATGAGATTGTCGACATATACTCCAATGATAAGACGAGTAGTTGAAGTAGTTCTCGTATACACGGCTTGATCATGAAAACATCGAGTAAACTTTAATTGTTTTAAAGTTTCATCCAACTTAGCATTCCAAGCTCTAGGAGCTTGTTTTAACCCGTATAGCGCCTTCTTAAATTTATAGACCTTTTGTTCTTGCCCCTTTTTCTCGAACCCATCTGGTTGAGAAACATACACTTGCTCCTTCAATTCGCCATGCAAAAACGCAGATTTAACATCCAAGTGATGTACCTCCCATCCTTTGGAAGCTGCAATAGCAATAAGTAACCGAACGGTTTCGATACGAGTAACTGGTGCAAAGATTTCATCATAATCTATCCCGTATTGTTGTACATATCCTTTTGCCACCAACCATGCTTTATACTTATTTAAAGATCCATCTGCATCGCGTTTCATTTTGAATACCCACTTAAGGCGTATCGGTTTTGACTCTTTCGGCAAATATGTAAGATACCATATCTTGTTTTTCTCTATAGCTTCCATCTCAGCCTTCATTGCCTTTATCCAATTCTGATCATGTGCTGCCTCTTGAAAATTCTTTGGCTCATCATCCATTAGTAGCAAATAATTTTCTTCTTCAACACCTTGATCCAACACATAGTCATCTAAATTCTTTGGAGTCCGTCTTTGTCGTTCACTTCGCCTTAGATTACTAGTACTTGTTTCATGTTGCACCTCATTTGGAATTTGATCAACAATCTGTCTAGCACCACTAGTTTGATTATTTTGACCTGATGGTTGCTGCTCGGGGCTGTTCTGATGGTCTAAGACTTGCTCGGTTCTGATCAGAGGGTCTGAAATTGCTATACAACCATTAGTCTCGGTTTGGACAACTTCGTCTTCAGCTTCTGTAGCTGTCTCGTCATGATCTGAATCATAATCAGCATTGACCGTTACCTCAAACGACTCTAATACATTCTGATTATCATTATCTTCCTTCCAATTCCACCCTCGTTCTTCATTAAAGTCTACATTCCGTCCAATAACTAATTTCTTTTTTATTGGATCAAAAAGTCGATGTGCAATTGTTCCTTCAGTAGACTCAGTCCCGAGGTAGACTAGTCTTGTACTACGATCATCCAGCTTTGCAAGTTTGAACTTTGGAACCCTGTTGTAGGCTAGACACCCAAAAACTTTTAAATGCTCCACATTCGGTTTAGTTCCTTTATAAGCCTCATATGGTGTCTTGTCATTTACTGCTCGTGTGATAACACGATTCAACACATAAGTGGTATGTCGAATCGCCTCACCCCACATGTATGCTGGAACTTCCATGGCCTTTAGAATGGATCGTGGAGTACCCAAGATGGTTCGGTTGCGACGTTCAACTACACTGTTTTGCTGTGGCATATATGGTGCAGTTAATTGTCGTTTTATCCCATGATCTTCACAAAACTTATTGAATTCTTGTGATGTGAATTCTCCACCCCTATCAGTTCGTAAGCATCTTATCTTGATCCCGGTATCCGCCTCAACAATGGTTTTGTATTTCTTGAATGTTTCTAAGGCTTCACTCTTTTGTTTTAACATGAATGTCCACATGTACCTACTAAAATCATCAACCAACAAAAACATATAGTTGTTACCGGTTAGGGTTGGTGGAGAGATCGGGCCGCACAAATCTCCATGTATTAACTCGAGTGGTTTGCTTACTCGAAAAACACCTTCTTTTGGAAAGGACTTTTGAGCCTGCTTCCCTAGTACACATGCATCACAAATCTGATTTGGCTTGTTTATCTTTGGAAGCCCTCGAGTTAATCCTTTACTTGCCATAGCTTTTAGGGTATCAAAATTCACGTGTCCAAGCCTTGCATGCCATACCCAAGCTTCATCCTTCATGCTTGTTGTTATGGGTGAAATTTCAAGTACCAATATCTTGAAAGTCCAAGATCTTGACGTATCAGGATCTTGACATTGGTGAATATTCTGATGACTTACTAATATTTTGCTAACGTTATGAATTACTTGTTACTATCATTTCCACATGAGTTAAGTATGCAGATTCCAGAATATTCGATATAAAGCCAAGGAAAATATCTCCAACGGTAAACAAAGGATTTCACACATGGGATTAATCTTCAACACGCAAAGAAGACTCAGTCTCCCAACATAATCGGACTTCAAGTTGATTTCAGCATGAGGAGAAAAGCATCAACGTTCACTTGACTGGGCAAGATACTCTCCAACGTTCAATTATGGAAGACCTGGAAGATCCCTACAAATTCGCATAGTTAGTATCTAGGTCTATATAAACGAAGGAGGCTGATCGATTTAGGATATCTTTTGGCTCACTACTCACTTATATTCACGCACACTGCTCTCGATTCTATCATCTCTATTCTCACACTTAGCAATATCGATCAACCGAATTCCACCATTGTAATCATTTTAACAATCATTAATAAGAGAACAAAGGCAGGGACGATTGCTTCCTTCCGGGGTTTTTTATGCCGGCGATCCATAAAGGATTAAGGGCTTTTCCTCGATAACAAATCTCGGTGTTCTTGTTCCCTTATCTTTACTTTTATTTTGTTAATTGCTAGATTCATACTTTAATTAGTATTACATACTGTTCTTTATATTATTTCGATACTAATTATTTTGTCCTTAATTACATTTGTTCTTTTAATCCTTGTTTAGTAGACATACTACTTTAACAAAATCTTTACTTCAAAACGCATCTTTGAAACTCAACATATTTTACAAGCCCTTAACCTCACGAACGAAAGTTTGGTTACATAATTAATCTAAGTCTTCAAGGTAGATTATCTTGGGTAATTTTTGACCAAAACAATTTGGCGCCCACCGTGGGGCAAAAGGTGCTTTCAATCGATCAAAGAATTTTCAATTTTTATCGAAGAAAACCAATTTTCCGAAATTAATTCCGAAAATGTCGACTCAACCAACTAACTCTTCACAAACTGCTCCTGCTGTTTCTTCTTCGATGATTGGTCATTCTGCAGGAAATAATTCGTATCGAAGGAACAGGAACAATACGGAACCCCGAATCAAAACAGAGACAAGGGACCTGCTGATCAAGCCAATGATTTCAATGCTGCCAGAGACGTTCCTGCGGGAAACCCATCTCAATTGAACACTGGATCTGGCCGAGCAGAACGATCAAGCTTTTATAATTCTGAGGGCTATCCAGACCCATTTAATATTGGATCTAGAGATGCTGCTCAAAATATTAATTCTAATGAAATTCCTGACCTATTTACTATTTTGCAGAATATCAATGATACGATCTGTTACATCCCAAACTTTTTAATTAACGGTTGACTTGAGTCGTTAAGTCAACGTAAAGTGTTCGTTAAGTTTAGGGTGGATTAACGCTTATATGTAGTTAAAGTGTTTTATGTGTGAGACTTGAATGTCTTATTAATTGATGTAGAAATATGTTTAAAGAAGAAGTTATGTGCCTTTTAGAGGTGTTCAAAGTGTTAATCAAGTTGTATATAGTCCATAGAGGTGTTTTGGGCTAATAATATGACTTTACGAAGTTTAGGGACCAGTTTTGACATGGTGTGAAAGTCAAAAACGGGATTAGGGTCAATGGGGGAGTCATTAGTTTATCAAATCAGATCTAATAACTTTTCTCCCAAGCCCTAGCCACCCCTTTGATCCCCTATCAAATTCCTAAGCCGAAAATCCTTCAAAAACGTGTGATTCAAGTGAAGTTTGATCAAGATCTCTCATCCTTGCTTTCATCTACAGGTAATTTGATTTGTGAACATAAGAGTCGATCATATGGATCTTACTTCTGGTCTCTAGGGTTGAGATTGATTTGATTATGTTTCATTGTCGATTATTGGGGTTTTCGGGTAATTTAATGTATTGTAATTGTATCCTCTTGTTCCTGGAACAAGTGATCATGTGAAATCATTATATGAGTCATATTTTGGGTTCATATGAGGTTCATAGGTCGTGGTGGTTGCTATGGTCATCTGATGGTCGAAAATTGCTTGCAAAACTAAGGGTTTACTAGATCTGAAAAATTAGTAATATTGCAAAAATCATATCTCTTTCAAATAGAAGAGTTATAAGATGAATCTTATATTTTTGAAAAGGTCTATGTGTCCTCTTGATTCGATATGAATAATGTTTCTTTTGATTTTGCCCAGATATGGGTGAAAAATGTCAATTTCCAGAAGTGGTCGGATTTAAGACGAATTCTGTAGGTCTGTTTTGCAGACGCCATAACTAATTCATTAGAGATATTCAAGAGTCAAACTTTATATTTCTGGAAAGGTATTTGAATTCCCTACATTCCTTAAGAACTAAGTTTTGACTCATTTGGTCGTCTTGAGGTCGAAAAGTCTCCTGCAAGTGAAGGGCGCGAGTCAGTCTTTAGACCAGCACTCCATATGCGGCGCATATAACCTATGTGCGGTGCATATCGGGGCCTGAGAGGTTTCTGGGTGATTTTTGAAGCAAATATGCGACGCATATTCAAAGCATGCGCCACATAAAGGGTCTGTGAGCCCGTTTGAGGTCCGAAACAAGCGTTTAAGGGTCCTATAAGTGTACCTAAGTTAATGTATGGTCTTATAACCTTATTAGGTTGGGTTTGTACAGGTTTAATGACTATGAACTCGAGATAGGTTGTCGGGATCACAAACAAGATACATTAACGTTGCTTATTGATCGTCACGAGGTAAGATACACTACTTTGACACGCTGAGGGTTCAACGAAAAGATGGTTTCAAATAATAACTTCCCAACTTATATCTTGAATTGCTTGTGGGTATTCGGGGTTACACGGGAGGTGATATGGGTTATGTAGTTGACCATTGAGACCTGAAATGCAGTCCCAAATGAAGTATAATGTAGTGTATGTTATGATATGAAGTATAATGTAGTGTATGTTATGATATGAAGTATAATGTAGTGTATGTTATGATATGAAGTATAATGTAGTGTATGTTATGATATGAAGTATAATGTAGTGTATGTTATGATATGAAGTATAATGTAGTGTATGTTATGATATGAAGTATAATGTAGTGTATGTTATGATATGAAGTATAATGTAGTGTATGTTATGATATGAAGTATAATGTAGTGTATGTTATGATATGAAGTATAATGTAGTGTATGTTATGATATGAAGTATAATGTAGTGTATGTTATGATATGAAGTATAATGTAGTGTATGTTATGATATGAAGTATAATGTAGTGTATGTTATGATATGAAGTATAATGTAGTGTATGTTATGATATGAAGTATAATGTAGTGTATGTTATGATATGAAGTATAATGTAGTGTATGTTATGATATGAAGTATAATGTAGTGTATGTTATGATATGAAGTATAATGTAGTGTATGTTATGATATGAAGTATAATGTAGTGTATGTTATGATATGAAGTATAATGTAGTGTATGTTATGATATGAAGTATAATGTAGTGTATGTTATGATATGAAGTATAATGTAGTGTATGTTATGATATGAAGTATAATGTAGTGTATGTTATGATATGAAGTATAATGTAGTGTATGTTATGATATGAAGTATAATGTAGTGTATGTTATGATATGAAGTATAATGTAGTGTATGTTATGATATGAAGTATAATGTAGTGTATGTTATGATATGAAGTATAATGTAGTGTATGTTATGATATGAAGTATAATGTAGTGTATGTTATGATATGAAGTATAATGTAGTGTATGTTATGATATGAAGTATAATGTAGTGTATGTTATGATATGAAGTATAATGTAGTGTATGTTATGATATGAAGTATAATGTAGTGTATGTTATGATATGAAGTATAATGTAGTGTATGTTATGATATGAAGTATAATGTAGTGTATGTTATGATATGAAGTATAATGTAGTGTATGTTATGATATGAAGTATAATGTAGTGTATGTTATGATATGAAGTATAATGTAGTGTATGTTATGATATGAAGTATAATGTAGTGTATGTTATGATATGAAGTATAATGTAGTGTATGTTATGATATGAAGTATAATGTAGTGTATGTTATGATATGAAGTATAATGTAGTGTATGTTATGATATGAAGTATAATGTAGTGTATGTTATGATATGAAGTATAATGTAGTGTATGTTATGATATGAAGTATAATGTAGTGTATGTTATGATATGAAGTATAATGTAGTGTATGTTATGATATGAAGTATAATGTAGTGTATGTTATGATATGAAGTATAATGTAGTGTATGTTATGATATGAAGTATAATGTAGTGTATGTTATGATATGAAGTATAATGTAGTGTATGTTATGATATGAAGTATAATGTAGTGTATGTTATGATATGAAGTATAATGTAGTGTATGTTATGATATGAAGTATAATGTAGTGTATGTTATGATATGAAGTATAATGTAGTGTATGTTATGATATGAAGTATAATGTAGTGTATGTTATGATATGAAGTATAATGTAGTGTATGTTATGATATGAAGTATAATGTAGTGTATGTTATGATATGAAGTATAATGTAGTGTATGTTATGATATGAAGTATAATGTAGTGTATGTTATGATATGAAGTATAATGTAGTGTATGTTATGATATGAAGTATAATGTAGTGTATGTTATGATATGAAGTATAATGTAGTGTATGTTATGATATGAAGTATAATGTAGTGTATGTTATGATATGAAGTATAATGTAGTGTATGTTATGATATGAAGTATAATGTAGTGTATGTTATGATATGAAGTATAATGTAGTGTATGTTATGATATGAAGTATAATGTAGTGTATGTTATGATATGAAGTATAATGTAGTGTATGTTATGATATGAAGTATAATGTAGTGTATGTTATGATATGAAGTATAATGTAGTGTATGTTATGATATGAAGTATAATGTAGTGTATGTTATGATATGAAGTATAATGTAGTGTATGTTATGATATGAAGTATAATGTAGTGTATGTTATGATATGAAGTATAATGTAGTGTATGTTATGATATGAAGTATAATGTAGTGTATGTTATGATATGAAGTATAATGTAGTGTATGTTATGATATGAAGTATAATGTAGTGTATGTTATGATATGAAGTATAATGTAGTGTATGTTATGATATGAAGTATAATGTAGTGTATGTTATGATATGAAGTATAATGTAGTGTATGTTATGATATGAAGTATAATGTAGTGTATGTTATGATATGAAGTATAATGTAGTGTATGTTATGATATGAAGTATAATGTAGTGTATGTTATGATATGAAGTATAATGTAGTGTATGTTATGATATGAAGTATAATGTAGTGTATGTTATGATATGAAGTATAATGTAGTGTATGTTATGATATGAAGTATAATGTAGTGTATGTTATGATATGAAGTATAATGTAGTGTATGTTATGATATGAAGTATAATGTAGTGTATGTTATGATATGAAGTATAATGTAGTGTATGTTATGATATGAAGTATAATGTAGTGTATGTTATGATATGAAGTATAATGTAGTGTATGTTATGATATGAAGTATAATGTAGTGTATGTTATGATATGAAGTATAATGTAGTGTATGTTATGATATGAAGTATAATGTAGTGTATGTTATGATATGAAGTATAATGTAGTGTATGTTATGATATGAAGTATAATGTAGTGTATGTTATGATATGAAGTATAATGTAGTGTATGTTATGATATGAAGTATAATGTAGTGTATGTTATGATATGAAGTATAATGTAGTGTATGTTATGATATGAAGTATAATGTAGTGTATGTTATGATATGAAGTATAATGTAGTGTATGTTATGATATGAAGTATAATGTAGTGTATGTTATGATATGAAGTATAATGTAGTGTATGTTATGATATGAAGTATAATGTAGTGTATGTTATGATATGAAGTATAATGTAGTGTATGTTATGATATGAAGTATAATGTAGTGTATGTTATGATATGAAGTATAATGTAGTGTATGTTATGATATGAAGTATAATGTAGTGTATGTTATGATATGAAGTATAATGTAGTGTATGTTATGATATGAAGTATAATGTAGTGTATGTTATGATATGAAGTATAATGTAGTGTATGTTATGATATGAAGTATAATGTAGTGTATGTTATGATATGAAGTATAATGTAGTGTATGTTATGATATGAAGTATAATGTAGTGTATGTTATGATATGAAGTATAATGTAGTGTATGTTATGATATGAAGTATAATGTAGTGTATGTTATGATATGACTGAGTAACACCAATGATTAAAGAAACCAAACAGATTTTAATTGGTTTGGACTTTCAAAGTTTACTTCCGCTTTGTTATAATGCCGTTAGGCGAAAATTTTTGGAAACCCGTATTTTTAAATGAAGGGTGTTACACGATCAAAACAAATCAGGAATTTAATCAGGCTCAATTTAAGATTTTGGAGTCCAGGATTTCAGAGAATGGACCATCATTCACTCCAAGAAATCTATTTTCGACTCCAGGAGCATCCGCAGCCCCTGGATCTGCACCACAAAGCACGTCTTTCCCAACTGCAACTCCGAATTTTGGGAGCAATATTCCACAAAACACTCAGGCTGCTGGGACATCTGCGATCATGGGTGCAGGTTTACATAATTCTAATAATTTTACTAGTTCGTTTGGTTTTACTAATCCATCGCAGGGTCAAGCATCGAATGAGTATATCGCAAGGGAGTTTCAAAGGCTCAAAGATATGATCTCTAGCGTTCCTGGATTCTGTAATCCAATTCCAGAGGTCAACCCAGCATCCTACCTTATCAACAGATATGGTGACAGGATTGCTAATGTGGAGATCCCAAAGAAGTTTCAAGTTCCAAATATGAAGCCATACGATGGAACTACAGATCCTCAAGAGCATATAGCACTATATTTGGAGAAAATGGAGACTGTGCCCATTCCCTCCAACCTAAAGGAAGCTTGCTTATGTAGAAGCTTTGGATCTACACTTTCTGGATCAGCCTTAAAATGGCTGCAGAGTTTGCCTCCTTTATCTATTAACTCTTTTGCTGATTTAACTAATTTATTTTATAGTCAATTTTCTTGTAGTAGGACTTTTGAAAAATTGACTGATGATCTTTATAAAATTACTCAAAAACCTAATGAATCACTTAGAGACTTTATGACTAGGTTTACAAAAGAATCTCTTAATATTCCTAAATTAGATATGTTGACCGCTATTCAAGCTTTGCAGAGAGGTCTCAAACTAGGATCTAAATTCCAAGAAGATCTTATAATGACGCCATGCAAAAATCTGGACGAAGCAAAAGCAAGGGCTGCAAGATTTACCAGGCTTGAATAAAACGAGCTAACATCTTCAAAGTTAGAAGCTTTAGCATATGATCGTCCAAATCGGAAAGTGGAAACTCCAGTATTCAAGCCAAGGAGCAAACCATATACAAGACATGTTGATAATCAAGTAATGCAGTTGAAGAAGATGATGGGGTTGAATATCATGCTCTTTCAACATACTGCTTTTCAGTAGGAACACCTGGCATTATAATGGCGCTTAGAGATCTTGGAGACAAAGTAAGGTGGCCGTAGAAGAAAAATGATTCTTATTTCAAAAAGAAGGATCCGAGCCAATGGTGTGCATATCACGAAGACTTCGGTCACCTCACTGAAGATTGCAAGATGTTAAGAAGGGAGATCTCTACTATTATAGCTAAAGGATATCTCACAGAACTCTTTGGAAGAAAGAAGGCTAAAGATGTTGAAGGCATGGATTTCTCAAAGCCCAAGCCAACTCAAAAAGCTGACTCTCCACCACCAGATGCAAGAGTAATTAATACAATATCCGGAGGATCAGAAGTATGTGGGACAACATATTCAGCAGCTAAGAGATTTGCTAAACAAAGCAAGACAGATAAAGGAGAAAAAAGCGTGAAGAGAGCATCAATTTCGGATTCAGATTTTGTCTCCTTTGAAGAAGACGACTTCGATGATATACTGGAACCTCATCATGACGGTTTAGTAGTCACTTTATTTATTGCTAACCATTATGTTCACAGGATCTTAATAGATAATGGAAGCTCGGTGAATATTATCAAGCTGGAAACTTTGAAGAGGATGGATATTTCAGAGGAAGATATTACTGGCAAATCATCACCATTGATTGGCTTCAGTGGTGAAACCAAATATACTGTTGGCGAAATTAAATTGCCAGTAGATGTTGGAGGATATAATTCCATGCAGAAATTTTGCGTCGTCGATTCTCTTCCAGGCTGCAACATAATTTTGGGAAGACCTTGGATTCATGAAATGAAGGCAGTGCCATCAACCTATCACCAATGTGTTAAACTACCAACACCATGGGGAGTGGTCCCTGTTAAAGGAGATCAACAAGAGGCTAGAGAATGCTATACATCCACCATGAAGTCAGCAGCAAAGTCGACTTCACAATAGCAATTACAGAAGAGGATCTTCGATGTTATTGAGCCAGAGGAGCAGGATGTTAAGGAAATTATTCTGGTTCCTGAAGATCCTAACATTAAAGTGCTGGTAGGGGCAAAGATTTCAAAAGAATTAGAAGTCAAATTCACTGACTTTCTAAAAACTAGAATGAAGACTTTTGCTTGGAAGCAAGAAGAAGCTTTTCAAGAATTAAAGAAGTATCTATCTACTCCACCATTTCTGCCTTGCTGGTGAAACCTGAAGATGGTGAGCCTCTATATCTCTATATGGCAGTCTCATCAAATGCAGTGAGCGCCGTTCTAGTAAAGGAAGCAGAAGGTCAGCAGCAACCAATTTACTATGTAAGTAAAAGCTTAATTGATGCTGAAACCAGGTACTCTCATCTCGAAAAACTTATACTTGCATTAGTTATGGCATCTACTAAACTTAGACATTATTTTGAAACGCATGCTATACATGTTAAGACTAATTATCCTATAAAGTGTGTGCTAAGAAAACCTGAAGTGTCTGGTAGAATGGCTAAGTGGTCTGTGAAGTTAAGTGCTTTTAATTTAATTTATGAACCTAGGACTGCTATAAAATCCCAAGCTCTAGCCGATTTTGTGGCTGATTTTAGTACTAATTTACAGCCTGAAGTAGACTTAGAAGTCAAAATGTTAGAAGAAGCTACTGAAAAATGGACTCTATATACTGATGGTGCAGCTAATGTTAAAGGAATAGGATTAGGTATCGTACTAAATCGCCACAGGGGGATATCATACCCCAAGCAGTAAATGGTCATTTTATAGCCACTAATAATGAAGCGGAGTATGAAGCTTTAATTTCTGGTTTACAACTAGCTAAAGATATGAACATTAGAAATCTGAAGGTATATGTAGATTCGTTACTCTTAGCTAATCATTTTAATGGAACGTATGTTGTGAAAGGTGAAAAACTAATGCAATATCTAGAAATAGTAAAGAAATTGGCTGAGAATTTTGATTTGTTTGACATAGAACAAGTGCCTAGAGAAGAAAATACCAAAGCTGATGCTTTAGCAAATCTAGGATCAACACTTAAAATGTCACCAGATACTAAAATTCCTATAATTCATGTATTATACCCAGCTATAGAAAAAGAATCAACCAATATATTAGCTGTTGGGTCGGAAATCGACCAAGTATAATTTGTTCAGAAATAGCTTGAAGTTTAGTGAAGACGTCTGTACAGAATTCTGAGATGTCTCAGAATTCCTTCACTGAAGCTTCACTTCAGTTCAGATCGAGATAAATCTGAAGCATTCATTCTGAAGTCAAAGACTGAAGTATGAAGAAGAGAATCATCTCAGAAGCGAGCAAAAGAGTGATTCTACCAGATCAAGACTGAAGCATCTCAGTGTAAAGTATTTACAACACTTTACACTGATTACGAGGAAGACTTTTACTTTACACCTTTATCCGGTTAATAGATTTATCTATTAACAAAAGGTACAATGTATAGGCTTGGAACCTAGTACTATAAGTCACATCAAGTGACTTATATACTCTTCCAAGTGCAGCATGTAAGGAATTATGGTTTAATTCCTTAAATGCTCACAACCACATTTGTACGATCTTGTCCACATCATCATGGACTTGGTCTATAAATACAAAGTCTTCTCACAACTTGCAAAGGGCTTGAAACTTTAGCATTGCAACTTGTGAGATATACTCTAAGTAAACTTACGAGTATTTCCAAGTTAATTAGATCACTTGTATTTCAGGATTGTTTAGATACTTACACTTGGGTGTTTATCTTTGTTCCGCAACAATCCTTGTATTTGTTTATACATCAATAAATCAAATACATTGAAAAGAAAACAACGTGTCTCAATGCTACATACTTGATTATATTTATATATATATCCTTATATAGTTTCTGCCATTTGTTCTTGCATTTTATATCTAGTCAATTGTTTCTTGTTATCCATATCTGGATCGTAAACTGAACTTGTCCATCAAGATCAGTTGTACTTGCCAGTCGGGTTTGTTATTCATCTATATATTTGGGATTCACAATTGGTATCAGAGCCACAAGGTTGAATTTTATCAATTCATTAACCTTTGATCTGCATAGATGGCTGACTTTGAACAAGAACGACCTGACCCTAATAATGCTACCCCACCCCCTCTCATCAACAACAATATACCATCACACAATGTTCACGTACACTTTCCAAATAATCCTGTTCCCAAGTTTGATGGGAACAGTGAAAACTTTCAAACATGGAAAGCGTGCATGCTTAAATATATTGCTGGTGTTGAGAGACATTTACCAGATATCTTAAAAGAAGGACCCTTTGTCCCCATGAATGCTTCTACTGTTGTCAGAAATGCCGATGGGACTCCTAGGCAGTCACCTAAGGAGAAGGATCATTGGTCTGAGGAAGATCATAGACTTGTAGACCTGGACACCAAGTTACAAAATATGATTTTATACGCAGTTCCAGAAACCCTAATGCCCACTCTTGTTTTACTTGAAAATTCCAAATTAATGTGGGAGGAACTAATGACACAGTTTGAAGGCACGAATGAGACTATTGTCACAAGAAAAGTTGCTTTAAACAAAAGATATGAGTCTTTCTTTGCTATCCCTGGGGAGTCTTTAACTCAAACCTACATCAGATTTACAAATCTGGTAACCAACTGAAAGCCCTGGGTGTAACCAAAGACAAAGAATTTTGTTGGAAAAATTTTGTGACATTTTACCTTCTAAATGGGAAAATTTAATCTTGGTCTTGAGACAAGGCAAAACCTTGCACAGTCATACTCTTGCTTCCCTTTATAGAGCCTTCAGATATACTGAAGAGAACAAAGCTGAAAGAGCTTTGGCTGAGCAGGATGCCAAGAATCATGTTTCTACCAGTTCTGGTACGGTTCAGTTTTCTGAACCACATAGTACTGCTCTACTATCTTCTGAGAGTGATGTTTTTGACTCGATGAAGAAGATGGTGTCTGAAATGTTAAAAACTGGTGTCTCTGCTAATGTCACTCATGATTGTGATGAGAATGACAATGATGATCTGGTTGCCATGCTGGCTAAAACGTTCAATCGTTTTAAGGCCAAATCAAATCGATCTGGCAAACCTTTTGCTTCCAGTGCTTCTATTGACAAGTCTAATCTTGAATGCTTTAAATGCGGCAAGAAAGGACATTTCATGAAGGAATGCAGATCTAGTCAACCTTCATCATCACAATTTGCTCCTAACCATTCTATTTTTCAGAAGTCTGATGACAGCTATAAGGCCAAATATAAGAAGTTGAAGGCACATATGGCTCTTTTGGCACAAGACAACTCAAGCAACAGTTGTATGATTGCCAAAACTGAAAAGTGGGAAGACTCTGATGAATCATCTGATGATGAGGAGGAAGTTAGGGACATGTGTTTCATGGCACAAGAAGATCAAGGTCATTTGGTCAAAACCGATGTTGAATCTGGTCGCTGGGTAGATATTGTGATGAAAAAGGTCAGTAATTTTGGCTTTGAAGAAAATGAGGAACACAAACTGGACCTTTTGGTTCTGTTAGAGGCTGACATCTCATTTGTTAAGATAGTGCGTTCAGAAAGCTTAAAAATGTTTGAAAACAATACTTCTGAACTGAACGCCAGTCAGGCCAGATTAAAAGAACTGAAAGATGTTCATTTGGCCCTAAAAAGTTATCAGTCCATGGTTGCTACTTTAGAGTTGGAAAAAGAAGAGTTAAAAACCATCCTTGAAAAAGAACAGAAAATAATTAAATCTTGGATGAGTGCACCAAAACCAGATGCTGCAATAAAAAATACTTTTGCAAATCAAAAACAGCATATGAATCTGGTAATCTTCACATGGCATCTATAATCACTGATTTAGATGCACTTCCAAAGGAAATGAAACCTGAAATTATTTTTCCTAAAGTTGGCAAACAGAAAACTGTGACTGATAGGGCCCAGGAACAATCTGAGGGTAAATCTGAAACAGCTCAGACAACTGTTTTAGAAAAGAAGGCTAAAACCAAAAAGCCATCCCCTCAGACTTCATCTAAGGTCTCTAAAGGCCAAAAGAAGAAGAAAAATATCTCCCCCACTGAGCCTTCTACCTCAGATTCTGGTAAGGCTCAGGTGTCTAATGAAGAATCTATTTTGTTAAGGTTAGAAAGTCAATTTCAACTATTGGCTAGACAAGTGCAGAGTTGTAATGCACGTTTAAAAAATGTTGAAACCACACCTCTTCAACCTAAACAAAATGCAAAACCTTTTTCTAAGCAAATCAAGCAGAAATCTGAGCAGAAAAAGGTTGAAAAATCCATCAAACCAACTACTTTTGTGTCATCTGAGATAATGACTGAAATCCCATTTGACCCTTCTGTTCCTTATGAACCAAAGAAATCTGAGACTGCTAAGGGAGAGTCTAGTGAACCCATCCAAAGATGGGTTCCCAAAAAGAACTAATCTTTGATTGTGTGCAGGGAGACCGAAAGAAGAACATATGGTTTCTGGACAGTGCTGCTGGCTGAACCATGACTGGTTATCAGACCCTGCTAGAGGAATATAGGGTGCAAGAGGGGCCCTCAATAGTTTTTGGAAATGATGGTAATGAAAAAACTGAGGGATATGGTGTGGTGAATAATGGTCAAGTCAAATTCACACGTGTTGCATATGTGAACGGTTTGAAATATAACCTGATCAGTGTCAGTCAACTATGTGATGATGGCTTTAAGGTTTTATTTGATATTTCACAAGGCACCATATTCAACAGAGATGGAAAGGTGGTACTGATTGCACCAAGAAAGGGAAACATTTATGTCATTGATATGAATCCTTCTACCTCTGAACAATGTTTCTACTCAAAGGCAGATGAAGACACAAATTGGTTGTGGCACAAGAGACTATCCCATCTGAACTTCAAGAACATTAATAAGTTGTCAAGGAAACAACTTGTTGATGGGATACCCTCTATGTCTTTCAACAAAGACAAGCCATGTCCAGGTTGTGAAATGGGTAAGCAGAAAAGAGCTTCATTCAAGACAAAGCAAAGCTTTAGTATTACTGAACCTCTTCATATGCTTCACATGGACCTTTTTGGACCAGTGAATGTTCAGACCAGAGCAGGAAAGAAATACACCCTTATTATAGTTGATGAATATTCAAGATACTGCTGGGTGATTTTCCTCAGGTCCAAAAGTGAAGCTGCTGCTGAAATCATTGCTCTCATCAAACAAATTGAGCTCAAATACAAGCAAAAAGTTTGTCAGCTCAGAAGTGACAATGGCACTGAATTCAGAAATGCCACTCTGGAGTCCTTCTGCACTGAAACTGGCATATCTCAGAACTTCTCCTCAGCACACACACCAGAGCAGAATGGTGTTGTAGAAAGAAAGAATCGTACGCTGATTGAAGCTGCTAGAAGTATGTTGAATGAATCTGGTCTTCCCAAGAATTTCTGGGCTGAAGCTGTTGCAACTGCATGCTACACTCAGAACAGATCTATCTACGTCAAAAGACACAAGAAGACCTCCTATGAAGTACTCAGAAATAGAAAGCCTAATACTGGATACTTCCATGTATTTGGGTGTCCAGTATACATTCTGAATGATTCTAGTCAGCTTGGAAAATTTGATGCAAAAGCTGATGAAGGATACTTCCTAGGATATTCATCAAATCGCAAAGCCTTTAGAGTCTTTAACAAGAGACTTGAAAAGGTTGATGAGTCAATTCATGTTACCTTTGATGAATCCAATTCTGCAATCTTTAAAAATTCCATTCCTGTAACACCCTCAGAAAGTCCAATGAGTTTTGGTGATTCTGATCCTATTGCTGAAACTGATCAGTCACCTGAACCTGCTTCTGAACATCTCTGTTCAGAACCAACAATAAAAAGGCCAAGCAACATTCCATTTTATCCTCCAGTCAGTTTCAAACTACCTTCTGAACTGACTATTGGATCAGATGTACATGCTGCTTCTCCTCTGATATCAGCCTCCACTGAGCAACCTCAATCTGAAGAATTTCATGATGCAAGTCATGATCTGCAGGAAGAAGAAGGAGCTGCAGATGTATTTTCTGAAGCTCCTCCTGAAGTTACTCAGAGAAGTTCTTGCACTGATATCATTATTCATCCTGGTCAATACACTAAGTGGACTAAAGCACATCCTATCGATCAAATCATTGGGAATTCCACTAGTGGGGTTCAGACCAGAAGAGCCACAAGCGATCAATGCTTAAACGTCAGTTTCTTATCTCTTATTGAACCCAAGAAGATTGACGAGGCTATGAAAGACCCAAGCTGGGTTGAAGCCATGCAAGATGAGCTCAACCAGTTTAAAAGAAACGATGTATGGGAACTCGTTCCTTGTCCCAGTAACCTAAAGAAGGAACCAATTGGGACAAGATGGGTCTTCAGAAACAAGATGGATGAAGATGGTCATATCATCAGAAACAACGCAAGACTTGTTGCAAAAGGATATGCACAAGAAGAGGGAATAGATTTTGATGAAACTTTTGCACCAGTTGCTAGACTTGAAGCTATCAGAATATTCTTAGCTTTTGCAGCTCATCATCAATTTAAAGTCTATCAAATGGATGTCAAAAGTGCATTCCTGAATGGAGAACTAGAAGAAGTCGTTTATGTGTATCAACCACCAGGGTTCATCAATGAAGAAAAACCACATTGGGTGTACAGACTGAACAAAGCCTTATATGGTCTGAGACAAGCACCCAGAGCCTGGTATGATACTCTTACTAAACATCTTCTTAAAAATGGTTTTAAATGTGGTGCAATTGATAACACTTTGTTCATTTTACATGATAAAAGTGATATCCTTTTAGTACAAATTTATGTTGATGATATTGTGTTTGGTTCTACAAATGAGAAGATGTGTGAAAAATTTTCTAAAATCATGTCTTCTGAGTATGAAATGAGTATGATGGGTGAACTGACATATTTTCTGGGACTTCAAGTAAAACAAACTGAAGATGGTATTTTCATAAACCAAGAAAAATATGTCAGAGATTTACTAAAGAAATATCAATTTGATTCAGTCTCATCAAAAGATACTCCTATTTCTGCTCCATTAACTTTGGATTCTGATCCACATGGAAAACCAGTGGACCATACAAAATATCGTGGTATGGTTGGTTCACTGATGTATTTAACTGTAAGTAGACCAGACATAATGTTTGCAACATGCCTTTGTGCTATATTTCAGTCTGATCCCAGAGAGGCACATGCAAATGCTGTTAAAAGGATCTTCAGATACCTTAAAGGTGTCCCCAGACTGGGTCTTTGGTATCCCAAAGGCTCTAGTCTAGATCTAATGGGTTATTCAGATTCTGATCATGCAGGTTGCAAGATAGACAGGAAAAGTACCACTGGTGGGTGTCATTTCCTTGGTGGCAAATTAGTAAGCTGGACTAGTAAGAAGCAGACTGCAGTATCACTATTAACTGCAGAAGCTGAGTACATTTCTGCAGCAAGTTGTTGTGCTCAGATTCTATGGATGAAAAACCAGCTGACTGATTATGGTGTTACTTACACAAAGACTCCAATCTTTTGTGATAACACTAGTGCCATTGCCATATCTCACAATCCTGTGATGCACTCGAAAACCAAGCACATCGACCTCAGGTATCATTTCATTCGTGATCATATTCTGAAAGGAGATATTGAATTGCACTTTATTCCCACTGATAAGCAACTCGCTGACATCTTCACAAAACCTTTAGATGTCAAAACCTTTAAACATCTAGTCAGTGAGTTGGGTATGCTAAATCCTTAGACTGGTAATCTTGTTATGAACGCCTCAGTGACACTGATCTGGTTCACCAGTCTGAGCGATCCATGTAATTTTTACTCGCCTAGCTATCGAACGCCTTTGTGATACTATCTTGGCACTTATTAATTCATGGATCATCACTTCAGGGGGAATGTTAAATATTTTTTCAAACTTTAAAATAAACCTTCATTTTTGAGAGGGGACTTTTGCTCAGAAAAATGTATTTAACTGAAGCACTTCAGAAAATCAAAAATATTTCAGTTGAATTTTATTGACTGAGATGGTTCAGATCTCTTTGGAACTGACCATGCTCAGAACTTGACTTGTCATCACTGAAATACAACAACCTTTCAAGATATTTTCTGTTTGATACTTGGTCAATTGTGTGTACACGTGACCTACTGCATACTATGTTTTCACTCACTTTGGTCATGCTTATGTGTCACACAAGTTGCGCCGTAAATGGAAAGGAAATGAGTACTTTTTCTGAAAAAGTGTACAGGGTGGGGTCACTCAAACGGCTTTGCATTTAATGCTGATTTGACCCCAGAAATCATTTTAGGATCTCAAACCCAATCAAAACCATTTTCGAATATAAAATATCTTATGAGTCTTGGGTTTTGAAATTCAAAAATTATTTTTAATTGTTTTTAGTTGGAAAATCACGTTGTATTCCATCTTAAATTCACAATTCCTTCTCATTCTTTCATTTACTTCGTTTTTCATTTACTTCCCAATCATCAATCTCTCTCATATTTACTCTCAAAATTCCTTAACTCTTCATATTCCTTTCACTTTCATTTTTCAATTCTTAAAATGTCTAAATCATCATCTTCTTCTTCACACAAATCACTCATTAATTTTGAATATACTCCATCGAGTGATGTGAAAACATCTGCCACATGGCCAAAGAATTTCACACCATCTCAAATCCGATTCAATATGAGCAACTTTTTGGCTCAATTGAATGTGAAATCCGAAACCTTAATGGGAAGAATCAACAATTTTTGGGAGCAATCCCCTTTCCATTATGCTCTGACCGCAAATCCGCAGGCATTGTATCATCGATACTTGCTTGAATTCTGGTACACGGCGGTGGTGAACAAGGATGAACAATCCATCTCCTTCACTCTTAATGAGGGCACCAAGAAGTGTGTCATCACTCTTGAGGGGTTCAGAAATTCCCTTCATCTGAACTACCTCGAACCTCCCCAGGTGTTTGCTAAAAGACTCAAAGGAGTCAATTTCAGGGAGGTTCTAGTCGCCACTGGTCATGGTGATATGGAGGATGCTGATGGTAATTTGAAGACCTCTGGACACATTTTCATGTCTGGTTTTGGCAATTGCTGGAGGTTCTTCTGGACCCAGATTGTGGAAAGTCTTGGTGGCAACCATGGAGGGTTGGACCAACTCTCATTACCCCAAGTTGAGATGGGGTATTACATTTGGAATGGGATGCAAGCAGATTTCGCTGAGATTCTCTTTGCTCAGTTGATTACAAAGTTAAAAGGAAAGAGAAGTCTGCATGTTGCTTTCCCAAGATTTTTAAGCTTGTGTTTTATGGATATCCTTGGAGAAGCTTATAATCAAGCTGGACCTGAAGCTTCTGTACCTGAATATGGCAGAGATTTCTCAAAGGCAACCATTACTGAAGATGAGCCTGAACTCTCCTCTGCTATGCTTCAGGTATTTACTAAAACTGTTTCAGCCACACTAGCTGGTCCAGAAAGGTTACTAAGTGGGCCACAAAAGAATGTGGGACCCGTTAGTGTACCTACGATTGCACAAATCGTTGAATCTGGTGACGATGCACCTGCTTCTGCAGATGTTGAACCAGAATCTGGTGAGGGTACTAGTGACCCAAACCAGGGCATATCCGACCAGATCGTAAAAGTGAATGCTTTCTGGGATGACGATGAGCTACCTCAGGAGAATCTTGATTCTCTTGCTGACTTTGAGTTTGACGAGGAACTATTGGAGGCGAATCTATCTGATTCTGAGCCAGCCCCATCCTCGCAAACGCCCCTCCTCCTCCCCCAGAAATCCAACCAGAATAAAAAATGAGCCTTATGTTCCACCACCACCATCTCACCAAAATCCAATCTTTTCACCAGGTACCACTCCCGCATATGTAACCGATCCATCTTTCACTCCATCACTTCAATTTCTACACCCCCAAATTCACAACATACCACCACCAATCAACTATGATGCCCCTTCAGAGAAGGACTTGGATTCTGAGACAGAATCTGAGAGTCCAACGGACATTCAAATGAACAAGGTACTTAAAAGGCTTGGAAGTTTACCATTTGTGGCTCCTGCTTCTACACAACCCCCACCTCCTTTGAATATAGAAGCACAGTTAGAGAAAACACAAACCGAAGTCCAAGGCCTTATTGTAAGGGTGGAGGACTTAACCAAATCTCTAACTGCCAACACTAGTTCCTTGGCTGATATGAAAGGTGCTCAGATGTTCCTTGGAACTGAGTTGACCAAAGTTGCTGGTAATGAAGGACTAGTGGTTGGGAAGCTGAATGAGCTGGTGATGACTTGCAACAAGGTGAGCTCTGCAATCAGAGAAGCCTTCAGGTTGACAAAGAGAGATGTGCAAGCTTCAGTGGTTGCGAACTTGACATCTAGTGTTGAGTTGTTGAAGCAAGAGTTTATGGTAGTTGGAAATGAAGTTCGTGAGTTGGTTCAGAAGCCAAGTGTTAATGAGAAAGAACTTGGGACTTCTATCAGTGCTGGTATTGTGGAAGATCTGAAGTCTGAGCTATCTCAGAATCTAGCTGCTCAGATTTCAGATTCTGTCTGTCAGAAAGTTGGTGAAGAGGTTAGAATGATGATTGCTGAACTGACCAAAGACACAAATGACAAGGTGGAAAAGGCTGTAAATGAAGTAAAAGATACAGTTTCCAAGCTTGAAGGTTCAATTCAGAATCAGTCAAAACAGTTAGAAGAAATTCTAACTCTTCTAAAGAAAGAAGCTGTTACTGCTCCTCCTCCCCCTGCTTCTTTTACTGAAGAAGATAGAAAGATGTTAAAGGACTTGAAAGATCAAGAAGCACTGAACCTTAGGTCTTCATTCAGACTAAAGGCTTAGTTTGCTACAATGGCAAAAGGTATTTGTGAGTGCCTAGAACAACAAAGTTGGGAACCACTGAAGGCAATTAAATCTACAATTGACCTTTATGCTAGATTGCCTTCAGAGATTCCCAAAGGGGGAAGTGGTGTGCCTATTGGTTTGCTTGCTAGTACTCAAGAGATAATTGAAGCAACCAAGAAGCAAACTGAGGTACCTTTTGGTAGTGCCTCAGTTCAGGGGGAACAACTTCAGAAAAAGGATAAGGGAAAAGGCAAGGTTCAAGAAGAAGAACCAAAGAAAAGTGATAAGGGTTCTGGAATGGTTGTTGGTGAAAATATAGACGAGCAAGGTTATCCCTTACATAATCTTGAAGCTGATAGTAAGAAGTTGGAAACATTGCAAAAGCAGGTTTCTAACCAATTCATTATGTGGAGGGAGAACAAAGAAAGAGAAAGGGAACAACATCTAAAGATGGGGACCCTTGATCACATAGATGCTGCAGCTCTTGGGTTATCATTGGAAAGATATCAGAAAATCAAAAATGACCCAAGAGTGCAAAAGGCTATAGTTGATATGCTGGAATATGAGTGTGGGATGAACTACTCTCCTCTGGAACAAAAGTTGGAAAGTCCGACCTTTAAGTTGTCCATTGAAGACTTAAAGAAAAATAGGGAAAAAGAAATGGCGATAAAAAGGAAGGAAATTCTGGCCGAAGTTCAGAATGTCGAGAAAGAGTTGCTCAGACCAACCTCTAAACCCAAAGTGACTGGACCTAGATCATCAAGAAAGAGTGTTCGTGATGCTGATCTTTCTACCTTCAAACCAATGTCTAATGATGCTGTTGAAATTCAAAGAAAACATGAAAGGGATCAATATGAGCATTACATGAAGCATCGATCTCATCTAACCAAGATAGTTGATATGGAAGTAGCAAAAGCTGATGGATTGAAGCTTTTTGACTTGGTTGTTAAAAGAGAAGGAAGGGCAGCTGAAGAATACCATTAGGTTTCAGTGCACGAGTTTGGGATTTCTGAGCACAGGGAGATGATCCAGGTTCTGAAGGGGAAACCAAAATCTGCCTTGACTGGTGCATGGTTAGCAAGAATACAACAAAAGATGCAAGCCAAGGTGGAAATTGAAAGCAGATTGTTTGGCAAAAAGGATCATTCTCCACTGAAGAGAAAACCTACTGAGGCACCTTCTGGTTCAAGGCCTGCCAAGAAGTAGTTTTCTTTTCAGATTATCATGTACTTGTAAAATATTTACATTTTGTAACTATCATTTCAGTTTGTATATATATGTTGCATTTTGTAATCAATAAGTAGATGATAGGTTTAAGTTAGAAAACCACAAAGTAAAATTCTGAGACATCAATGATCTATAAGATGTACTTAAGAAAATCTTTACAACTTAAACAAAAACTTGCATTTCAGACTTACAAACATGTATAGATAGAAGTCTGAGATGCATGCACTATTTCAGAACAAATAGGGGGAATTTGTTGGGTCGGAAATCGACCAAGTATAATTTGTTCAGAAATAGCTTGAAGTTTAGTGAAGACGTCTGTACAGAATTCTGAGATGTCTCAGAATTCCTTCACTGAAGCTTCACTTCAGTTCAGATCGAGATAAATCTGAAGCATTCATTCTGAAGTCAAAGACTAAAGTATGAAGAAGAGAATCATCTCAGAAGCGAGCAAAAGAGTGATTCTACCAGATCAAGACTGAAGCATCTCAGTGTAAAGTATTTACAATACTTTACACTGATTACGAGGAAGACTTTTACTTTACACCTTTATCCGGTTAATAGATTTATCTATTAACAAAAGGTACAATGTATAGGCTTGGAACCTAGTACTATAAGTCACATCAAGTGACTTATATACTCTTCCAAGTGCAGCATGTAAGGAATTATGGTTTAATTCCTTAAATGCTCACAACCACATTTGTACGATCTTGTCCACATCATCATGGACTTGGTCTATAAATACAAAGTCTTCTCACAACTTGCAAAGGGCTTGAAACTTTAGCATTGAAACTTGTGAGATATACTCTAAGTAAACTTACGAGTATTTCCAAGTTAATTAGATCACTTGTATTTCAGGATTGTTTAGATACTTACACTTGGGTGTTTATCTTTGTTCCGCAACAATCCTTGTATTTGTTTATACATCAATAAATCAAATACATTGAAAAGAAAACAACGTGTCTCAATGCTACATACTTGATTATATTTATATATATATCCTTATATAGTTTCTGCCATTTGTTCTTGCATTTTATATCTAGTCAATTGTTTCTTGTTATCCATATCTGGATCATAAACTGAACTTGTCCATCAAGATCAGTTGTACTTGCCAGTCGGGTTTGTTATTCATCTATATATTTGGGATTCACAATTGGTATCAGAGCCACAAGGTTGAATTTTATCAATTCATTAACCTTTGATCTGCATAGATGGCTGACTTTGAACAAGAACGACCTGACCCTAATAATGCTACCCCACCCCCTCTCATCAACAACAATATACCATCACACAATGTTCACGTACACTTTCCAAATAATCCTGTTCCCAAGTTTGATGGGAACAGTGAAAACTTTCAAACATGGAAAGCGTGCATGCTTAAATATATTGCTGGTGTTGAGAGACATTTACCAGATATCTTAAAAGAATGACCCTTTGTCCCCATGAATGCTTCTACTGTTGTCAGAAATGCCGATGGGACTCCTAGGCAGTCACCTAAGGAGAATGATCATTGGTCTGAGGAAGATCATAGACTTGTAGACCTGGACACCAAGTTACAAAATATGATTTTATACGCAGTTCCAGAAACCCTAATGCCCACTCTTGTTTTACTTGAAAATTCCAAATTAATGTGGGAGGAACTAATGACACAGTTTGAAGGCACGAATGAGACTATTGTCACAAGAAAAGTTGCTTTAAACAAAAGATATGAGTCTTTCTTTGCTATCCCTGGGGAGTCTTTAACTCAAACCTACATCAGATTTACAAATCTGGTAAACCAACTGAAAGCCCTGGGTGTAACCAAAGACAAAGAAATTTTGTTGGAAAAATTTTGTGACATTTTACCTTCTAAATGGGAAAATTTAATCTTGGTCTTGAGACAAGGCAAAACCTTGCACAGTCATACTCTTGCTTCCCTTTATGGAGCCTTCAGATATACTGAAGAGAACAAAGCTGAAAGAGCCTTGGCTGAGCAGGATGCCAAGAATAATGTTTCTACCAGTTCTGGTACGGTTCAGTTTTCTGAACCACATAGTACTGCTCTACTATCTTCTGAGAGTGATGTTTTTGACTCGATGAAGAAGATGGTGTCTGAAATGTTAAAAACTGGTGTCTCTGCTAATGTCACTCATGATTGTGATGAGAATGACAATGATGATCTGGTTGCCATGCTGGCTTAAAACGTTCAATCGTTTTAAGGCCAAATCAAATCGATCTGGCAAACCTTTTGCTTCCAGTGCTTCTATTGACAAGTCTAATCTTGAATGCTTTAAATGCGGCAAGAAAGGACATTTCATGAAGGAATGCAGATCTAGTCAACCTTCATCATCACAATTTGCTCCTAACCATTCTATTTTTCAGAAGTCTGATGACAGCTATAAGGCCAAATATAAGAAGTTGAAGGCACATATGGCTCTTTTGGCACAAGACAACTCAAGCAACAGTTGTATGATTGCCAAAACTAAAAAGTGGGAAGACTCTGATGAATCATCTGATGATGAGGAGGAAGTTAGGGACATGTGTTTCATGGCACAAGAAGATCAAGGTCATTTGGTCAAAACCGATGTTGAATCTGGTCGCTGGGTAGATATTGTGATGAAAAAGGTCAGTAATTTTGGCTTTGAAGAAAATGAGGAACACAAACTGGACCTTTTGGTTCTGTTAGAGGCTGACATCTCATTTGTTGAGACAGTGCGTTCAGAAAGCCTAAAAATGTTTGAAAACAATACTTCTGAACTGAACGCCAGTCAGGCCAGATTAAAAGAACTGAAAGATGTTCATTTGGCCCTAAAAAGTTATCAGTCCATGGTTGCTACTTTAGAGTTGGAAAAAGAAGAGTTAAAAACCATCCTTGAAAAAGAACAGAAAATAATTAAATCTTGGATGAGTGCACCAAAACCAGATGCTGCAATAAAAAATACTTTTGCAAATCAAAAAACAACATATGAATCTGGTAATCTTCACATGGCATCTATAATCACTGATTTAGATGCACTTCCAAAGGAAATGAAACCTAAAATTATTTTTCCTAAAGTTGGCAAACAGAAAACTGTGACTGATAGGGCCCAGGAACAATCTGAGGGTAAATCTGAAACAGCTCAGACAACTGTTTCAGAAAAGAAGGCTAAAACCAAAAAGCCATCCCCTCAGACTTCATCTAAGGTCTCTAAAGGCCAAAAGAAGAAGAAAAATATCTCCCCCACTGAGCCATCTACCTCAGATTCTGGTAAGGCTCAGGTGTCTAATGAAGAATCTATTTTGTTAAGGTTAGAAAGTCAATTTCAACTATTGGCTAGACAAGTGCAGAGTTGTAATGCACGTTTAAGAAATGTTGAAACCACACCTCTTCAACCTAAACAAAATGCAAAACCTTTTTCTAAGCAAATCAAGCAGAAATCTGAGCAGAAAAAGGTTGAAAAATCCATCAAACCAACTACTTTTGTGTCATCTGAGATAATGACTGAAATCCCATTTGACCCTTCTGTTCCTTATGAACCAAAGAAATCTGAGACTGCTAAGGGAGAGTCTAGTGAACCCATCCAAAGATGGGTTCCCAAAAAGAACTAATCTTTGATTGTGTGCAGGGAGACCGAAAGAAGAACATATGGTTTCTGGACAGTGCTGCTGGCCGAACTATGACTGGTTATCAGACCCTGCTAGAGGAATATAGGGTGCAAGAGGGGCCCTCAATAGTTTTTGGAAATGATGGTAATGAAAAAACTGAGGGATATGGTGTGGTGAATAATGGTCAAGTCAAATTCACACGTGTTGCATATGTGAACGGTTTGAAATATAACCTGATCAGTGTCAGTCAACTATGTGATGATGGCTTCAAGGTTTTATTTGATATTTCACAAGGCACCATATTCAACAGAGATGGAAAGGTGGTACTGATTGCACCAAGAAAGGGAAACATTTATGTCATTGATATGAATCCTTCTACCTCTGAACAATGTTTCTACTCAAAGGCAGATGAAGACACAAATTGGTTGTGGCACAAGAGACTATCCATCTGAACTTCAAGAACATTAATAAGTTGTCAAGGAAACAACTTGTTGATGGGATACCCTCTATGTCTTTCAACAAAGACAAGCCATGTCCAGGTTGTGAAATGGGTAAGCAGAAAAGAGTTTCATTCAAGACAAAGCAAAGCTTTAGTATTACTGAACCTCTTCATATGCTTCACATGGACCTTTTTGGACCAGTGAATGTTCAGACCAGAGCAGGAAAGAAATACACCCTTATTATAGTTGATGAATATTCAAGATACTGCTGGGTGATTTTCCTCAGGTCCAAAAGTGAAGCTGCTGCTGAAATCATTGCTCTCATCAAACAAATTGAGCTCAAATACAAGTGAAAAGTTTGTCAGCTCAGAAGTGACAATGGCACTGAATTCAGAAATGCCACTCTAGAGTCCTTCTGCACTGAAACTGGCATATCTCAGAACTTCTCCTCAGCACACACACCAGAGCAGAATGGTGTTGTAGAAAGAAAGAATCGTACGCTGATTGAAGCTGCTAGAAGTATGTTGAATGAATCTGGTCTTCCAAGAATTTCTGGGCTGAAGCTGTTGCAACTGCATGCTACACTCAGAAGATATCTATCTACGTCAAAAGACACAAGAAGACCTCCTATGAAGTACTCAGAAATAGAAAGCCTAATACTGGATACTTCCATGTATTTGGGTGTCCAGTATACATTCTGAATGATTCTAGTCAGCTTGGAAAATTTGACGCAAAAGCTGATGAAGGATACTTCCTAGGATATTCATCAAATCGCAAAGCCTTTAGAGTCTTTAACAAGAGACTTGAAAAGGTTGATGAGTCAATTCATGTTACCTTTGATGAATCCAATTCTGCAATCTTTAAAAATTCCATTCCTGTAACACCCTCAGAAAGTCCAATGAGTTTTGGTGATTCTGATCCTATTGCTGAAACTGATCAGTCACCTGAACCTGCTTCTGAACATCTCCGTTCAGAACCAACAATAAAAAGGCCAAGCAACATTCCATTTTATCCTCCAGTCAGTTTCAAACTACCTTCTGAACTGACTATTGGATCAGATGTACATGCTGCTTCTCCTCTGATATCAGGCTCCACTGAGCAACCTCAATCTGAAGAATTTCATGATGCAAGTCATGATCTGCAGGAAGAAGAAGGAACTGCAGATGTATTTTCTGAAGCTCCTCCTGAAGTTACTCAGAGAAGTTCTTGCACTGATATCATTATTCATCCTGGTCAATACACTAAGTGGACTAAAGCACATCCTATCGATCAAATCATTGGGAATTCCACTAGTGGGGTTCAGACCAGAAGAGCCACAAGCGATCAATGCTTAAACGTCAGTTTCTTATCTCTTATTGAACCTAAGAAGATTGACGAGGCTATGAAAGACCCAAGCTGGGTTGAAGCCATGCAAGATGAGCTCAACCAGTTTAAAAGAAACGATGTATGGGAACTCGTTCCTTGTCCCAGTAACCTGAAGAAGGAACCAATTGGGACAAGATGGGTCTTCAGAAACAAGATGGATGAAGATGGACATATCATCAGAAACAAAGCAAGACTTGTTGCAAAAGGATATGCACATAGATGCTGCAGCTCTTGGGTTATCATTGGAAAGATATCAGAAAATCAAAAATGACCCAAGAGTGAAAAAGGCTATAGTTGATATGCTGGAATATGAGTGTGGGATGAACTACTCTCCTCTGGAACAAAAGTTGGAAAGTCCGACCTTTAAGTTGTCCATTGAAGACTTAAAGAAAAATAGGGAAAAAGAAATGGCGATAAAAAGGAAGGAAATTCTGGCCGAAGTTCAGAATGTCGAGAAAGAGTTGCTCAGACCAACCTCTAAACCCAAAGTGACTGGACCTAGATCATCAAGAAAGAGTGTTCGTGATGCTGATCTTTCTACCTTCAAACCAATGTCTAATGATGCTGTTGAAATTCAAAGAAAACATGAAAGGGATCAATATGAGCATTACATGAAGCATCGATCTCATCTAGCCAAGATAGTTGATATGGAAGTAGCAAAAGCTGATGGATTGAAGCTTTTTGACTTGGTTGTTAAAAGAGAAGGAAGGGCAGCTGAAGAATACCATCAGGTTTCAGTGCACGAGTTTGGGATTTCTGAGCACAGGGAGATGATCCAGGTTCTGAAGGGGAAACCAAAATCTGCCTTGACTGGTGCATGGTTAGCAAGAATACAACAAAAGATGCAAGCCAAGGTGGAAATTGAAAGCAGATTGTTTGGCAAAAAGGATCATTCTCCACTGAAGAGAAAACCTACTGAGGCACCTTCTGGTTTAAGGCCTGCCAAGAAGTAGTTTTCTTTTCAGATTATCATGTACTTGTAAAATATTTACATTTTGTAACTATCATTTCAGTTTGTATATATATGTTGCATTTTGTAATCAATAAGTAGATGATAGGTTTAAGTTAGAAAACCACAAAGTAAAATTCTGAGACATCAATGATCTATAAGATGTACTTAAGAAAATCTTTACAACTTAAACAAAAACTTGCATTTCAGACTTACAAACATGTATAGATAGAAGTCTGAGATGCATGCACTATTTCAGAACAAATAGGGGGAATTTGTTGGGTCGGAAATCGACCAAGTATAATTTGTTCAGAAATAGCTTGAAGTTTAGTGAAGACGTCTGTACAGAATTCTGAGATGTCTCAGAATTCCTTCACTGAAGCTTCACTTCAGTTCAGATCGAGATAAATCTGAAGCATTCATTCTGAAGTCAAAGACTGAAGTATGAAGAAGAGAATCATCTCAGAAGCGAGCAAAAGAGTGATTCTACCAGATCAAGACTGAAGCATCTCAGTGTAAAATATTTACAACACTTTACACTGATTACGAGGAAGACTTTTACTTTACACCTTTATCCGGTTAATAGATTTATCTATTAACAAAAGGTACAATGTATAGGCTTGGAACCTAGTACTATAAGTCACATCAGTGACTTATATACTCTTCCAAGTGCAGCATGTAAGGAATTATGGTTTAATTCCTTAAATGCTCACAACCACATTTGTACGATCTTGTCCACATCATCATGGACTTGGTCTATAAATACAAAGTCTTCTCACAACTTGCAAAGGGCTTAAAACTTTAGCATTGAAACTTGTGAGATATACTCTAAGTAAACTTACGAGTATTTCCAAGTTAATTAGATCACTTGTATTTCAGGATTGTTTAGATACTTACACTTGGGTGTTTATCTTTGTTCCGCAACAATCCTTGTATTTGTTTATACATCAATAAATCAAATACATTGAAAAGAAAACAACGTGTCTCAATGCTACATACTTGATTATATTTATATATATCCTTATATAGTTTCTGCCATTTGTTCTTGCATTTTATATCTAGTCAATTGTTTCTTGTTATCCATATCTGGATCGTAAACTGAACTTGTCCATCAAGATCAGTTGTACTTGCCAGTCGGGTTTGTTATTCATCTATATATTTGGGACTCACATAGCTATTCAAGATAAGGAAACTGAAAATTCTGGGGACAATCAAAATTCATGGATTACACCAATAATTGAATATATAAATAATGGGACAATCCCTAAAGATGAAAACCCAAAGGCCTTTTGCATGAAAATAGCACATTATTCTATGATCAATGGTATTTTGTATAGAAAATCTCTTGCAGGACCATATCTTAGATGCTTAGAATATCCTGAGACCAATGAAGTTCTTAAAGATATACATGAAGGAGAATGTGGAAATCACACAGCTGGAAGATCTTTATATTCAAAGATCTTAAGAACAGGTTATTATTGGCCTACAATGAAGCATGATGCTGAAGAATATGCGAAGAAATGCGATGCTTGTCAAAGGCATAACAACATTTATCATCAGCCAGCAGAACCCATGTATCCAGTTTTATCACCTTGGCCATTCATGAAATGGGGAATGGATATTGTTGGGCCAATGACAGAATCTTCAGTTGGGAAGAAATATTTTTTGGCAATGACAGATTATTTCTCAAAATGGATTGAAGTTGAAGCATACGCCAAGATCCATGAATCACATGTTATATCTTTCATTAAAATGAACATATTGACAAGATTTGGAGTACCAGCGGAGATTATTTGTGACAATGGATCACAATTTATTGGAAAGAAAACTACAAACTTTTGTGAGAGATGGGGGATCAAGATGATTACTTCCACTCCAGTCCATCCACAAGCTAATGGCCAGGCGGAATCGAGCAATAAAATTATTATGAACAATTTAAAGAAAAGACTAGGACAAGCAAAGGGAAAATGGGCTGAAGAATTACCATTTGTCTTATGGGCTGATCGAACAACTTCGAAAAGTGCCACTGGACAAACTCCATTTTCACTTGTCTTTGGAGCTGAGGCAGTTCTACCTACTGAAATGGACTTACCTACTGCCAGAGTTAATTTATTAACTTGTGAGAAGAATAAAGAATTACTGCTTGAAGATCTAGAAGCTGTAGATGAACTAAGAGAAAGAACCAAAAAGGATAGCAGCTTATCAACAACGAATCGCTAAGTCTTACAACAAAAATTTAAGATTAAGACGATTCCAAGTTGGTGATTTAGTTCTCAAGAAAGTTTTAACCAAACCAGATGGTAAACTAAATCCAAAATGGGAAGGTCCTTATTTGATAGAGGCTGAGGCTGGAAAAGGATCTTATTGGCTTCAAGATTTGCAAGGTACTTTAGTTCCAAGAGCTTGGAATGCCATACATCTCAAAACTTATCACGTATAATTTATTTTGTCTTTAGACAAATTCAGGTATGATTTCTTATCTTTCCTTTTTCTTTTATCTTCTTTATTATTTTTTCAAGATGATCATACTGAATTGAGCGTCGGAGTGGCGTTAGCCAAATGGATAACATTAGTTTCTAAAAATTTACTTTGTAGACTTTGAAAAACTATCAACATCAACAAACACATGCATTACAACGTGGAACAAGGTCTTCACCTTTTGGCTTTCACGCCAACTTTTGGTTGAAGGTTTTCACCTTCTCTTAAAATCGCCCGTGTCGCACGTTAATTAATTTCACGGTTGAAGGGTTAATTTCCAAGGTCGTCGAAATTAATTCTGTTGGTTGTCGGTGTTACCATCGATCTCTCGAAATTGGCTAACCACGCCACCCATTACACAAACACACGAAAATGGCTAACCACACCTCCCAAGCAAGTTCAAGATATGGAGACACCCTCAATATCTTGAACACCAACGTCCCTAAGTGAATCTTAAAAGTAAGAATTCCCTTCTTAATTTTAACCTCCTCCAAAAATCATTTCAGTCCCACACACATTATTTTTTAATGTAGGAATAAGTGGAGACTGACAATAATTAAAGATACTGCAAGCTAAGGATCATAGCCTACAAGTGGAGTCTTAATTACGCAAAAAAGGTGCATGTATCTTACTATTTAATTACTGCATTGATATGATTATTTACTATTGAAGTGATTGAATAAGTCGAGATTAATTATTAACTGACATGTGATGTCATTAGTCATTTACCAATTATACCCTTAAATAACACTTTTGATTTTCAAGTTCAAAATCAAATAGATCAAAAGAGAAACTTCATTCATTCATAATATATTTACAAAAAACTACTCGAAAGCAGTTTTTTACAACCATGATTGATCATACCAGACCAATCTCTCCCCTCATAAACATTTGTTGTTCTACATTACACTAACCCTATCGATTCATTTTCCTAAACAAAAGAGTCTAAAATATGGGCTCTGGCCTTTTCATCATATCCTTCATCGCCCATATTACATAAAAACATTTTATGAGAAAGAGTCAGGCTTCAACTTTTTAGCAACCCTAGTGAAAACTAAATCCACTTTTGCTACTTG
The DNA here is from genome assembly GCA_034093135.1 of Erigeron breviscapus. Taxonomy (NCBI): domain Eukaryota; kingdom Viridiplantae; phylum Streptophyta; class Magnoliopsida; order Asterales; family Asteraceae; genus Erigeron; species Erigeron breviscapus. The sequence continues at coordinate 192,323,200 of CM067167.1, read as the reverse complement.
AAGTTCCTCTTTAGTCTTGGCCAACTCTTCTTCCAACTCCTTTATCCTCGACATCTGTGCTTTCCTTGATTCCAGAAGCCATTTAATGTACAAATTTTGACTTCTTATTTCTTCGTATTTAACTCTTACAACCTCCATATGTGCGTACCATATTTGAGAAAAACACTGTTAGGACCAGTTTCAGTGAAACTGGCCAGTCTCCAGTTGCACCTGGAGACCAAGAAGATTTGTCCAGAAATATATTGAAGTCCAGTTGCATCGTACAGTTAACGCAACTGAAGACTTCCTCCAGTTGAGAACCGACCAGTTGAAGAATCATTCCAGTTGAAGTCGAAGACAACAAGTGGAAGATAGAGAATGACAATGGCAGCGAAGCCCAGTTGACATTCTAGTCAATTACAAACTAGGAGACCATCAGTGGAAAGCTCTTACAAAGCTTTACACTGATTACGAGGAATTGACTTTTATGCTTTATGTGCTATTACACGGATAATAAGATTTATCTATGTATAAAGTACAAAAAGGTACATAAAGCTGGTTGAGTAAAGTTGCTTTATACTGCAACTTTACACAACATTTTAAGGAATTAAATGCTATTCCTTAAATGTTCTCAACCATATTTGTACGGCCAAAGTTAACATCCCAATGTTAACTTTGCCTATAAATACAAGTCATTGCACAACAAGAATAACACACACAAACACATACTTTGCAAACCTGCAATATTCTTGGTGAACTTGTACAATATTCTCTCAATCGTAAAAAGGAACATTTCACAACTTTAAGTGTTTCGATTGTTTAGAGAAATTCCAAGTGTAGATCAATTGTAGTTCATAGGTTGTTAGGATATTTACATACTTTGTATTGTCTTGGTTCCGCAACAACCTTGTAATTTATTTAAAGTTAATAAATAAATTACACTTGAAAATTACATATTGTCTCACCAATTTACTTTACACGTATTTTATATTATTGCATTGTTCTTTACTTATTGTCACTTAAATAAGTAATCTATCTAGAACTTGGTATATACTCACTGCAACTGGTCGTCTCCAGTTCAGTGCTATATTGCAAAGTAACTCCACCATCGACATTGAGGTGTCTTCAGGTAGTACCATCTATTGAGTTGGGACTTACAAGTGGTATTAGAGCAGAAGGCTAATAAACTTGCCTAGATCTGCTTAGATGACTACTACTGAAGGTGGAGATGGTTCTGGTCAAGGTGAAACCCTTTGAATACTAATACACCACCTGTTCAAAATGTTAATACAAACCCTCCTCCTCCTACTGCCCCAAACCATGTCCATATACATTATTCTAACACTCCTGTTCCAAAATTTGATGGAAACAGTGAGACCTTTGGTACATGAAAGGCCATAATGCTTTTGCATTTTGGTGGGATAGAGAGATATATGCTGAAAATCCTTAAGGATGGACCGTATATACCCATGTCTCTTGGAGTAAGTCCTCTTCTAGATCCAACTGGAAGAAGAGGTTCCAGAGAAAAGCTCGAAGACCACTGGTCTGATGAGGATCGTAGACTTGTAGATCTAGACACCAGACTCAAGAACATGATCCTTGGAGCTGTCCCTGAAGATCTAATTCCAACACTTGTGTTGTTCCCCAGTGCCAAGTCAATATGGGATGAATTAGTTATTCAGTTTGAAGGAGGTGATCACACCATTGTCACCAGAAAGGTTGCCTTGAACAAGAAGTATGAATCCTTCTTTGCTTTGCCCAATGAAAGTCTAACTGGTACTTACACCAGGTTTTCTAGCCTCATTAATCAGTTGAGAGGCTTGGGTGTAGAGAAGGATAAGGATATTCTTCTTGAGAAGTTTTGTGATATTCTTTCTTCCAAATGGGAAAATATGGTTCTTGTCTTAAGACAAGGTAAAACCCTGCACAGCCATACTCTTGCATCGCTCTATGGAGCCTTCAAATTCACTGAAGATAATAATGCAGCAAGACTGGTGGCTGAGCAGGATGCCATGAACCATGCCCAGAGTCCCAAGGTTGCTAGTGTAACTGAGCGACCTTGTACTGCTTTAATGTCTGCAGAGAGTGTCCAGGCACACTCAATGAAGGAGATGTTAAACAGTTTTTTGAACTCTGGCCTGACCACTGAAATCAGTGACGGTTGTGATGAGACTGACGATGATGATCTGGTAGCCATGATCGCTAAAACCTTTAATAGGTTTAAGCATAAATCTAAAAGATTTAATGGCCCAAACAATGCTTCCAGCTCCAGCTCTCTGGATAAACCAATCTTACCTGCTATAAATGCGGTAAGAAAGGTCATTTTATGAAGGAATGCAGATCTAGTCAGATGAACAACCAAACTGGTCCCTATGTCCCAAATTTCAATCGGCCTGATGATAGCTACAAAGCTAAATATAAGAAGCTTAAGGTCCAGATTGCCCTCCTGTCCATGGAAAAAGAAAAGGATCAGTGCTTAATGATACAAACTGAGGGAAAATGGGAGTACTTTGATGACTCATCAGCTGATGAAGAAGAGGAAAGGGACATGTGTTTCATGGCCTTGGAAGATCATAGCAGCATGTGGCAAAGGAAGATGTCATCACTGGAAGATGGGTGGACATCATTTTGAAAAAGGTATGTGATTATGACAATCAGGTGGATCCAGAACTGAAACTGGACCTTGCTGAATCATTAAGTGGTGATTTGGCTTTTGTGGAAACTGTTAGAGAAGATAGTGAAAGATATCTGGATACTATCTTAATTGAACTAAACAATGTTAAACCACAACTTAATGATTTACAAAGTGTCCAGTTGGCTCTCAAGGAGTCAGTTTTAAAAATTGAGGCTTTGGAATTTGATAATCAAAAATTAATTTCTGATCTTGAAAAAGAACAAATGATTATCAAGTCATGGGTAAAAGCATTTGGAAAGAATTACGATGCATTTTATAGAACTATTGATGCCCGGAAAAATGCATGGAAATCTGGAGATCTTGAAATGGCAGCTCTCATACCAGATCTTCATGCATTGCCTCCAGCTCTCAGGGTTGAAACCTTATGATCAACCTGAAGCTGTTGAACTGAACCCATTGAGACCACCCCCACTGAGGTTAAACCTGGAGCCAAACAGGCTAGTGCTCCAGTTAAAAAAGGCCACTGGTAACAAGCCTTTACCTCAGAACTCTAAGGAGCCCAAGACCCAAAAGACTAAAACTCCAGCTGAACCAAGGTCCAAGGTTCAGTAGTCTGATGAAAACAATATTTTGTCAAAACTGTAAAGTCAACTCCAACTTTTGTCTCGACAGGTTCAGAGTTGTACTGCCCGGATTAAAAATCTGGAAAGAGGTTCATCACCTCCAGTTGTAAAACAAAATATTAAACCCCCTTCAAAACCAAAACAAAAGAATGTTCCATCTGGAACTAAATCTGATAAGAAAAAGGGGAGCAAGTATCAAATACCAATTGTTTTTACTTCTGCACCTGGATCTGGTGAAAAAGATCCAGATGTAGTCTTCAGTTTACCTCCACAACAATCAAATGTGACTTCTGTAGAGAAGTCCAGTGAACCCATCAAGAAAAGATGGGTTCACAAAAATAACTGATGATTTTTGTGGGTGTGCAGGGCGATCGAAAGAAGAATATCTGGTATCTGGCAACT